>CM038702.1:746973-771973 GCA_021613375.1 Megaleporinus macrocephalus
GGCTGAAAGGGAATATGAGTGATGTGGGCCATAAGGATGTGGTTTTACTGCTTATTGCTGGGGAGCTCTGAACAGCGCTGAAATTAATGATGCTTGGAGTGTTATTTGGCCATTAATGGATATTTTTATTGCGGCTATTATCGGTTTGGCACAGATATTTACTGTATGGCAACATCTCTGACACAATATCCGGAAGCCCCTGCTGAGCCTGGACCTTGGCTCATTACTCTGTATCATATAGAAATTATTGCGCCAGCGTTTAAACATATGTGAGCTGTCTGAAAGGGTGGTCCCATCTGATAAGCGAGGTTAGTGCTGAATGTCCTAAAACAGGTTGGTTTAGTGGGCGGGAATGTAAAGCTTAAGGCCTCTGTTCTCGGTGGAGGAGGTTTTCTTGTTCCGAAAATGTTCTGAAAGATCCAGAATCTAATGAGTTTCTCAAGGACAGTTTTGCATTCACAGATTTGCACATCTTCCTAGATGCTCATTTGTCTCCTCTTTGTTCAGTTTGGTCAAACAGAATGTTCCAGACATGGTACAGGTAGCTGTTTATAGTTTTTTTTTAACTTTAAGAAAGTCTTGACTTCCAAAAGTCATTGGACAAGCACTAGTATGGTGTAGGACCTCTTCCAGCCCGGTGAAGTGCAGCAACTCTATGTAGCATTGATTCCACAAATGGAGAGACGTTGAGCCACGATGTCTGGATAGTCACCCACAACTCTGTGGTATTAGTAGGTTTAGCCTTATTAGTAATAAAAGATGTGAAATAATAAAGAAAAAGTTAAAGATAGACAGACAGACAGTTAGCTAGATAGACAGGCAGGCAGACAGACAGATACATATAAAATGATTTGGATGGATGGATGGATGGATGGATGGATGGTTGATTGGTTGGTTGGTTGGTTGGTCGGATGGATGAATGGATGGTTGGTTGGCTGGCTGGATGGGTGGATGGATGGATGGATGGATGGATGGTTGGTTGGTTGGTTGGTTGGATGGCTGGCTGGCTGGCTGGCTGGTTGGTTGGTTGGATGGATGGATGGATAAATGGATGGATGGTTGGTTGGTTGGTTTCTCAGATGGATGGATGGTTGGTTGGATGGTGGGATGGATGAATGGTTGGTTGGTTGGTTGGTTGGTTGGTTGGTTGGATGGATGGTTTGATGTTTGATTGGTTGGCTGGATGGTTGGATGGTTGGTTGGTTAGTTGGATGGTTGGTTGGTTGGTTGGTTGGTCAGATGGATGGATGGTTGGTTGGATGGTGGGATGGATGAATGGTTGATTGGTTGGTTGGTTGGTTGGTTGGCTGGATGGTTGGTTGGTTGGTTGGTCAGATGGATGGATGGTTGGTTGGATGGTGGGATGGATGAATGGTTGATTGGTTGGTTGGTTGGTTGGTTGGCTGGATGGTTGGATGGTTGGATGGTTGGTTGGTTAGTTGGATTGGTGGTTGGTTGGGTGCATGGATGGATTGGTGGATAGATAGAAAGTTAGTTAGTTAGCTCTCCAGTCAGCCAGTCTGTCATAGACTGTTATTATAGCACTTTTTGGTGGTGGAGATTCTCACATCTGGATAATTTTCCAATATGATGATGCTGCAGCTGTGGTGTTGATGGGACTGGAAATGGTATATAAACGCTCAATTAAAATCCAAATATAAACATATTGTATTGATATTGTATTTATATTTTGTAGTAAAAGCTGCTATATGTGAGTATTTTGTGAAGCAGCATCATATTATTAAGTTTAGTTCAGAGTGTATAGTGTGTAGTGTTAGTGTGTAGTGCACAACTGAGACACAGCCAGGTTAGGTCTCTGGTTACTTCCTGTTCAGACAGGAAGAGGGTCTCTTATGTTGAATTACAGATACAAATATGGAGAAGTGGTGGGCGGCCATCTTGGAGAGAAGACGTTTAGCCAGAGTTTGTTTGGAACCTGAGAGGAATGTAATTCTCCTTTTTCTGGATTTCCTGTTTCACTGGTGTTCTTGGAATAATATTGATATCTGGAATCAAGCCAAGAAGCTTGGTGAGCTGATATGTGTGTTTATACTGTTTTGGTGTTTTTTAGTTTTACTGCTGGACGTATGGAACAAAGGTCTCTTCTGGGATACAAGCTTTGGTTGTCTGCTCATACAAACCCAGCTTAATGTTTGTTTGTTTGTTTTCTGTGGGTTTAAATGCTTGTTCTGCTCAGTGAAGGTCTAAACTGAGATCTTCTATCATCTGTTCTGCTTGATAACTTGATACAGTGTCTGAATTGGTAGTAACTACTGACTTTAGTTAGTTAGTGAGTAAGAAGGTAAAGTCAGCTTCATGCAGTCCCCTCTACACTTATTGGAACCGACGAGAAAGATGAAAAAATAGATTGAGATATTCACCTTTTGGTCAATTGCCTAAATCTCTCATCTAACCTGTAAAGATACTATATACTGTATTTATTTAATATTTTAAATTGTTCTGATGTTCTAAATAGAAGGTATGTGTGTCTTTTGTGATCGAGATATGGTTTTACAACGTTTACACTCTATGATCTGCTTCTCGTCTGGAGTGAAATGTACAGACTGAAGAGTTAAAGTTCTGTTAAAGATGTTGGAAGTTCAGCAGCTGGTTTTGGGAATTCTCCGTTCCACCTTAAACGCTGCTGTGGTTCCATTCTGGTGTCTGTACGAGCTGCAGTGTTTAAGGTGGAACATCAGATGAGGAATGTGGAGAAGAGGAACTTCAGGCTGGTTTAAAGATCAACATGGAGCTCTGACAGTTGGGTTGTTTGTTGGGAAGGAATGAAAATTGGCAACGTTCTCTTCCACAATTATTGGCACCCCTGCTTTTAATACATTGCGCAACCTCCCTTTACCAATAAAGCAGCACTAGTCTTCTCCTACAACGTCTTAGAAAAGTGGAGAACACAAAGCAGGGAATCTGAGACCTTTACTGTTTAACAAATCTCTCCAGAGGTGCAGGGTCCCGGTTTCTTAATCCACTGGAAGATCTTTTAGTTGTTTTTTGAGGAATAAAGAGGATTATTTTGCTTATTTCGGGAAATTATGTTTAAAACATGAAACGATCTGCTGATGTATTAAAACAGTTTCAATGACTATAAACTAGTATAAATACATATAATCAATAAATAATCTATAATATTCTTACAACAGTCTCGAAATGAGAAATATTACATATATTAACTACATTAAAGATGTTTTTGTACTGTGTACTTTAAATGAAAACTATTGTTAGTTATTTTGCGTCAATTTGTGTTTTTAAAGAATATTAGGGTATATATATATATATATATATATATATATATATAAGGATTTGTTGAGGGTAGTAGTGTTTGTGTTAACAAATGCATTGCATAACGAAAACAAATGTAGTTCCTATATGTAATATTGTGTAAGAATATTATTATTTTACTCCACCTGAGTATAGATGTGTATACAAGTTTAAAAAAAGGGGATTTACTAAAACCCAACATTCTAAAAGCTCAAAACCCCTAAAACTCCAAACCCCAACGCCCTAGACCCCAAGGCTCTAAACCCTAACCCAGAAACTCTCTCCCATGGATGTTTGAAACTATCACGGTAGCTACTTTAAGTGTTTACATGTGGAGCTGTTCTTCAAAACTAATCCTGTATATAAACAGCTGTAATAATCTTAGCATTTATAGAATTATATATATATCACACAGTATATGTATGTATGTATGTATGTATGTATGTGCGTATATATATATATATATGTATATATATAAATGTATGTATATATGTGTCTGTGTGTATATATCTGTGTATATATATATATATATATATATATATATATATATATATATATATACATATATGTATGTATATGTATATATGTATGTATGTGTGTGGTTATATATATATATATATATATATATATATATATGTATGTGAAAATTGTTGCAGTGGTGCCAGAAATTTATCCATAGTCATGTGTGACCAGAAAGTCTTTGGCCGCCGTGCTGCCTTTTCGATCGGTGAGCTCCATTCTAAGAGTTCCGTTTCAGCGGGGTGGCGGGTGGCGGGTGGAGAGCTGTGTGGTGATGGATGTTGGAGAGACTGTGTGCATTGTCTCTGCTGGTGATAGATCTTGTCGTGGCTGGAGTTTGTTCACCGGGAGAGTTATGCCTTCATATTTGCTTGTGAACATTCTCTCCACTTTTATTTAATCATCTGGATCAAAGGTATATCTTTCCTACAGCCTCAGCGCTTTCTGAGCTGATCAATAATCCAGCGCTGACTCTGCACTCCTGGATTTAGAGCTTCAGCCTGATCATCCAGACAATACACACCAAATCCTCACAGCAGTGTTCAACACCAGTACCTGACATCACTAACACTCAATCAGATCCTCACAGCAATGTTCAACACCAGTACCTGACATCACTAACACTCAATCAAATCCTCACAGCAATGTTCAACACCAGTACCTGACATCACTAACACTCAATCAGATCCTCACAGCAATGTTCAACACCAGTACCTGACATCACTAACACTCAATCAGATCCTCACAGCAATGTTCAACACCAGTACCTGACATCACTAACATCTAATAACATCCTAACAGCAATGTTCAACACCAGTACCTGACCTCACTAACACTCAATCAAATCCTCACAGCAATGTTCAACACAGTACCTGACATCACTAACACTCAATCAGATCCTCACAGCAGTGTTCAACACCAGTACCTGACATCACTAACACTCAATCAGATCCTCACAGCAATGTTCAACACCAGTACCTGACATCACTAACATCTAATATCATCCTCACAGCAATGTTCAACACCAGTACCTGATATCACTAACACTCAATCAAATCCTCACAGCAATGTTCAACACAGTACCTGACATCACTAACACTCAATCAAATCCTCACAGCAATGTTCAACATCTGTACCTGACATCACTAACATCTAATATCATCCTCACAGCAATGTTCAACACCAGTACCTGATATCACTAACACTCAATCAGATCCTCACAGCAATGTTCAACACCAGTACCTGACCTCACTAACACTCAATCAAATCCTTACAGCAATGTTCAACACAATACCTGACATCACTAACACTCAATCAGATCCTCACAGCAATGTTCAACATCAGTACCTGACCTCACTAACACTCAATCAAATCCTCACAGCAGTGTTCAACACCAGTACCTGACAGGTCGTTAATCCACTCCAGACCTCGAGTGAGCTAGCCGTGCCGCCTTGTTGGGTTCTGATTGAAGTTAATAGAACGTATCTTCTTGATGACTGTTCTGTAAATGGACTGTTAGAACTGAGCTCAAGTTCATCAGACGTCCAGGTTCCGTCCTCACTGCTCTACTGCTTAAAGCTACCTTAGACTGTATATACCCAGCATCCTAAACTCAGATGTTCTACATAGAAGGTATGTGAGTCTTTGGTCACCCAGATGTGGTTCTACACCCATGTAGACTCCATAATCTGGTTCTAGAATAAAACACTGTTTCTCTTTTATGTTGAGCTGATGAATATTTAGATGAGCACTGCTCTGATTGGCTGGTTTACAGCAGTGATGATCACACGGAAACAACATAAACCAAATTAAATGAGCCTCTATGTAAATAAGCTCCGCCCACATACTATTTAGTTACTTGGAGCTGCTAGTCACTAACATTACCTGTACTAGCTACTCTCTTTGATCTGAACATCAAACACAAAGTAGATGAAAGGTGTCTCTGTGAAACTTTCAGTTGAAGATGATCTGCTTCAACCAGCACACAGTGATCCACTCACACAGCATGGCTGCTACTTCCAGTCACTGTTGGAGGTTGTGGTGCTAATAAAGGTGGAGCTGCTCGTCTCTTCAGTCTCTTCAGTGTTGAAACGCTGAGCTGAAGCTGCTCCATGGTGTCCGAGTGTTGGAGAAACTGTCCGGAGTACTGAACTCTCAGTATTACACTATATAACAGTGTTATTACAGGTTTACAGTTCTGAGTACTGAACTCTCACTATTACATTATATAACAACGTAATTACAGGTTTACAGTTCTGAGTACTGAACTCTCAGTATTACACCATATAACTGTGTTATTACAGGTTTACAGTTCTGAGTACTGAACTCTCACTATTACATTATATAACAACGTAATTACAGGTTTACAGTTCTGAGTACTGAACTCTCACTATTACATTATATAACAACGTAATTACAGGTTTACAGTTCTGAGTACTGAACTCTCAGTAGTACACTATATAACAGTGTTATTACAGGTTTACTGTGTGTGGCTTCTTTAAGTAGAGTCAGTACATAGATGGGATCATGTGGAATATTGTCTGATGTGAGATCAGACTGTGATTGGAACAGTATGTGGAGCACTGTTCTGTTGACTAGTGGGATGTTAAGGTTCTCTTTGTGATTCAGTAGTGGCGCTAACGCTGCCGTGTGCGTAGCCGCAGGTTAAAGATGGCCTCAGGCCCACTCAGCATTTGTTCACATCAGTATTTCATAACCCTGGGCTACGAGCAGCCATGGGCTAAACACTGAGCTCAAAGCCCCCCAGCTAGGAACGCAGTCTGCAGTAAGAGTGTTTCCTGTTGGGGTCTGTGAAGGTGGAAAGGAGTGTATCGTTGGTGATGCATGATCTCACTGGCCTGTTCTCACTGAAGGGGGCAGTTCTGAGCTGGCTGTTGGGGAACCAGGTGTGTGCCCCCCGGGTACTGTGGATAGAGCTGGGTGTTTCACTGCCCTTAGTATGTGTTCACTAGTGTGTGTGTGTATGTATGTGGGTGTTTTACTGCCCAAAGAACCAGCAACAGCCTGATTAACATAGTGCCTGTGTGTGAACTGATCATGAGTCAATGTGTGTGTGTTTAATTTATTTGAAATACTGTTGTGTAATGTTCTATAGCACATTGTGTGCATAGAAAATAAATCAGAAGAAACAAAACATTTTAACAAAATTTTTAAATTTTGATATCTTCACTTCTTTCTTATAATATAAAGGCAATACTATTTTGACTTATATCGTGATATATATCGATATCGACTGATATGAAAAACATTATCGATATAAGATTTTTCCCGTATCAACCAGCCCTACTACATTCACATCAGACTTCAGCTGCTATAGAGCCTAATGGACATGAAGTGCAGTGTGACCTGACGTGGACCTCGGAAGGAAAGTTGTAGGAACTCATAAAACTGGAAAAGGTTACAAGAGGACTTCTATCACCTCCGTCACCCCTGCAGCCGGCTCGTTCTTTATAAACGGAGGAAAGTCAGCAGCGCTGCTTCTCTCCCGAGGAGTGGGTGTCTTACAAAGAGCAGCGTGATGTATAATCCTCAAATCAGCGGCTGAGAACTCCAGGGTGACTTATGGGGATCTGCAGGCATCTCCTGCACTTGCTGAACTCGTGAACCCATCATACGAGAAACACTCAACAAGAGTGGTGTTAATGGGTGGTCACTCTGGGAGCGTTGGGGGGGCTAACCTGCCTAATATGCTGTTGATCCTCTGTGTGCCACCAAAACAGCTCCAACTTGTCGAGGCATGGACTCTGCAGCACCTCGGAAGGTGCCCTCTGTTACCTGGCATCAAGATATTTGCAGCATGTGGAGCTGCTGCAGTTCAGGCTCTCCCACAGATGCTGATTGGATTGAGATTTGGGGAATTTGGAGACCAGGCCAACACCGTCAGCTCCTCATTGTGTTCCTCAATCTGTTCCTGAACAAAGTCTGCAGAGTTGCAGGGTGTTGTTTTGTTGGAATAGGTGAAGTAAAAAAAATGTAATGGAAAAGTAAAATGAATCAACTTAAACAAAAACACAAATTAAAATGTATTAAAATGTATTCATAAGAAAATCAACAAAAACTCAAATAAGAAATAAGATATTTAAAATATTAATGGCAAATTAAAAATAAAAGAACCAACTAGGACAGGAAGATTAAAATAGCTAGAAATATTAGAAATGAAGTTGAACAATAAAATAGTACAATAAATAGAACAGTAAAATTTCTAACCTCTAAAAAAACAGCTGCAGGAGGTTAAAGATTAAAATGGATATGAATGAACACACATATAAAAACTAAACACTCAGTGAAGCATGGTGGTGGTAGTATCACGACTACTCTGTACTCTGGGTTACTCCTATTGTTTGTTTTATAGTTATAGGGGGTAATCCCACACTATAAAAATAGCTACAACCTCCCCAGGCATGGACTCTGCAGGACCTCGGGAGGTGCCCTGTGCTACCTAGCACCCAGACCTTTACAATAAATGGAGCTGCCACAGTTTAGGCTTCCAGCAGATCCCATGGATGCTGATTGGATTGAGATTTTGAGGAATTTGGAGACCAGGCCAACACCGTCAACTCTTTGTGCTCCTCAACTCGTTCCTGAACGAAGCCTGCAGTGTTTCAGATTGTTTGGTTGAAAGAGGTGAGGTAAAAAGAAAATGGTAAAGTAAAATTAATAAACCAAAACGAAACAAAATCATAAAGAATATTTAAAAGAAAATCAGCAAAAACAATCAAATAAATCAGTTGCAGGAGGTTAAAGATTAAAATGAATATGAATGAACACACATATAAAAACTAAACACTCAGTGAAGCATGGTGGTGGTAGTAACACGACTACTCTGGGTTATTCCTGTTTGTCTTATAGTGTCGGATTACTTGGAGGGTCTAATCTGTAATATGCTGTTGGTCCTCTGTGTGAAACAATAGCATCATAAACATGTTAAAATATCCAGATTTTCCAAAGTTTCTTCGTGGTGTTTGGCTCCAGTGGTTATCTACACCATCCTCATGATTCCCAACCGTACTGATCCGTTCCTTCCGTATCCGGGAGCTTTCCGGGAACATTTCAGAGAAATATACAGAAGGTTTAGCCTGTATCCGTGTTTAACACAGAGAATAGACAAGCCTTAATAAACATCCCACCTCTCCGTCCACTGGTAGCACAGTTAGCTATTTATTTATTTATTTATTTATTTATATTTTTTTATCTATTTACCACTTGTGTTTGCACACAGCGGAATTTGGGCTCCACATTTAAGACACACTAGTGAAACACACACACACACACACACACACACACACACACACTTGTGAACACACACTAGGGGACAGTGAAACACCCACATGCACACAAAGAACCTAGTAAACACACACTAGGGGCAGTGCAACATACACACACACACACACAAGGGGGCAGTGAAACATAAACACACACACACACACTAGGGGATAGTGAAACACCCATATACACAGACAACCTAGTGAATACTAGGGGCCAGTGAGCACACTTGCCCAGAGTGGTGGGCAGCCTTATCCACAGCGTCTGGGGAGCAGTTGGGGGTTAGGTGTCTCGCTCAAGGGCCCTTCAGTCGTGTCCTGTTGGTCCAGGAAATCGAACAGGCGACCTTCCTGTCACAAGACCGGACCCCTGACCTCCAGCCCACCACTGCGGGCTTACAGGAGCGCCGTCATCGACCACAGTGGATCATTCAAACGAGCAATCGGAGGACACAGCACCCTCGTTCCTCCTCTCTGTTAGTCCTCTGTCCTCCGGCTGTCCCGTAAATTACACTAATTGGGTGAAGGGACGCCAAATAACCAGTTTCTGAGCGCTGACAGGAAGCCCACCTGATCGCTTCACTGCTGAGACGCAGCCCCGCTGAACTCTCCGCGCTCGTGCTCTGCAGCTGCGTTCGTAGCTTTAGCTCCTTTTCATGTCTGACTGATTACACATCTCTGCCTGAACTCCACTGTCTGATCAGTCACGCAGAAGAAGAGCCCAGAGACGTTACCGTGGAAATGTGATGACCGATGACGCGGCTATTCGCGCTGCAGCTGTGATGCTAAATTCATAACTTACTAAATAAAAACCTCAGAATTAATATCATTTCATAGAACACTTCCTATATACTCCACCATTCATAACACACCATATACACACGTATACGGTTATTAGACATAATAGCTTATAATACAGAGTCTGTGAGTCCACGGAGTTCCTCAGGTCAAGTTTTTATTTATTTATTTATTTATTTGTTTGTTTGTTTATATTCAGTCAGTGTGATAATAATAAATAGATTCATAACCAGGAGTAACAATAATATGAGGAATCATAATATATGTTTAGCATATATATAATACCTCAGCAAGTAATGGGTGAGGGGGCCTATCTTTACGGCTATGTCCCGAACATGGCTGCAACCTTGAAAGCTGCCATATTGGATCTTGTAGCAGATCAAAGAAGATCAGAACTGATCAGTAATTGATTGGTGTGATCAGATCAGTAATATCTCTTGTAGTTCAAACATTATCAACACAGAAAGTTACAACAACAACCACATTAAACACCATGTTCAGAGAGCTGTCCCTGGAACTGAACTGCTCCTTCAGATCTGTGTTCTTTGATCTCTGAGACAGTCTTCTTTGATCTGCTACATGAACACCTTTCCATTGGAGAAACTTCAATATCCAATATGACGGCTTTCAAGATAGCGGCTATGTGTGGGACATAGTCTAAAAGATAGAACCCCTGTGTTAGTTAGTGTGTGTTGTGCTGGTGTGAGTGGATCAGACACAGCAGTACTGCTGGAGTGTTTAAACACTGTGTCCACTCACTGTCCACTCTATTAGACACTCCTACTACTTGCTGGTCCACCTTGTAGATGTAAGGTCAGAGACAGTAGCTCATCTGCTGCTGCACAGTTTGTGTTCCTCTAGTCCTTCATCAGTGGACACAGGACGCCGCCCACAGGACACTGCTGTCCGGATAGTTTTGGTTGGTGGACGATTCTCAGTCCAGCAGTGACACTGAGGTGTGGAGTGTGTAGGGCAGTCGTGCACTCGTTCAGAACTGGGCCCGGTGCTGTGCGGTGGTGGTCAGACTGTCAGCTGACAGTTCTTTACTACAGAACTCTCGAAGAAGCATCTTTTCAAAAACTAAAACAGACAAACACTTACTAACTTTAACCATAGATGTGGTTCTACTGGTGTTCTTTAATGAAGGAGTTAATTCTTTGCATGGTGAACCAGTTCATCAGGTTGGGGTACGTGTTGTATGTGGTTCTGTAAGCCACCAAAACAGGTTCTTATGAGTTTGACAGTCGAAGGGCCTACAGTGGTGTAGTGGTCAGTACGGTGGTGTAGTGGTTAGTATGGTGGTGTAGTGGTTAGTATGGTGGTGTAGTGGTCAGTATGGTGGTGTAGTGGTTAGTATGGTGGTGTAGTGGTCAGTATAGTGGTGTAGTGGTTAGTATGGTGGTGTAGTGGTTAGTATGGTGGTGTAGTGGTCGGTGTAGTGGTTAGTGCGGTGGTGTAGTGGTCAGTATGGTGGTGTAGTGGTCAGTATGGCGGTGTAGTGGTCAGTGTAGTGGTGTAGTGGTTAGTACGGTGGTGTAGTGTTAGTATGGTGGTGTAGTGGTTAGTATGGTGGTGTAGTGTTAGTATGGTGTGTAGTGGTTAGTATGGTGGTGTAGTGGTTAGTATGGTGGTGTAGTGGTCAGTACGGTGGTGTAGTGGTTAGTATGGTGGTGTAGTGGTTAGTATGGTGGTGTAGTGGTTAGTACGTGTGTAGTGGTTAGTATGGTGGGTGTAGTGTAGATGGGTGTAGTGGTTAGTACGGTGGTGTAGTGGTTAGTATGGTGGTGTAGTGGTTAGTACGGTGGTGTAGTGGTTAGTATGGTGGTGTAGTGGTTAGTACGGGTGGTGTAGTGGGTTAGTATGGTGGTGTAGTGGTTAGTACGGTGGTTGTAGTGGTTAGTATGGTTGGTGTAGTGGTTAGTACGGTGGTGTAGTGGTTAGTACGGTGGTGTGAGTGGTTAGTATGGTGGTGTAGTGGTTAGTTTGGTGGTGTAGTGGTCAGTACGGTGGTGTAGTGGTTAGTACGGTGGTGTAGTGGTTAGTACGGTGGTGTAGTGGTTAGTACGGAGGTGTAGTGGTCAGTACGGTGGTGTAGTAGTTAATATGGTGGTGTAGTGGTTAGTACGGTGGTGTAGTGGTTAGTATGGTGGTGTAGTAGTTAGTATGGTGGTGTAGTGGTCAGTACGGTGGTGTAGTGGTTAGTACGGTGGTGTAGTGGTCAGTACGGTGGTGTAGTGGTCAGTACGGTGGTGTAGTGGTCAGTATGGTGGTGTAGTGGTCAGTACGGTGGTGTAGTGGTTAGTACGGTGGTGTAGTGGTTAGTATGGTGGTGTAGTGGTTAGTATGGTGGTGTAGTGGTCAGTATGGTGGTGTAGTGGTTAGTATGGTGGTGTAGTGGTCAGTATGGTGGTGTAGTGGTCAGTATGGTGGTGTAGTGGTCAGTACGGTGGTGTAGTGGTTAGTACGGTGGTGTAGTGGTCAGTATGGTGGTGTAGTGGTTAGTATGGTGGTGTAGTGGTTAGTATGGTGGTGTAGTGGTCAGTACGGTGGTGTAGTGGTCAGTATGGTGGTGTAGTGGTTAGTATGGTGGTGTAGTGGTTAGTATGGTGGTGTAGTGGTCAGTATGGTGGTGTAGTGGTCAGCACTGTCTCCTCACAGTAAGATGATCTGGGTTGGATTCCTGGTCCGGGTGGTTCTGTGTGGAGTGTGTATGTTCTCTCTGTGTTTGAGTGGGTTCCTCCGGGTTCTCCGGT
This sequence comes from Megaleporinus macrocephalus, assembly GCA_021613375.1. NCBI lineage: Eukaryota > Metazoa > Chordata > Actinopteri > Characiformes > Anostomidae > Megaleporinus > Megaleporinus macrocephalus. Next base: position 759,599 of record CM038702.1, read on the forward strand.
TTCCTCCCACAGTCCAAACACATGCATGTTAGATCCTCACTCTAAACTGACCGTAGGTGTGAGTGTGTGGACTTGTGACCCTTCCATGGTGTACCCCAGATGGCACTGGGATTGGCTCCAGCCCCCCCGTGATCCTGACTAGTGGGATAAAGAGGAAGATGATGGATGTAGGTAAATGAAGGACACTAGTATGGATCCATAATCGGTGTATAATCTGGTGGACCTCTCTGGAGAAAATGAGCAGCCGTAGTCGTTTGGTTGGTTGGTAGAAGCTGAGATAGAGCTGTTAGAGTTCTCTGGGAATCAGAGAAAGTTTCTGGATGTAAGGAAAACAGAAAACTAGTTTCTGTCAGTGGAAGTCTGAAGACAGAGCGTTGCATTATTCATGTGGTTCTCTAACGTTTGTTTACCGAGCCTACAGGAAGGTCTGGCCCGGACGCTGAAAGCCTCAGACCTTCAAGAGCCGAACGGCTGTAGTGCAAATAGACACGGAGTGCTGGGAGACGGAACAATTGCCTTTCAACCAAGAAATGACCGAGTAGCGCTCTCGGCGTGTCTGGACAGCAGCTCCTGGTGCTCAGTGCGGCAGACGGGGAGGGAAGGAAAGCAGGGAGCCGGAGCGTCTGTGCGGAGCGGCTGTTAACATGGCGGTGCGTGTGTTTTATCTACGCCGTGCTAATTAAAACTGCCGTGTAGTAAATGAAAAGCACACAGGCCACTTTCACTGCCAGGACTTAAAGGGAATGTAAATTGGACTTTAATTAACTATTTGTGTTGAACTGAATGCTCGTACAAAGCAGCTTTGATGGTCGGAATCGAGCTTTAAAGATACCGAAGCCCAAACCGAGCGTTAGAAACACGGCGTGGACTATCTGGGAGCAGCCGAGAGGCGCTAGACTGGCCTGTTCAGACAGAGAAGCCCCGTCTGTGGACCGAGCCGGGGGAGAGCAGGGTCCGCTGACACTGTGACTGATGCAAGAGCACCGCAAAACCTAATCACAGCATGTGTGAGCCAGCAATCCCCCCAGCCCTTACAGCCCCCCCCCACACATCACACACAGCCCCCCCCCACACATCACACCAGCGTCCCCCACACATCACACCCAGCATCCCTCACACATCACACACAGCCCCCCCCACACATCACACACAGCCTCCCCCACACATCACACACAGCCTCCCCACACATCACACCCAGCTTCCCCCCACACATCACACACAGCATCCCCCCACACATCACACACAGCCCCCCCCACACATCACACACAGCATCCCCCACACATCACACACAGCCTCCCCCACACATCACACACAGCCTCCCCCCACACATCACACCCAGCCTCCCCCACACATCACACACAGCCTCCCCCACACATCACACCCAGCCTCCCCCACACATCACACCCAGCCTCCCCCACACATCACACCCCAGCCTCCCCCACACATCACACACAGCCTCCCCCACACATCACACCCAGCTTCCCCCACACATCACACCCAGCGTCCCCCACACATCACACCCAGCGTCCCCCACACATCACACCCAGCGTCCCCCACACATCACACACAGCTACCCCCACACATCACACACAGCATCCCCCACACATCACACACAGCCCCCCCCACACAGCACACACAGCTACCCCCATACATCACACCCAGCGTCCCCCACACATCACACCCAGCATCCCTCACACATCACACACAGCCCCCCCCCCACACATCACACACAGCTACCCCCACACATCACACCCAGCTTCCCCACACATCACACCCAGCTTCCCCACACATCACACCCAGCTTCCCCACACATCACACCCAGCGTCCCCCACACATCACACCCAGCATCCCTCTCACACATCACACACAGCCCCCCCCACACATCACACACAGCTACCCCATACATCACACCCAGCTACCCCACACATCACACCCAGCTACCCCACACATCACACCCAGCTTCCCCACACATCACACACAGCCCCCCCACACATCACACCCAGACTCCCCCACACATCACACCCAGCCTCCCCCACACATCACACACAGCCTCCCCCACACATCACACCCAGCTTCCCCCACACATCACACCCAGCGTCCCCCACACATCACACCCAGCGTCCCCCACACATCACACCCAGCTTCACCCAAACATCACACCCAGCGTCCCCCACACATCACACCCAGCGTCCCCCACACATCACACCCAGCTTCACCCAAACATCACACCCAGCTTCCCCCACACATCACACCCAGCCTCCCCCACACATCACACACAGCCTCCCCCACACATCACACACAGCCTCCCCCACACATCACACCCAGCTTCCCCCACACATCACACCCAGCTTCCCCCACACATCACACACAGCCTCCCCCACACATCACACACAGCTTCCCCCACACATCACACCCAGCTTCCCCCACACATCACACCCAGCGTCCCCCACACATCACACCCAGCCTCCCCCACACATCACACCCAGACTCCCCCACACATCACACACAGCCTCCCCCACACATCACACCCAGCTTCCCCCACACATCACACCCAGCGTCCCCCACACATCACACACAGCCTCCCCCACACATCACACCCAGCGTCCCCCACACATCACACACAGCCTCCCCCACACATCACACACAGCTTCCCCCACACATCACACCCAGCCTCCCCCACACATCACACACAGCTTCACCATCCATACAACACTCCCACAGCAAACCAACACTCAGCTAGTAAACACACCTTATACTACCACTCAATCAAATCCTCACAGCAATGTTCAACACCAGTACCACCTCACCCACACTCCCCCAGCCCTTACAGCCTCCCCTAAACATCACACCCAGCTTCCCCTCCATACAACACTCCCACTGCAAACCTACACTCAACTAGTAAACACACCTTATACTACCAGCTCTCACCAATCCTCAATCAAATCCTCACAGTAATGTTCAACAGCAGTACCTGACCTCACTAACACTCAATCAAATCCTCACAGCAATGTTCAACAGCCACTCTCTGACTCTGTGGTCTGTTCTTTGTCCCCGGTAGCCTGATGTTAAGTCTCAGTTATTTAAAGGTGGGACGTGTCCAATTCGGTGTCATCTTGTCACTTTGAGTGGACGTGTGTTTGATTGACAGGTGTGAGAGTCCCAGGCTTATAAACTGACTGTGGCCGTAGTGGAGCGGGTCATGACGATCAATGTAGAGCTCGTCCTACAGGAATTACTGAAATTGGTATCAGTGCGATGACAGTCCAGTCCGTCCCCTCGGTCCAAACTCTGAGAGAGACGTCACCACGGAAACCGTGAGATTAGTTATTAGTGTAGATTCCAGGTTGATGGAGAAACCTGCAAGGCTTTTCTACCTGTCGCACCTTCATCTTCTCAGATCTTTCATCACTTTAAATCCAGAACGTCTCCGGATGGTGGGAACAGGAAAACTGGTGAAGGAGGAACTCCAAATATATAATATCCAGAGATTTATAGACCAGTACAGGAGTTTAAAGTGTGTTCTGAAAGATACAGGTAGTCAGTGCAGCTCTTTAAAACAGGACTGATCTGAGATCTGTTTAGTGTTTGTTAGAATCCCAGCTGCTGCGTTCTGGACCAGCTGGACTGTTTACTTAGGAACTCCAGTAAGAGACCATTACAGTGATCAACTCTGACCATTACAGCGATTGACTCTGACCATTACAGTGATCAACTCTGACCATTACAGTGATCAACTCTGACCATTACAGTAATCAACTCTGACCATTACAGTAATCAACTCTGACCATTACAGCAAATGACCCTGTCCGTACATTTGTAAGTCCAGATTCTCAGAAGGAAGGGAATGTTTTGGTTGGGTATCATTAGCATCATGTTTCCTAATGATATTATCTAAAAATAACATGTACACAGAGAAACGCAAATGCCCTAAAACTGAACCTTGTGGGACCCCCATAAGAAATATATAGTTTTGTTTTGAATAACGTAACAGTTAAACCAGAACTGTCTATTCATTAAATATCATTTAAATAAAACTGACTGGAAATCCATAACATTTTTTAAGCAGATTATTTTTTGTGCTTATAAATACTGTTTTTTTTTCACAAGTAAGCACAAATACTAGTTTAGCCAAAGAGGACTCTAATGTTAATCCTGCACCGTAATGCCTTCTGACACTATATGCTGAAGAAAAATGAACCACTTATTTTGAGGTCGTGGTCCAGCCCTGAGTGAACGTGCCCCCCCGGCGTAGGTGGGTCTGTCATTTCCTGTATGTTTATTTGCGTATCTGAACCTGTGCAGCATCGGTGTCTGGAGGTCCGCCGCGCTTGCCTTTGAAAAAGCCGTAAACTGCTTCTGCAGGAGCTTCTGGTATGCAAAAACGCAGAAGCATCAAAAGGTCAACAGCAGTAATATGAGTGCAAATAGAAACCAGAGCAACAGCAGCAGCCCACTGAACTGATGGGCTCATGCAGAAAGGTTAAGCAGGTTATCTCGGAAGCAGAGATGGAGGGATGAAGGCACAGAGAACGAGGCAGACGAGTAAAAGCTTTGAGCTGTTAACAGAAGTCAGATTAACCTCGACTCAGAGCTCAAGTAGAGTTCAGGGTTACGCAGCAATAAGCTTTCATATTAAAACTTTACTGTACAGTAAAATAATAATAGACAACGTGTTTCACCGTTCAGAGCTGCTGTTAGCCAGCATTCAATAAATACTCTAATTACTTATTAGTACTAATTATCAGAATATTACCCTCAACAGTAACTTAAACAGTATACTATAGTACTACACTAAACCCTACATCTACACTAAACACTACATCTAAACACTAAACACTAACTCCTACATTTACACTAAACACTAACTCCTACATTTACACTAAACACTAACTCCTACATCTACACTAAACCCTAACTCCTACATTTACACTAAACACTAACCTCTACATTTACACTAAACACTAACCTCTACATCTACACTAAACACTAACCCCTACATTTACACTAAACACTAACCTCTACATCTACACTAAACACTAACTACTACATCTACACTAAACACTAACTCCTACATTTACACTAAACACTAACCTCTACATCTACACTAAACACTAACCTCTACATCTACACTAAACACTAACCCCTACATTTACACTAAACCCTAACTCCTACATTTACACTAAACCCTAACTCCTACATTTACACTCAACACTAACTCCTACATCTACACTAAACACTAACTCCTACATTTACAGTAAACCCTAACTCCTACATCTACACAAAACCCTAAACCCTACATTTACAGTAAACCCTAACTCCTACATCTACACTAAACCCTAACCCCTAGATTTACACTAAACACTAACTCCTACATTTACACTAAACACTAACTCCTACATTTAGACTAAACCCTAACTCCTATATTTACACTAAACCCTAACCTCTACATTTACACTAAGCACTATCTCCTACATTTACACTAAACCCTAACCTCTACATCTACACTAAACACTAACCCCTACATTTACACTAAACACTAACCCCTACATTTACACTAAACACTAACCTCTACATCTACACTAAACACTAACTCCTACATTTACACTCAACACTAACTCCTACATTTACACTAAACACTAACTCCTACATTTACACTAAACACTAACCCCTACTTTTACACTAAACACTAACCTCTACATCTACACTAAACACTAACTCCTACATTTACACTAAACCCTAACTCCTACATTTACACTAAACACTAACCCCTACATTTACACTCAACACTAACTCCTACATTTACACTCAACACTAACTCCTACATTTACACTAAACACTAACCCCTACATTTACACTAAACACTAACCTCTGCATCTACACTAAACCCTAACCCCTACATTTACACTAAACACTAACTCCTACATTTACACTAAACCCTAACCCCTACATTTACACTAAACACTAACCTCTACATTTACACTAAACACTAACCTCTACATCTACACTAAACACTAACCCCTACATTTACACTAAACACTAACCTCTACATTTACACTAAACACTAACTACTACATCTACACTAAACACTAACTCCTACATTTACACTAAACACTAACCTCTACATCTACACTAAACACTAACCCCTACATTTACACTAAACACTAACTACTACATTTACACTAAACCCTAACTCCTACATTTACACTCAACACTAACTCCTACATTTACACTAAACACTAACTCCTACATCTACACTAAACACTAACTCCTACATTTACAGTAAACCCTAACTCCTACATCTACACAAAACCCTAAACCCTACATTTACAGTAAACCCTAACTCCTACATCTACACTAAACCCTAACCCCTAGATTTATACTAAACACTAACTCCTACATTTACACTAAACACTAACTCCTACATTTAGACTAAACCCTAACTCCTATATTTACACTAAACCCTAACCTCTACATTTACACTAAGCACTATCTCCTACATTTACACTAAACCCTAACCTCTATATCTACACTAAACACTAACCCCTACATTTACACTAAACACTAACCTCTACATCTACACTAAACACTAACCCCTACATTTACACTAAACACTAACCTCTACATCTACACTAAACACTAACTCCTACATTTACACTCAACACTAACTCCTACATTTACACTAAACACTAACTCCTACATTTACACTAAACACTAACCCCTACATTTACACTAAACACTAACCTCTACATCTACACTAAACACTAACTCCTACATTTACACTAAACCCTAACTCCTACATTTACACTAAACACTAACCCCTACATTTACACTCAACACTAACCCCTACATTTACACTCAACACTAACTCCTACATTTACACTCAACACTAACTCCTACATTTACACTAAACACTAACCCCTACATTTACACTAAACACTAACCTCTGCATCTACACTAAACCCTAACCCCTACATTTACACTAAACACTAACTCCTACATTTACACTAAACCCTAACCCCTACATTTACACTAAACACTAACCTCTACATTTACACTAAACACTAACCTCTACATCTACACTAAACACTAACCCCTACATTTACACTAAACACTAACCTCTACATTTACACTAAACACTAACTACTACATCTACACTAAACACTAACTCCTATATTTACACTAAACACTAACCTCTACATCTACACTAAACACTAACCCCTACATTTACACTAAACCCTAACTCCTACATTTACACTAAACCCTAACTCCTACATTTACACTCAACACTAACTCCTACATTTACACTAAACACTAACTCCTACATCTACACTAAACACTAACCCCTACATTTACACTAAACCCTAACTCTTATATTTACACTAAACCCTAACTCCTACATTTACACTAAACCCTAACTCCTATATTTACACTAAACCCTAACTCCTACATTTACACTAAACCCTAACTCCTACATTTACACTAAACCCTAACCCCTACATTTACACTAAACCCTAACTCCTACATTTACACTAAACACTAACTCCTACATCTACACTAAACCCTAACTCCTACATTTACACTAAACCCTAACCCCTACATTTACATTTACACTACACTACTACTACACATCCTTGTTTGTGGCATTGTTTGAGTTGAAGGCTAGTTTGGACTTAGACCTGTTTGTACCAGCTAGAGATACGTACTCAGACCTACATGCAGCGCTTCAGTCTCTCTCTCTCTGGCGTATGTCCTTAGACCTTAAGCTCTGTTGCTGCAAGCCATTCCAGTGTTTTGTCATCCAGGTCCGTTAAACCACGAGCGCCATTCGGTGGCCGGAATTTGGGGCAGTTAGTCAGCACATGTTCCAGTGTCGGTGATGGGTCTCCACATTCACAGTGGGCACTGTCTGCAAGACCCCACTTCTGCATTACTGCACCGAAGCGTCCAACCCCTGTCCTCAGGCGATTAAGGGTTGTCCACTGCTTACGGGTGAGGTGCTGGCCAGGGACATTTGTTGGGTCTTTTGTGGGATTCCATTCCTGAGCTTTCTCACTCTGCTGCTTTGGCCGCTGCTGTTGTGTAGCCGGAAGCTGCGGTTGCTCAGCATCTCCATAATGAAGTTCACCATGTGCTTGTCTGGGATGGTATCCCGAAGCTTCATTTGTAGCCCATGCAACCAGACAGTGTCGTGGGCAGCTGTGAGGTCCAGGAAGACGGCACCAGCTTTCTCCCCTGCCTGAAAGCTATCCTCTATGTCGTGGCACAGGAGGGTCACCTGGTCTGTTGTTGATCTGCCACTTCGAAAGCCAGCTTGTTCTTTAGGCAGCTGGGGGTCAATTACTGGGGTGAGGCGCGCCAGGATGAGATGTTCAAGGAGCTTGTATGGTACACACAGCAGTGAGATGGGCTGGTATCCTTTAGGGTCATCACTTGGCTTGTTTGGCTTCAGCAGGTAGATAACCTCCGCACAACACCAGATCTTAGGCAGCTTTAAGTACTGAAGGCATGCAGAGAAGAAGGAGCAGAGCCAATCCGTTACCTTCTTGCCTTGCCTTGGTGTTTTATGTACTCTGAGTGAATGTCGTCTATGCCTGGTGCCTTGCCAGTCTTCAGGCGTTGGATTGTTAATTCAAGTTCTTGCGTTGTGAAGTTGGTAGATAGGTTGGAATCACACCCCGGGGCCCTGAGCAGCTCATGGACTCTTGCTGATGTCTGTCGAGCGGAGTCCTTGTCTGCATTAGGGCAGCGGCCATTACTCAGCAGGAGCGGTGTGATGGAGTTTGCAGTGATGGGACATTGTGCCGGAGTTGTTGACCTGCCGGTCAGCTTGTTCAGGGTCTGCCACCCCCGTTGGCTGGAATGTGTGAAGTCGATTGACTCCACCGTCTCAGTCCAGCGTTTCCTACGTTTCCCGGTTAACCTGCAGAGTAGATCATCTGCTGCTTTGTCCCTGTCTTCGCTGGTCTTTGATTCCATATGGGCGCGAAGTAGGTTTTCATATGCTTCGTCCCAGCAGGGGACATAGGCCCTGCCTACACCGCGGGGGATGTTACTCTTGGCGGTGGCCAGCAGCATCTTGCAGTATGAGTCGTAGGCATCGTTTAGGTTGTTACAACACGGGGGTAATAGACTGGCAGCTGCCTTGCTGACTTGTTTGGTGAAGCCTGTCCAGTTTGCTTCCCGAAAATTCCACCTCTTGACTGCCCTCCCTTGCACAGGCTGAGCCAAAGACGTGATAGTAATAAGCGACGGTCGATGGTGTGACCGTGGAAACATGTCCAGGGTGCTTCTTACGGGAAGTGGCTGGTTCTTATGCCATTTTGCAAACGCCAGGTCTGGATTGGTGGTACTGTTCAATCCGGCAGAGTAGAATAAACATGAGCGCTTCAGTCGCTCTGGATGAGCGTGTATGCTATGTACCCTGAATGTAAATATAAATGAGAGGATGTAGTGTTGAATAATTTATAGAATAAACATAATAAAGGTACAGAGTCACCCAAAGCTGAAGAATTTTAGTCTAAAGTTCAGGATCAGTTAAAAGTCTCAGCCAGGTGTCCTAAATTTCTTTCCCTTCTTTGTTCTTTCTGTAATCCATGCAGAAAGGCTGCCCATGTTACCACGGAAACACAATGCTCTTTCAACTCCAGCAAAGCACTGGAACCAAAACTTCATTTGAAGTTAGATGAAAGACTTTAAAGGGTCATAAGCAATTAATTTCCGCATGATTAATTACTGATTCACTTAAAAACAACGTCCCGAGTAACAACCAGCTCTGTTTTCACTACCGCAGCATCACAGTCTCAACCACAGAGAACCTGCACTCACAGGATAGCCCTCTTACCCCAGTCTCTCTTCAGACTGACCGTCCTGATGGTCACTCGGTGCGGTTTGGTGAAGAAGCTCTGCTCCTGTCTGATTGGGTCTTCCTCCCACTATCTCTGCACGCTATTACTTGAGGCTGTTGGTCTCTTCCCACCATCTCTTGTCATCCGTCTCCTCACGCCATCTCTCATGGCGGTCTATCTTTTCCCGGCGTCTCTGGTGCCCGCTGGTCTTTTCCCATCTCCTGTTGTGACAGTCCGTCTTATCCTGCAGTCTCTGTTATGTGTCTGTCTCTTCCCACCATCTCTGTTGGTCATTGCTCTCCTCCTGCCGTCTCTTGTGGCCATTCTTTTTTTCCCATCTCCTCTTGTGACAGTTGGTCTCTTCCTGCGGTCTTTGGTATTTTTGGTCTCTTCCCGCTGTCCCTGGTATCTATCGCTCTCCTTCCCACCGTCTCCTGTGGCCGTCGCTCTCCTCCTGCCTTCTCTAGTGGCTGTCTGTCTCTTCGCCATCTCTTGTGGCCGTCAGGCTTCTCACGGCATCTCTTGTTACAGTCGGTCCCTTCCTGCTGTCTCTGGTCTTTTCGGTCACTTCCAACTGTCCCCGGTATCTGTCGCTTTCTTTCCTGCCATCTCTTGTGGCCGTTGCTCTCCTCACAGCGTCCATTGTGGACGTTGCTCTCCTCCTGCCGTCTCTTGTGGCCGTTGCTCTCCTCCTGCCGTCTCTCATGGCCATTGCTCTCCTCCTGCCGTCTCTTGTGGCCGTCGCTCTTCGCCTGCCGTCTCTAGTCGCCGTTGTTCTTCTCCTGCTGTCTCTAGTGCCCGTCGGTCTCTTCACAGCGTCTCTTGTGGCCGCCGGTCTCTTCACAGCGTCCACTGTAGTCGTTGGTCTCTTCCCGCTGTCTGGTGCCTGTCATCAGCATGGATACTGCCTTCCTGCCCCCTCGTGCATTGGTGTGGGAGGAATGTCTGACACATGTTGATTATCACAAGACAAGTAGTTAAAAAGTGAATATACTGAATATTTTCAGTCCTGTTTCAGCAGCTTAGGGCTGCTTGTGAATAATAACCTAATCTCTGAAACTGATTATTTCAGTATTAAGTAGATTTTATTAGTAATGAGTTTCGCAGCCGTGCAGTAAAGTGAATTTAAGGGCTGTTTGTGGATTGTTGTTTTTTATTCTCTCTGTGTTTGAGTGGAAGTGGACTTTAGTTTCAAGGTCATGATTTTAAGTGTAACTAAATCCAAACTCGTGATTACACATACATAAAGGAACTCTTGTGAGTCAGTTGTGCTGCTAGCGTGTCCCCTCGTGTGTGCAATCTGTTCAATCTGCGATTTTCCAAGTTACAAATTGAAATGGCTGCGGTCCAGACCTGACCTGTAGCTGGAAGCTGGCCCCGGTTCCTCCTGTCTTCATCTTTTCTGCTTTAAGCTTACTGGCGCTTGGCTCGGCTCAGGATGCTCTCCGCAGAGCTGGGATTCGCCCAGAAGAATTAAAGGAGATTTGATTTTTCTTTGTAATTGTTCTGCTCTGAAGCCTGTCAGCTCGTCTCCTGAGCCGCAGCCTATCGAGCAGGTGGACTTCTGCGTTGGGGCGGATCAATGGTGTTGAAATTATTGAAATGGCTTTTTAAGAAGAGTGGAAGTGATGGTGTGAACTTGGTGTTCCCGCCGGGAAAGCTGGAGCTGGAGCAGGCTGTGCCTCGGAAGGCGAGGAAGCGAGGCGCGTCAGCAGATGTGCTATAAAATGATTCCACTCATTAAATGAAGTGTCATGACTAGTTTCCGTGAAGATGATAACAGCTGGAGATAACAATGTGGACGTCGTGTTCAGTAGTGTGTCGCTCATTAGGTGCGCTACAGCGCCGCCCTGTCTGTCACCATGAGTAAAACACAAACATCTCATTATGTGAAGGAGTATTTTCTCTTAGAAGCATTAGTTTGGCTGCAAAGTGTCAGAACTTTTGATGGAGATTCTTCACAGGCTCCATAAAGTCCAGTTCAGGAAACACCCCTGACCGTTTAGCTTAAAAGTGATTGGACAAATGGAATCAGAATTAGAATCTCTATTTCTCCATGTTATCGTTGTAATCTCTATGTTATCGTTATCCACACCGGTCAAAAGGTGTTGTAGTTTGTGCCTGAAGTCCATAACCATCTCTACTGTCTTTGGCAGTTTGGTAGCTGCTGCTCCATCAGGAGACCAGCTGCTTAACTTCCCTTCTTTAGAGTGACGCCTCATTGTTAGCTATGAGGACCACCATGGTGGTGTCATCTGCAAACTTCTTCACATCTGTTTTTATAGATGTTTTTATACCACCGGCTTTAGCACAAGCTCAAAGCATGGTCGATCCACCATCGAGATCTTCTTTTCATGAAGTTCTGCCCCCTTTCGTTCTCCTAACAAACCTTTAATCACTGCAGCCACAAGGTTCAACCTTCATCAACCTATCTTCATCAGGACTTCCAAAATGCTTCAAGTTTGTTTACAAGTTTATTTGTGAAGTTCTGGTGCTGAATGTGGTTCTCTGGTGATTGTCTTCTGTGATA
>CM038702.1:776973-846973 GCA_021613375.1 Megaleporinus macrocephalus
TTAGATAAACTACCAGACAAACGTTTTAGATACACTACCAGCCAAACGTTTTAGATACACTACCAGTCAAACGTTTTAGATACACTACCAGTCAAACGTTTTAGATACACTACCAGACAAACGTTTTAGATACACTACCAGACAAACGTTTTAGATACACTACCAGACAAACGTTTTAGATACACTACCAGTCAAACGTTTTAGATACACTACCAGACAAACGTTTCAGATACACTACCAGACAAATGCCTTAGATACACTACCAGTCAAACGTTTTAGATACACTACCAGACAAACGTTTTAGATACACTACCAGTCAAACGTTTTAGATACACTACCAGACAAACGTTTTAGATAAACTACCAGTCAAACGTTTCAGATACACTACCAGACAAATGCCTTAGATACACTACCAGTCAAACGTTTTAGATACACTACCAGTCAAACGTTTTAGATACACTACCAGTCAAACGTTTTAGATACACTACCAGACAAACGTTTTAGATAAACTACCAGTCAAACGTTTTAGATACACTACCAGTCAAACGTTTTAGATACACTACCAATCAAACGTTTTAGATACACTACCAGACAAACGTTTCAGATACACTACCAGTCAAATGTTTTAGATACACTACCAATCAAACGTTTTAGATACAGTACCAGTCAAACGTTTTAGATACACTACCAGTCAAACGTTTTAGATACACTACCAGTCAAACGTTTTAGATACACTACCAGACAAACGTTTTAGATAAACTACCAGTCAAACGTTTTAGATACACTACCAGTCAAACGTTTTAGATACACTACCAGTCAAACGTTTTAGATACACTACCAGACAAACGTTTTAGATAAACTACCAGTCAAACGTTTTAGATACACTACCAGTCAAACGTTTTAGATACACTACCAGTCAAACGTTTTAGATACACTACCAGTCAAACGTTTTAGATACACTACCAGTCAAACGTTTTAGATACACTACCAGACAAACGTTTCAGATACACTACCAGACAAACGTTTTAGATACACTACCAGACAAACGTTTTAGATACACTACAAGACAAACGTTTTAGATACACTACCAGACAAATGCCTTAGATACACTACCAGTCAAACGTTTTAGATACACTACCAGACAAACGTTTCAGATACACTACCAGACAAACGTTTCAGATACACTACCAGACAAACGTTTTAGATACACTACCAGACAAACGTTTTAGATACACTACCAGACAAACGTTTTAGATACACTACCAGACAAATGCCTTAGATACACTACCAGTCAAACGTTTTAGATACACTACCAGTCAAACGTTTTAGATACACTACCAGTCAAACGTTTTAGATACACTACCAGTCAAACGTTTTAGATACACTACCAGACAAACGTTTTAGATACACTACCAGTCAAACGTTTTAGATACACTACCAGACAAACGTTTTAGATACACTACCAGACAAACGTTTTAGATACACTACCAGTCAAACGTTTTAGATACACTACCAGACAAACGTTTTAGATACACTACCAGTCAAACGTTTTAGATACACTACCAGTCAAACGTTTTAGATACACTACCAGACAAACGTTTTAGATACACTACCAGACAAACGTTTTAGATACACTACCAGTCAAACGTTTTAGATACACTACCAGACAAACGTTTTAGATACACTACCAGACAAACGTTTTAGATACACTACCAGTCAAACGCTTTAGATACACTACCAGTCAAACGCTTTAGATACACTACCAGTCAAACGTTTTAGATACACTACCAGTCAAACGTTTTAGATACACTACCAGTCAAACGTTTTAGATACACTACCAGACAAACGTTTTAGATACACTACCAGACAAACGTTTTAGATACACTACCAGTCAAACGTTTTAGATACACAACCAGTCAAACGTTTTAGATACACTACCAGACAAATGCCTTAGATACACTACCAGACAAACGTTTTAGATACACTACCAGTCAAACGTTTTAGATACACAACCAGACAAACGTTTTAGATACACTACCAGACAAATGCCTTAGATACACTACCAGCCAAACGTTTTAGTACACTACCAGTCAAACGTTTTAGATACACTACCAGTCAAACGTTTTAGATACACTACCAGTCAAACGTTTTAGATACACTACCAGTCAAACGTTTTAGATACACTACCAGACAAATGCCTTAGATACACTACCAGCCAAACGTTTTAGTACACTACCAGTCAAACGTTTTAGATACACTACCAGACAAATGCCTTAGATACACTACCAGCCAAACGTTTTAGATACAGTACCAGACAAACGTTTTAGATACACTACCAGACAAACGTTTTAGATACACTACCAGACAAACGTTTTAGATACACTACCAGACAAACGTTTTAGATACACTACCAGTCAAATGTTTTAGATACACTACCAGTCAAACGTTTTAGATACACTACCAGACAAATGCCTTAGATACACTACCAGACAAACGTTTTAGATACACTACCAGACAAACGTTTTAGATACACAACCAGACAAACGTTTTAGATACACTACCAGTCAAACGTTTTAGATACACAACCAGACAAACGTTTTAGATACACTACCAGTCAAATGTTTTAGATACACAACCAGTCAAACGTTTTAGATACACTACCAGACAAATGCCTTAGATACACTACCAGTCAAACGTTTTAGATACACAACCAGACAAACGTTTTAGATACACTACCAGACAAATGCCTTAGATACACTACCAGCCAAACGTTTTAGATACACAACCAGTCAAACGTTTTAGATACACTACCAATCAAACGTTTTAGATACACTACCAGACAAATGCCTTAGATACACTACCAGCCAAACGTTTTAGATACACTACCAGACAAATGCCTTAGATACACTACCAGTCAAACGTTTTAGATACACTACCAGACAAACGTTTTAGATACACTACCAGACAAACGTTTTAGATACACTACCAGACAAATGCCTTAGATACACTACCAGTCAAACGTTTTAGATACACTACCAGTCAAACGTTTTAGATACACTACCAGTCAAACGTTTTAGATACACTACCAGACAAACGTTTTAGATACACTACCAGACAAATGTTTTAGATACACTACCAGTCAAACGTTTTAGATACACTACCAGACAAACGTTTTAGATACACTACCAGACAAACGTTTTAGATACACTACCAGACAAACGTTTTAGATACACTACCAGACAAATGCCTTAGATACACTACCAGTCAAACGTTTTAGATACACTACCAGTCAAACGTTTTAGATACACTACCAGACAAACGTTTTAGATACACTACCAGTCAAACGTTTTAGATACACTACCAGTCAAACGTTTTAGATACACTACCAGACAAACGTTTCAGATACACTACCAGACAAACGTTTTAGATACACTACCAGACAAACGTTTTAGATACACTACCAGTCAAACGTTTTAGATACACTACCAGACAAACGTTTTAGATACACTACCAGACAAACGTTTTAGATACACTACCAGACAAACGTTTTAGATACACTACCAGACAAACGTTTTAGATACACTACCAGTCAAATGTTTTAGATACACTACCAGTCAAACGTTTTAGATACACTACCAGACAAATGCCTTAGATACACTACCAGTCAAACGTTTTAGATACACAACCAGACAAACGTTTTAGATACACTACCAGTCAAATGTTTTAGATACACAACCAGTCAAACGTTTTAGATACACTACCAGACAAATGCCTTAGATACACTACCAGTCAAACGTTTTAGATACACAACCAGACAAACGTTTTAGATACACTACCAGACAAATGCCTTAGATACACTACCAGTCAAACGTTTTAGATACACTACCAGTCAAACGTTTTAGATACACTACCAGACAAATGCCTTAGATACACTACCAGCCAAACGTTTTAGATACACTACCAGACAAATGCCTTAGATACACTACCAGTCAAACGTTTTAGATACACTACCAGACAAACGTTTTAGATACACTACCAGACAAACGTTTTAGATACACTACCAGACAAATGCCTTAGATACACTACCAGTCAAACGTTTTAGATACACTACCAGTCAAACGTTTTAGATACACTACCAGTCAAACGTTTTAGATACACTACCAGACAAACGTTTTAGATACACTACCAGTCAAACGTTTTAGATACACTACCAGACAAACGTTTTAGATACACTACCAGACAAACGTTTTAGATACACTACCAGACAAACGTTTTAGATACACTACCAGACAAATGCCTTAGATACACTACCAGTCAAACGTTTTAGATACACTACCAGTCAAACGTTTTAGATACACTACCAGACAAACGTTTTAGATACACTACCAGTCAAACGTTTTAGATACACTACCAGTCAAACGTTTTAGATACACTACCAGACAAACGTTTCAGATACACTACCAGACAAACGTTTTAGATACACTACCAGACAAACGTTTTAGATACACTACCAGTCAAACGTTTTAGATACACTACCAGACAAACGTTTCAGATACACTACCAGACAAACGTTGTAGATAAACTACCAGACAAACGTTTTAGATACACTACCAGACAAACGTTTCAGATACACTACCAGACAAACGTTGTAGATAAACTACCAGACAAACGTTTTAGATACACTACCAGTCAAACGTTTTAGATACACTACCAGTCAAACGTTTTAGATACACTACCAGTCAAACGTTTTAGATACACTACCAGACAAACGTTTTAGATACACTACCAGTCAAATGTTTTAGATACACTACCAGTCAAACGTTTTAGATACACTACCAGACAAATGCCTTAGATACATTACCAGACAAATGCCTTAGATACACTACCAGTCAAACGTTTTAGATACACAACCAGACAAACGTTTTAGATACACTACCAGACAAACGTTTTAGATACACTACCAGTCAAACGTTTTAGATACACTACCAGACAAACGTTTTAGATACACTACCAGACAAACGTTTTAGATACACTACCAGACAAACATTTTAGATACACTACCAGTCAAACGTTTTAGATACACTACCAGACAAACGTTTTAGATACACTACCAGTCAAACGTTTTAGATACACTACCAGACAAACGTTTTAGATACACTACCAGACAAACGTTTTAGATACACTACCAGACAAACGTTTTAGATACACTACCAGACAAACGTTTTAGATACACTACCAGTCAAACGTTTTAGATACACTACCAGACAAACGTTTTAGATACACTACCAGTCAAACGTTTTAGATACACTACCAGTCAAAATTAATTTGTTCCCTAAAATTAAATGATCTGAAAATGATTGCAGCTGTTAGTTAATGAGATATTTGAATGTGTATATATGGATTCTTATCTGAGTTTTTGGTTCCACCTTAAATGGCGTGGCACTCTTTAAGGTGGAACAAGAAATTCAGATAAGAAGCCACTTCAGCTTCGTAAAGGTGGACACTGTCGTGGTAGTGCTGAGATTACAGCCTCATTCTGGTCCCACTCAGAGCTGCATAGACAAAAATAAAGCAAACATCTGTAGAAGTTCTACTTACAGCAGAAACTTGGTTAAATCTCACCATCAGGCTCGTTTTGATCACAGCAGCTGTCATCTGAATTAGAAAAAACTGGTAAATGTACATTTTTTGTAAATCGGTGAAACATTTGGATGGAAACCCAGAAACCCAAACTTTTGCATGCTGCTGTATCAGCTTTGCTCTGTTGTGTATTTGGTTTGTATTGTAACTGGCAGCCCGTGGAGATCAGACTTGTTATTAATGGTATCAGTTGTTTACAGCGGGTTGTCGTGCTGTGCTGAAGGCGAAGGCCTGACGTTCCTGAATTGGCTCTCGACTCGGTGAACGCCGCCTCTTTCTAAATGAATTGATTACCCCATTACCGCCACTTACCCATCACCAGTACTGTACTCTCACTGTCCTCGCTCACTTAGCGTCCACTTGTAAATCTTCTGGAAGTGTTCAGGAGAGACAGTATTGCTGTGATTCCAGTGATGCTCCTCCTTCATTAGCCTCTCAGGCTCCAACAAGGAGGCCAAGCAGCCGTGGATCCAGATGCTGCCAGCATGTCCTGCCAGTGTTCTGCTATCAGTGTTTACCAGCCGCTTCAGTTCTCTGGTAATCTGATCAGTTAGTTTCTTTATTTGTTTGCAGGCTAATGACATGACAGGAGTCTGATTAGAGCAGCTGTCAGTTAATCACACGTTTACTGTGATTTTACTGGATTATAAGCAATAATAACATTTACAGTGTTTATTCTTCTCTTAGTGATTTTTGGGCTTTTAAAGCATCGGTTCATCATCCTCCACACTAGCCCGCCAGTCTGGGTCACTGGGCGGCTGCAGCCAATCCCACGTGCAGACTCCACAGAACGGCCCGTACTAACCACTACACCACCGTGCTGACCACTACACCACCATACTAACCACTACACCACCATACTGACCACTACACCACCATACTGACCACTACACCACCAGTACTAACCACTACACCACCATACTAACCACTACACCACCATACTAACCACTACACCACCATACTGACCACTACACCACCGTACTGACCACTACACCACCGTACTAACCACTACACCACCATACTAACCACTACACCACCATACTAACCACTACACCACCATACTGACCACTACACCACCATACTAACCACTACACCACCATACTAACCACTACACCACCATACTGACCACTACACCACCAGTACTAACCACTACACCACCATACTGACCACTACACCACCATTACTAACCACTACACCACCATTACTAACCACTACACCACCGTACTAACCACTACACCACCGTACTAACCACTACACCACCATTACTAAACACTACACCACCATAATAACCACTACACCACCGTACTAACCACTACACCACCATACTAACCACTACACCACCATTACTAACCACTACACCACCATAATAACCACTACACCACCATTACTAACCACTACACCACCATAATAACCACTACACCACCGTACTGACCACTACACCACCATTACTAACCACTACACCACCGTACTAACCACTACACCACCGTACTAACCACTACACCACCGTACTAACCACTACACCACCATACTGACCACTACACCACCATTACTAACCACTACACCACCGTACTAACCACTACACCACCATTACTAACCACTACACCACCGTACTAACCACTACACCACCGTACTAACCACTACACCACCGTACTAACCACTACACCACCTTACTAACCACTACACCTCCATACTGACCAATACACCACCATCCTAACCACTACACCACCGTACTAACCACTACACCACCATACTGACCAATACACCACCATACTAACCACTACACCACCGTACTAACCACTACACCACCATACTGACCACTACACCACCATACTAACCACTACACCGCCTTACTAACCACTACACCACCATACTGACCAATACACCACCATCCTAACCACTACACCACCGTACTAACCACTACACCACCATACTGACCAATACACCACCATCCTAACCACTACACCACCATCCTAACCACTACACCACCATACTAACCACTACACCACCATACTGACCACTACACCACCATACTAACCACTACACCACCATACTAACCACTACACCACCATACTGACCACTACACCACCATACTAACCACTACACCACCTTACTAACCACTACACCACCATACTGACCAATACACCACCATCCTAACCACTACACCACCGTACTAACCACTACACCACCATACTGACCAATACACCACCATACTAACCACTACACCACCATACTAACCACTACACCACCATACTAACCACTACACCACCGTACTAACCACTACACCACCGTACTAACCACTACACCTCCATACTAATCACTACACCACCATATTAACCACTACACCACCATACTAAACACTACACCACCGTACTAACCACTACACCTCCATACTAATCACTACACCACCATACTAACCACTACACCACCATACTAACCACTACACCACCATAGTAACCACTACACCACCGTACTAACCACTACACCACCATACTAACCACTACACCACCATACTAACACTACACCACCATACTAACCACTACACCACCATACTAACCACTACACCACCGTACTAACCACTACACCACTGTACTGCCGCTCGCTTTTTAAGCAAATATTTAAATTAATGAATTAATAAACTTGTAATTTGTTGCCTAAAGTAAACAGATACCTGAGGATGACATGGTATCAACAATAACAGCTGCTTCTATAATTTTATTTTTATAAAAGCACGAACCAGATCAGCATGTGTAGTTACACATGAACAACACAAGGAATTTCCTTTATTACCTCAAGAAATTACATGAGTATCCTAATAGTTATAACAGTACAGTTAATCCTAACTTGTTATTACATATTGGTTATAACAGGAGTGTAAATCCAGGACGTTCTTAATGTAAGTTATAACATAGTAACACTCGTTATTATTAATGTGTAATAACACGAGAGAGAATTTGCTGTTATAATCATCAGGATACTATTGATTATATGATTATATTAGCCACAGTAGAAATTGATGTGTATGTGTAATTATATAAGCTCTAGTGTTGTAATATATCTGTAACCAAGGCTACAGCACTAGTAGTTACATTATTGTTCATGTGTAACACAGTTATTACACACAGTGTAACACAGTTATTACACACACTAATCTACGGTGGGACTAATGACCCTGTGACACCGGCCTCCTGCCGTGGCTGCCCAGCACCAGTCAGGATCACCCTCACTTCAGTCTGCAGCTACTTGCTGCTATTCCGGTATAGACTTCTGTCTTTCCCTCCTTTTTCCGGAAGCGTTCCGAACAGCGCTAGCACAAAGAGCGCCGTCTCCTGGGTTTCCAGGCCGAGTGTTTCTCCAGGGACATCAGGAAGGTGATAAAAGCGGAAGTGACAGGCGTGCGTTCGGTGAATGGATTAAACAAGCATTGTGGAGCTGCAACACCGAATCCTCCCAGGAGTATTCCAGCTGTTCAGCTCGATTAAAGGAAAAGAGGAAAAGGGGAGAAACGAGGCTCCCGCGACGCTGCCGACGCTGCCGACGCCGCCGACGCCGGGAGATCACTGGCTGCCTGTAACGCGACCGGCGCAGGCTAAGATGCATCATCACGCTTTTGTATCCTCCATAAACATATGCAGCGACTCAAACACACACCATGCATATTTAAACGGCTCTCGCGTGGACTCGCTCTTCGGTGGACTCGCCTTAAATGTTTCATGCTCGAGTGCTTTCTTCCCGCTTCGACTACAGAAGCCGGAGAAAGTAAACAAAGGCAATCCGTGTTGTACAGAACGCCAAAGCGTCCTCGCGTCTGAGGCGCGGCGCAGACAGGGGCGGCGGGCCGCCGGCGTCGCGAGAGGGTTTCGAGGCCCTTCTGAAGCGACGCGTTTGAGGCGACCGCTCGCAACCTCGCTCGCCTCTAAATTAATTTCCTCCGGGATTTGGGCCTCGAGGCCGGCGGAGGACGGTCTCGCTTTCTGGACCTCTTTAGTTTTCGGCTCTTAGCGCTCTAAGACAAAAGCCGTGCAGTCCTGTGGAGCCAGACGGAGCCGGTGTCAGTTTCTGGGAATCCAGATACTCAGAGAAGCTGAAGGATTCAATTGTCTGTGAACATTTAATCTGTGAAATCTATGTGTAACATGAATCTCTGACTCTGGAACGTTCTCTAGCAGGTACAGGTAGATGTCTTCTCACCTGTGGTTGTGCTTCATAAACAGGTTAAGCTGTGCAGCGTGTTGAATCACTCCACTTAGGACCATTACAGTGATTACGCTGCTAGAAGTAAAGGTGTGAAGGAGTTTCTCCAGGTCTGGTTTGGTCAAAGCTTTGTTGATGTGTAATGAAATGCTGACCTAGTAACTATGTTGACATGAACTTCCAAAAGAGCTCTATTAATACGCATTAGTACAATGTACCAGCTGTAGTACCAAAATTACCAAATCATACCAATAAACCAAGAAATATCATATTTTACCAACATAGCAAAAAAAAAAACTTAGTCTTACCAACCATATGTACCAAACTACCACATTTACCAACATATGAAGAACCTCCAAACAGTACCAAGAACTACCAAACTTTACCAACATGTGAAGAACCTCCAAACAGTACCAAGAACTACCAAACTTTACCACCATATAAAGAAGTACTAAACAATATCAGGAACTATTAACCCATACCAACCAATACCGACATTTTCCAACATACAGAGAAGTACTAAACAGTGTCTTCTTCATGTCTTCTTATTCATGTTCAATGTTGTCAGTACTGTGTATAGTGTGTGAGCTCCTGCAACCAAAACTAAATTCTTTGTATGTGTAAGCATACTTGGCCAATAAAGCTTGAATCTGATTCTGATTCATTACTATACCAAACAATAATATCTACAAAGAAATACAAAACAATACCAAAAACTACCAAACTCTATAAAACAATACAAATAAATACAAAATCTTACACAACCATACCAAGAACCAACCCATTTTAATCAATCTTAAGAACTACCGAACTACAGTATATTAAAATGATACCAAGAACTAAGAAACTTTACCAGCACACAAAGAAGTGCCAAGAACTACCAACACATTTCAAACAAAACCAAATTTTACACAGAACTACTAAATAACAGTAACAACCAAACCATGCAATACCATTACTTGTTAGTGTTTGTTATTATTTGTAATTATTATTTGGAGCTAATTTCAGAGCATTTTGTATCCTGGAACAAATTCTGACCAATAAACACAAAGCTGTCTGTGTAACGTAGTTGTTGCTGTGTGGAACAGAGTGAACCTAATAAAAACAATAAAGTATCACAAAAGCCTCTCTGGTGAGGACTTTACCGATAAGCCAGGTGTGAAAACGGTCTGATGTTCTTTAGAAACATTTACTCTGAACATCAGGGCTGATATTACCTGCTCTGTGGTGGTCCTGTGGGGGTCCAGATCATTAAAGAACAGGGTAATAAAGTATACAGAGAATCAGATGAACTACAGTCTGTAAGTGGAGCTCCTGTATGGTCAGTGGAGCTGATACAGTGGACAGTGAGTGGAGGTCCTGTATGGTCAGTGGAGCTGATACAGTGGACAGTGAGTGGAGCTCCTGTATGGTCAGAGGAGCTGATACAGTGGACAGTGAGTGGAGGTCCTGTATGGTCAGAGGAGCTGATACAGTGGACAGTGAGTGGAGGTCCTGTATGGTCAGAGGAGCTGATACAGTGGACAGTGAGTGGAGGTCCTGTATGGTCAGTGGAGCTGATACAGTGGACAGTGAGTGGAGGTCCTGTATGGTCAGTGGAGCTGATACAGTGGTCAGTGAGTGGAGGTCCTGTATGGTCAGAGGAGCTGATACAGTGGACAGTGAGTGGAGGTCCTGTATGGTCAGTGGAGCTGATACAGTGGACAGTGAGTGGGGGTCCTGTATGGTCAGTGGAGCTGATACAGTGGACAGTGAGTGGAGGTCCTGTATGGTCAGTGGAACTGATACAGTGGACAGTGAGTGGAGGTCCTGTATGGTCAGTGGAGCTGATACAGTGGACAGTGAGTGGAGGTCCTGTATGGTCAGTGGAGCCGATACAGTGGACAGTGAGTGGAGCTCCTGTATGGTCAGAGGAGCTGATACAGTGGACAGTGAGTGGAGGTCCTGTATGGTCAGAGGAGCTGATACAGTGGACAGTGAGTGGAGGTCCTGTATGGTCAGTGGAGCTGATACGGTGGACAGTGAGTGGAGGTCCTGTATGGTCAGTGGAGCTGATACAGTGGACAGTGAGTGGAGGTCCTGTATGGTCAGTGGAGCTGATACAGTGGACAGTGAGTGGAAGTCCTGTATGGTCAGAGGAGCTGATACAGTGGACAGTGAGTGGAGGTCCTGTATGGTCAGTGGAGCTGATACAGTGGACAGTGAGTGGAGGTCCTGTATGGTCAGTGGAGCTGATACAGTGGACAGTGAGTGGAAGTCCTGTATGGTCAGAGGAGCTGATACAGTGGACAGTGAGTGTAGGTCCTGTATGGTCAGTGGAACTGATACAGTGGTCAGTGAGTGGAGGTCCTGTATGGTCAGAGGAGCTGATACAGTGGACAGTGAGTGGAGGTCCTGTATGGTCAGAGGAGCTGATACAGTGGTCAGTGAGTGGAGGTCCTGTATGGTCAGAGGAGCTGATACAGTGGACAGTGAGTGGAAGTCCTGTATGGTCAGAGGAGCTGATACAGTGGACAGTGAGTGGAGGTCCTGTATGGTCAGTGGAGCTGATACAGTGGACAGTGAGTGGAGGTCCTGTATGGTCAGTGGAGCTGATACAGTGGACAGTGAGTGGAGGTCCTGTATGGTCAGTGGAGCTGATACAGTGGACAGTGAGTGGAGGTCCTGTATGGTCAGTGGAACTGATACAGTGGACAGTGAGTGGAGGTCCTGTATGGTCAGTGGAGCCGATACAGTGGACAGTGAGTGGAGGTCCTGTATGGTCAGAGGAGCTGATACAGTGGTCAGTGAGTGGAGCTCCTGTATGGTCAGTGGAGCTGATACAGTGGTCAGTGAGTGGAGGTCCTGTATAGTCAGTGGAGCTGATACATTGGACAGTGAGTGGAGCTTCTGTATGGTCAGTGGAGCTGATACAGTGGTCAGTGAGTGGAGGTCCTGTATGGTCAGTGGAGCTGATACAGTGGTCAGTGAGTGGAGGTCCTGTATGGTCAGTGGAGCTGATACAGTGGTCAGTGAGTGGAGGTCCTGTATGGTCAGTGGAGCTGATACTGTGGTCAGTGAGTGGAGGTCCTGTATGGTCAGTGGAGTATGGAGTGAGTGGGTTTAATGTTATGTTAACTGAGTGTCGAGGGATTGTAATACTCCTCAGTTCTTTAAGCGGAGCTGGAGTCTCTTGTGATTCCCGCTCGTGATGTATGATGACGTAATGTAAACATGTTTGACGGACAGTAATGGAAAAGTATTGCGAAGTGACCTGAAGGTCTGTTTAGTGGTCATTTCATTTTCCCGGCTGGTTATCAGAGGCCGCGCTGTCCAGCTACAGCGGAGGCGAGAGCAGAATTTAAAGTGAAGCGTTTCGAGCCGTTAGAGGAGAAGCTGTGATGGGGAGACGCCTGTGGCGGCGCCCCCAGACCTCCTTTATTCCCGCTCCCTGAGACCGGCATGTTCTGTTTGTATGTGGAGCGGAGATAACAGCCGGGCTCTCGCTGTTCCTCAGCAACTGTGGCGAGACTTCTAAATCTGGACTGTTATTTAAAAACGAATCTCAGAAACATGACTTCCTGTTCAGTCCCGCGCGTGTAGACACTCCGAGAGTGACCACGCATCAGTCGCTTAGCACACATTTTCAAACCCCTCCCACTTTACCTCCTTCCATCAACACATCAGCAAACATGCCACTGTGGAATCAGCAGGAAGCGACTGGTTTAGAATCAGAGTGAATCATGCTAGTTTGTAATCAGAGTGAATTATGCTAGTTTGGAATCAGAGTGAATTATGCTAGTTTGGAATCAGAGTGAATCATGCTAGTTTGGAATCAGAGTGAATCATGCTAGTTTGGAATCAGAGTGAATCATGCTAGTTTGGAATCAGAGTGAATTATGCTAGTTTGGAATTAGAGTGAATTATGCTAGTTTGGAATTAGAGTGAATTATGCTAGTTTGGAATCAGAGTGAATTATTCTGCAGCAATTATTTATTCCAGCAATTATTTATTACCCAGCAATTATTTATTATTCTCTGTCTGTACTGTGTTGTGTTGTCTGTCCGTACTTGTTTGTTTGTGTTGCACTTGTGTCTGTATGCACTGTCTATGTTGCACCATGGTCCTGGAGGAACGTTGTTTCGTTTCACTGTGTACTCTGTATGTAGTTGAAATGACAATAAAAACCCACTTGACTTGACTTGACTTATGCTAGTTTGGAATTAGAGTGAATTATGCTAGTTTGGAATTAGAGTGAATTATGCTAGTTTGGAATCAGAGTGAATTATGCTAGTTTGGAATCAGAGTGAATCATGCTAGTTTGGAATCAGAGTGAATTATGCTAGTTTGGAATCAGAGTGAATTATGCTAGTTTGGAATTAGAGTGAATTATGCTAGTTTGGAATTAGAGTGAATTATGCTAGTTTGGAATTAGAGTGAATTATGCTAGTTTGGAATCAGAGTGAATTATGCTAGTTTGGAATTAGAGTGAATTATGCTAGTTTGGAATCAGAGTGAATTATGCTCGTTTGGAATGACTGGGAATCGTGCTAGTTTCACAAACATTCAGGTTTCCCTTAATCTCATTTGATCCTTTGATGTAAACACAGTGGTCTCCAGATCAGTGGCGGTGGTCTGACTGAGTTGAGTGGGTGAACGTCCAGTTATTTTGCCACTGCTCAGATTTACATTCAGTACATAAAAAATTACTGAATAAAAAACAAACAAACAAATAATAATAACAATAATACTAATAATAATGAAAATGCTTTGAATAAATAAACAATGTTCCACCGACTAAGCACAACCTCAGTGACACAATCGTCAAACAGCTCATTAACACAGGATTCTTAAATTCATTAGGTTGAATGTGTAACTCTAAATGTAGATATTGTATATAAACTGAGTTACAGTTTCTCATTAGGTTGAATGTATAACTCTAAATGTAGGTATTGTATATAAACTGAGTTACAGTTTCTCATTAGGTTGAATGTATAACTCTAAATGTAGGTATTGTGATATAAACTGAGTTACAGTTTCTCATTAGGTTGAGTGTATAACTCTAAATGTAGATATTGTATATAAACTGAGCTACAGTTTCTGATGAGGTTGAATGTATAACTCTAAATGTAGGTATTGTATATAAACTGAGCTACAGTTTCTGATGAGGTTGAATGTATAACTCTAAATGTAGGCATTGTATATAAACTGAGTTACAGTTTCTCATTAGGTTGAATGTATAACTCTAAATGTAGGTATTGTGATATAAACTGAGTTACAGTTTCTCATTAGGTTGAATGTATAACTCTAAATGTAGGTATTGTATATAAACTGAGCTACAGTTTCTGATGAGGTTGAATGTATAACTCTAAATGTAGATATTGTATATAAACTGAGTTACAGTTTCTCATTAGGTTGAACGTATAACTCTAAATGTAGGTATTGTATATAAACTGAGCTACAGTTTCTCATTAGGTTGAATGTATAACTCTAAATGTAGGTATTGTATATAAACTGAGTAACAGTTTCTCATTAGGTTGAATGTATAACTCTAAATGTAGTTATTGTATATAAACTGAGTAACAGTTTCTCATTAGGTTGAATGTATAACTCTAAATGTAGGTATTGTGATGTAAACTGAGTTACAATTTCTCATTAGGTTGAATGTATACATCTAAATGTAGGGATTGTGATATAAACTGAGCTACAGTTTCTCATTAGATTGAGTGTATAACTCTAAATGTAGGTATTGTATATAAACTGAGCTACAGTTTCTCATTAGGTTGAATGTATAACTCTAAATGTAGGTATTGTATATAAACTGAGTTACAGTTTCTCATTAGGTTGAGTGTATAACTCTAAATGTAGGTATTGTATATAAACTGAGTTACAGTTTCTCATTAGGTTGAATGTATAACTCTAAATGTAGGTATTGTATATGAACTGAGTTACAGTTTCTCATTAGGTTGAATGTATAACTCTAAATGTAGGTATTGTATATGAACTGAGCTACAGTTTCTCATTAGGTTGAGTGTATAACTCTAAATGTAGGTATTGTATATAAACTGAGTTACAGTTTCTCATTAGGTTGAGTGTATAACTCTAAATGTAGGTATTGTATATAAACTGAGGTACAGTTTCTCAATAGGTTGAATATGTAACTCTAAATGTAGGTATTGTATATAAACTGAGCTACAGTTTCTCATTAGGTTGAATGTATAACTCTAAATGTAGGTATTGTATATGAACTGAGCTACAGTTTCTCATTAGGTTGAGTGTATAACTCTAAATGTAGGTATTGTATATAAACTGAGTTACAGTTTCTCAATAGGTTGAATATATAACTCTAAATGTAGGTATTGTATATAAACTGAGCTACAGTTTCTCATTAGGTTGAATGTATAACTCTAAATGTAGGTATTGTATATAAACTGAGTTACAGTTTCTCAATAGGTTGAATATATAACTCTAAATGTAGGTATTGTATATAAACTGAGCTACAGTTTCTCATTAGGTTGAATATATAACTCTAAATGTAGGTATTGTATATAAACTGAGCTACAGTTTCTCATTAGGTTGAATGTATAACTCTAAATGTAGGTATTGTATATAAACTGAGCTACAGTTTCTCATTAGGTTGAGTGTATAACTCTAAATGTAGGTATTGTGATGTAAACAGTTGTATAGTGTTGTAAGTGTTGTGTACAGCGAACTGTTGACAGATGTATCTAAGTCTCCAGCAGTGCATGATGGGATTGAGGTGGAGGAATATAAGCGCTGGCCGTGCAGCCGGTGCTCACAGCACATTTATAAACACCTCTCAGCCAATTAAGCAGTCGCATGTCAGCGCTGAAGGAAAAGCGTGTTTGGTGCTCTGTGTTGAATTAATAAATTGGTGGCGCTGTCCTGAGGAAAACAAGCGCCGAGTAAAGCAAGCTTGGCACCCGTCACATTTAATGTGCATTTAACTGCCTCACGCTCGGAGGGCTGCGGTTTAAGAGCCCCCCTTTCTTTCTTTTCTTTCTTTTTCTTTTTTTTACACAGCAGGAAAGGATGTTCTAGCTCTTCCAGTGCTGCGCGGTGGTGAGGCGGAGAGCAGCGGGCGGAGAAGACTCTCCATAATTAACTGTCACCATGTTTAAAAACTAACAAATGGACTCGGTGTCAATGAGGAGCCATTAATTTTACAGCACTCCGTTCGCATCTCGGCCTATGATCTCCATTACTGCTGCCCGGCTGCTTGTGTCTCCCGCAGCCTGTAATGAGACGCGCTGTCCTGAGGGAGGTTCTGGGATCTGAGCTCTGGGAGCTTCGCGGCGCTCCTTTCCTTCATGTGGAACCGACAGGGTTAGCAGAGTGAACTCGCTAGTCTGTCTATTATTAGAGGGGGAGGTGGTTCAGTCCAGATTCTCAGCACCTCTGAATGACGGTGAGGGCGAATACCGTGCCTGACTTTTGTTTAATGATTTTTTTTTTCATCATTTAAACACAGCAGCTGTTGTTGACATTGTGTTTATGATGAATGGACCAATAGAAATGCTCCAAAATAGCTTGGAAGGAGTTCTGGTTCCATTGGCTTTCATTGAAAGTAAAAAACTCGCCTGTAAAGTTGGCTTTTTGGTGATACTTGTTTTTCATGGATGGTTGCTCTGAGATAGAAGGTGGGCTTTTAACCCATCACTGAATTTTCTTAAATTAGATTCCAGGTTAAACTGTAAGAAATTATATTTCAGCAATTTCAAACAACTTAAATGTAGTTGTAAATGTAAATAAAAGTATATATTTGATTGATTCTTCGATTGCGGGCTCTTAATTTTTGTAATGTTTACTTTTATAAAGTAATGCATTTCACTATATTTATAAAATCACACTGTTAGACTTCATTATATTTAATTTCTACATAATTTTAAAAGATACTGATGGTGAAATTGAAAACCTGTCATTACCATCAACCAATGTCATTACCATCTCAACAGGTTATGTGTTGGTAATGGCGTGTTGCGGTAATGACAATATTCATGGTTTTAAGAAAAAAGCTAGCTAGGCCATGGATTTGCTAAAGCTAGTTAACAGCTAGTACAAGCTGCACTTTAAATCCACATGAATAAATAAATAATGTGTAAATGTAATGTTTAGTTGTAAATAAATAAATAATGTGTAAATGTAATGTTTAGTTGTAAATAAATAAATCATGTGTAAATGTAATGTTTAGTTATAAATAAATAAATAAATAATGTGTAAATGTAATGTTTAGTTATAAATAAATAATGTGTAAATGTAATGTTTAGTTGTAAATAAATAAATAATGTGTAAATGTAATGTTTAGTTGTAAATAAATAAATAATGTGTAAATGTAATGTTTTGTTGTAAATAAATAAATAATGTGTAAATGTAATGTTTAGTTGTAAATAAATAAATAATGTGTAAATGTAATGTTTTGTTGTAAATAAATAAATAATGTGTAAATGTAATGTTTTGTTGTAAATAAATAAATAACGTGTAAATGTAATGTTTTGTTGTAAATAAATAAATAATGTGTAAATGTAATGTTTAGTTGTAAGTAAATAGTTTCAAGTTTCAAGTTTATTTGTCATTTGCACATCATGTCAGGACATAACATGCATTGAAATGTTTGGGGTGAGGCTCAGATAAACTCTACAGCAGGGCAGCTTTATATATATAAAACAGTACAAACATACAATAAATAAAGTAAATAAATAATGTGTAAATGTAATGTTTAGTTGTAAATAAATAAATACCTTTAAATAGTTCCCAGCAGAAGTCATACACTGTTGCGGTAATGATGATAATGTTGGGGATGATAATATATTACTCAGAAATATGCATAGGTACAAATATGAAAGTAAACAGTACATTTAGTTTCTTTTTAAGTTTTTAGGAAACTCATATTGTGATCTTTTTCATAAATTGATCACTTTTTAGTATTTTATTGGGGCCCAGAAGTTTTGAAGTCTGGGTTTGGGACAATGCCAAAAGAACTAAATATTTGTTTAAATCCTTATAAAAATATAAATCATAATTATTTTGGTGTGTAATTTTTTTTTGGTGATCTTTTAAATACCTAAAATATTTGTTTTGTAATAAAGTAATTTTAACACAAATTTATAACCTAGGGATGTAAAAGTTCCCCTAATTGAAGAATCACCCCTATACAGGGTGAGTCAAAAGTCTCAGGACACCCTTTTATTTCAGAAAGGGAAAATGATATATCTGAATACCCCAGTAAGTAACGGGTGAGGGGACTTTTTCCTTCAGGCTACGTCCTGAACACGTCCCGCCATATTGGATCAAGCTGTTGGATCGAGGTGGTGGTGTAGCAGATCAAGGAAGATCAGAACTGTCTCAGATATCGATTAATGTAATCAGATTAGTAATATCTCTTGTGGTTTAAACGTTATCAACACAGAAAGTTACAACAACAACCACATTGAACACCATGTTCAGTACACTGTCCCTGGAGCTGAACACAGATCTGCAGGTGCAGTTAAGAACCAGGGACAGCACAATAGACATGTTGTTCAATGTGGTTGTTGCTGCAACTTTCTGTGTTTGAACCACGTTTGTTTTACTACTCCTGGTTGGCCACCACTGTAAACACATCTGAACCCTTTCACCCCAAATCACTGCACTTTAATACTTCAGGTTGTGGTTCCTGAGCCAGTGGCCTCCACTGCTCAGCAGATAAATATGAAAAAGCCTGAGAGCTGTTTGGTCAGCATATCAACCACATCCTTATTTTTCAGACAATATCTGCTGGAGCGACGTTTCCAGACGCTCTGAAACTACACCGCTTTATTATTTTACTAGTTAAAGCTTCGTTCCGAATAATAATGCCTGTCTTTAATATCAGCGAGGCCTGAAAATCAATGAAACATTTTCACTGTGCTGCCATGAAAGCACTTCACTGAAGTGCACCTCCAATAAAAGAGGTCACGAAGGCACTATTGTTACGATTCATTCTCCAAACTGCCTCTCCTGATGAGCACACAGCTGTGGAAGCTCCAGAGTGCTGTAGAAATAACGTCTGTGGCCTCCTGATTTCTTCTACACAGCAAACACTTGATCTTAAATCCAATCAATCAATCATTATATATATATATATATATATATATATATATATATATATTGCGTGTCTATGCATATATGCATATATAATTAGAATAAAAAAGGAAAATGAACTCATAATTGTACAATCTTAACATGAGACATTTACATATTCTCTCTTTCCAAAGAAACACGTCTCATGTTTGTTTTTTGCTTTTTTCTATATGACTTGCACATAACAGCTGCTGTTTATATCCTGTGAAGGTTCTATGATGAATAGATTAATAGAAATTCTCCAAAATTACTTACAATAGAACCTCTTTATTTTATTGATATATTTTTTTATACTATTTTGCCATTTTATATTTTAACATTTTTTGATATATTGGCTAAATTTCAGATAATTTCATATTTAACACACTAAATGATTTTAGATATTCATACATCATATAATATACATTACAACGAATGTTAATGTCAAGTTTCTCAATATAAATCTGTTATGAGAATATTAAATGATATATTTTAAGTACTCCCATCACCATTAGCCACAGACCTCATACCCAACCCCTCCCACCATTATCCACAGTCCTCATCCCCAACCCCTCCCACCATTATCCACAGTCCTCATCCCCAACCCCTCCCACCATTATCCACAGACCTCATCCCCAACCCCTCCCACCATTATCCACAGTCCTCATCCCCAACCCCTCCCACCATTATCCACAGACCTCATCCCCAACCCCTCCCACCATTATCCACAGACCTCATCATAAACCCCTCCCACCATTATCCACAGTCCTCATCCCCAGCCCCTCCCACCATTATCCACAGACCTCATACCCAACCCCTCCCACCATTATCCACAGACCTCATCCCCAACCCCTCCCACCATTATCCACAGTCCTCATCCCCAGCCCCTCCCACCATTATCCACAGACCTCATACCCAACCCCTCCCACCATTATCCACAGTCCTCATCCCCAACCCCTCCCACCATTATCTACAGACCTCATCATAAACCCCTCCCACCATTATCCACAGTCCTCATCCCCAACCCCTCCCACCATTAGCTACAGACCTCATCCCCAACCCCTCCCACCATTATCCACAGTCCTCATCCTAAACCACTCCCACCATTATCCACAGTCCTCATCCCCAACCCCTCTCACCATTATCCACAGTCCTCATCCTAAACCACTCCCACCATTATCCACAGTCCTCATACCCAACCCCTCCCACCATTATCCACAGTCCTCATCCCCAACCCCTCCCACCATTATCTACAGACCTCATCCTAAACCACTCCCACCATTATCCACAGTCCTCATCCTAAACCCCTCCCACCATTATCCACAGTCCTCATCCTAAACCCCTCCCACCATTATCTACAGACCTCGTCATAAACCCCTCCCACCATTATCCACAGACCTCATCCCCAACCCCTCCCACCATTATCTACAGACCTCGTCATAAACCACTCCCACCATTATCCACAGTCCTCATCCCCAACCCCTCCCACCATTATCCACACTCCTCATCCCCAACCCCTCCCACCATTATCCACAGTCCTCATCCTAAACCCCTCCCACCATTATCCACAGTCCTCATTCCTGAATCCCTCCCACCATTATCCACAGACCTCATCCCCAACCCCTCCCACCATTATCCACAGTCCTCATCCCCAACCCCTCCCACCATTATCCACAGTCCTCATCCCCAACCCCTCCCACCATTATCCACAGTCCTCATACCCAACCACTCCCACCATTAGCTACAGACCTCATCCTAAACCACTCCCACCATTAGCCACAGACCTCATACTAAACCACTCCCACCATTAGCTACAGACCTCATCCTAAACCACTCCCACCATTAGCTACAGACCTCATCATAAACCACTCCCACCATTAGCTACAGACCTCACTCTAAACCCCTGCCACCATTAGCCACAGACCTCATCATAAACCCCTCCCACCATTAGCTACAGACCTCATCCTAAACCCCTCCCACCATTAGCTACAGACCTCATCCTAAACCCCTCCCACCATTAGCTACAGACCTCATCCTAAACCATTCCCACCATTAGCTACAGACCTCATCATAAACCACTCCCACCATTAGCTACAGACCTCATCATAAACCACTCCCACCATTAGCCACAGACCTCATCCTAAACCCCTCCACCATTAGCTACAGACCTCATCCTAAACCATTCCCACCATTATCTACAGACCTCATCCTAAACCACTCCCACCATTAGCTACAGACCTCATCCTAAACCACTCCCACCATTAGCTACAGACCTCACCCTAAACCCCTGCCACCATTAGCCACAGACCTCATCATAAACCCCTCCCACCATTAGCTACAGACCTCATCCTAAACCCCTCCCACCATTAGCTACAGACCTCATCCTAAACCCCTCCCACCATTAGCTACAGACCTCATCCTAAACCATTCCCACCATTAGCTACAGACCTCATCATAAACCACTCCCACCATTAGCTACAGACCTCATCATAAACCACTCCCACCATTAGCCACAGACCTCATCCTAAACCCCTCCCACCATTAGCTACAGACCTCATCCTAAACCATTCCCACCATTAGCTACAGACCTCATCCTAAACCCCTCCCACCATTAGCCACAGACCTCATCCTAAACCACTCCCACCATTAGCCACAGACCTCATCCTAAACCACTCCCACCATTAGCCACAGACCTCATCCCCAACCCCTCCCACCATTATCCACAGACCTCATCCCCAACCCCTCCCACCATTATCCACAGACCTCATCATAAACCCCTCCCACCATTATCCACAGTCCTCATCCCCAGCCCCTCCCACCATTATCCACAGACCTCATACCCAACCCCTCCCACCATTATCCACAGACCTCATCCCCAACCCCTCCCACCATTATCCACAGTCCTCATCCCCAGCCCCTCCCACCATTATCCACAGACCTCATCCCCAACCCCTCCCACCATTATCTACAGACCTCGTCATAAACCACTCCCACCATTATCCACAGTCCTCATCCCCAACCCCTCCCACCATTATCCACACTCCTCATCCCCAACCCCTCCCACCATTATCCACAGTCCTCATCCTAAACCCCTCCCACCATTATCCACAGTCCTCATTCCTGAATCCCTCCCACCATTATCCACAGACCTCATCCCCAACCCCTCCCACCATTATCCACAGTCCTCATCCCCAACCCCTCCCACCATTATCCACAGTCCTCATCCCCAACCCCTCCCACCATTAGCTACAGACCTCATCCTAAACCACTCCCACCATTAGCCACAGACCTCATACTAAACCACTCCCACCATTAGCTACAGACCTCATCCTAAACCACTCCCACCATTATCCACAGACCTCATCATAAACCACTCCCACCATTAGCCACAGACCTCATCCTAAACCACTCCCACCATTATCTACAGACCTCATCCTAAACCACTCCCACCATTAGCTACAGACCTCATCATA
Organism: Megaleporinus macrocephalus; assembly: GCA_021613375.1. Lineage (NCBI taxonomy): Eukaryota > Metazoa > Chordata > Actinopteri > Characiformes > Anostomidae > Megaleporinus > Megaleporinus macrocephalus. The sequence goes on from CM038702.1 coordinate 800,355, forward strand.
AACCACTCCCACCATTAGCTACAGACCTCACTCTAAACCCCTGCCACCATTAGCCACAGACCTCATCATAAACCCCTCCCACCATTAGCTACAGACCTCATCCTAAACCCCTCCCACCATTAGCTACAGACCTCATCCTAAACCCCTCCCACCATTAGCTACAGACCTCATCCTAAACCATTCCCACCATTAGCTACAGACCTCATCATAAACCACTCCCACCATTAGCTACAGACCTCATCATAAACCACTCCCACCATTAGCCACAGACCTCATCCTAAACCCCTCCCACCATTAGCTACAGACCTCATCCTAAACCATTCCCACCATTATCTACAGACCTCATCCTAAACCACTCCCACCATTAGCTACAGACCTCATCCTAAACCACTCCCACCATTAGCTACAGACCTCACCCTAAACCCCTGCCACCATTAGCCACAGACCTCATCATAAACCCCTCCCACCATTAGCTACAGACCTCATCCTAAACCCCTCCCACCATTAGCTACAGACCTCATCCTAAACCCCTCCCACCATTAGCTACAGACCTCATCCTAAACCATTCCCACCATTAGCTACAGACCTCATCATAAACCACTCCCACCATTAGCTACAGACCTCATCATAAACCACTCCCACCATTAGCCACAGACCTCATCCTAAACCCCTCCCACCATTAGCTACAGACCTCATCCTAAACCATTCCCACCATTAGCTACAGACCTCATCCTAAACCCCTCCCACCATTAGCCACAGACCTCATCCTAAACCACTCCCACCATTAGCCACAGACCTCATCCTAAACCCCTCCCACCATTAGCTACAGACCTCATCCTAAACCATTCCCACCATTAGCTACAGACCTCATCCTAAACCCCTCCCACCATTAGCTACAGACCTCATCCTAAACCATTCCCACCATTAGCTACAGACCTCATCCTAAACCCCTCCCACCATTAGCCACAGACCTCATCCTAAACCACTCCCACCATTAGCCACAGACCTCATCCTAAACCCCTCCCACCATTAGCTACAGACCTCATCCTAAACCACTCCCACCATTAGCTACAGACCTCATCCTAAACCACTCCCACCATTAGCTACAGACCTCATCCTAAACCACTCCCACCATTAGCTACAGACCTCATCCTAAACCATTCCCACCATTAGCTACAGACCTCATCCTAAACCCCTCCCACCATTAGCTACAGACCTCATCCTAAACCATTCCCACCATTAGCTACAGACCTCATCCTAAACCCCTCCCACCATTAGCTACAGACCTCATCCTAAACCATTCCCACCATTAGCTACAGACCTCATCCTAAACCCCTCCCACCATTAGCTACAGACCTCATCCTAAACCATTCCCACCATTAGCTACAGACCTCATCCTAAACCACTCCCACCATTAGCTACAGACCTCATCCTAAACCATTCCCACCATTAGCTACAGACCTCATCCTAAACCCCTCCCACCATTAGCCACAGACCTCATCCTAAACCATTCCCACCATTAGCTACAGACCTCATCCTAAACCACTCCCACCACAGCGGTCAGTGAGACTAAGCCTGGCGAGTGAGCAGCAGGTCAGTACAGTATTAACTACGTTACTTGCTGAGATATTGAATCTCGTTCTGCAGCTCAAAACCGTTGATCCCAGCACACGGGAACGTCGGAACAATCCTGTTTCTACATTTACCCCACACCTCCGTTTACTCCCTCAGGTCCACTTATAGCTCGCTGCTTTTATGTGGAATACTTTGCTGGGTTTTCCGGTCTTATGATCTCGGCTAAATGCGCAGGAGTATTAGTGCTGCCGCGATTCCTCCTGCTGTTTTGTAGACTCATGGCTCTTAAACAAGTCCTCCGGGACCCCCAGCCCGTCCACACTTTCCACCTAACAGCTTCAAACACCTGATCCGAGCTGTTAGGAACACGGAATACCTGGTGCAGATGTTCTGCAAGCTCCAGGAGTCTTTTCCCGGTTTTCCGTAAGTGTGACTGACTTTTGCTCAGTGTCAAGCCTGATAACGTTAGTAGAGTTTACGATAAGTTAACACACACACACACACACACACAAAAACACACACACCTTTCAGCTTTTTCCATTCTACAGGGGGCCCCACAGCAGGTCAACTCACACACTAGATTTGGAAAAGTGTTTGGATACCTTTCCTGACACAACCCTCGCCATATACCCAGATCAACCTAACATGCATGTGATTGGACATACTAACCACTACACCACCATACTAACCACTACACCACCGTACTAACCACTACACCACCGTACTAACCACTACACCACCATACTAACCACTACACCACCATACTAACCACTACACCACCGTACTAACCACTACACCACCATACTAACCACTACACCACCATACTGACCAATACACCACCATACTAACCACTACACCACCATACTAACCACTACACCACCATACTAACCACTACACCACCATACTGACCAATACACCACCATACTAACCACTACACCACCATACTGACCACTACACCACCATACTGACCAATACACCACCATACTAACCACTACACCACCATACTAACCACTACACCACCATACTGACCAATACACCACCATACTGACCACTACACCACCATACTAACCACTACACCACCATACTAACCACTACACCACCATTATAAACCACTACACCACCATACTGACCAATACACCACCATACTAACCACTCCACCACCATACTAACCACTACACCACCATACTAACCACTACACCACCATACTAACCACTACACCACCATACTGACCAATACACCACCATACTAACCACTACACCACCATACTAACCACTACACCACCATACTAACCACTACACCACCATACTAACCACTACACCACCTTACTAACTACTACACCACCATACTGACCAATACACCACCATACTAACCACTACACCACCATACTAACCACTACACCACCATACTAACCACTACACCACCATACTGACCAATACACCACCATACTAACCACTACACCACCATACTAACCACTACACCACCATACTAACCACTACACCACCATACTAACACTACACCACCATACTAACCACTACACCACCATACTAACCACTACACCACCATACTGACCACTACACCACCATACTAACCACTACACCACCATACTAACCACTACACCACCATACTAACCACTACACCACCGTACTAACCACTACACCACCGTACTAACCACTACACCACCGTACGAACCACTACACCACCATACTAACCACTACACCACCATACTGACCAATACACCACCATACTAACCACTACACCACCATACTAACCACTACACCACCATACTAACCACTACACCACCATACTAACACTACACCACCATACTAACCACTACACCACCATACTAACCACTACACCACCGTACTAACCACTACACCACCGTACTAACCACTACACCACCGTACTGACCACTACACCACCATACTGACCACTACACCACCATACTAACCACTACACCACCATACTAACCACTACACCACCGTACTAACCAATACACCACCGTACTAACCACTACACCACCGTACTAACCACTACACCACCGTACTGACCACTACACCACCATACTAACCACTACACCACCGTACTAACCAATACACCACCGTACTAACCACTACACCACCGTACTAACCACTACACCACCGTACTGACCACTACACCACCATACTAACCACTACACCACCATACTAACCACTACACCACCATACTGACCACTACACCACCATACTAACCACTACACCACCGTACTAACCACTACACCACTGTGCTGACCACTACTTTCAGAATCCTCAGAAGTTCGGGGGCGAGGGAGAATATTTCTGAGCAGTTATATCTGTTAGTGTGACTAAACTCTGACAGAAGATTAAATTAGGGTTTATAATTCCACCGTGCCGGTGGACGCTCTGATCTGAAGCTCTGTTTGAAATGTAATAAAACTCATGATGGATGAAACTCACTCGACTGTTTGAAGGGACGCGTCGTGCCGTGTTTAGTTAAGATTAACCGACGCAGGAAGCAGCGCTGCAGGATTTATTAGAGGGTCCTCGGTGGGCCGCGCTGCCTGTAGACTGAAGTCAGGACAGTTTCTGAGAACGACGCTGCCGTGAATCTGCAAAGGAAACAATCTGATCTCTGACTCCGGCATCTGCAGGTGATCTGAACAGGTCTCCAGGCTCTGTTCACCCTGCAGACCAATCAGATCTGTTTCTCAAATCAGATCTGCCGAGTCGACTGTCTGCTCTGTTATCAGCCAGTGATCAGATCATCAGCCTCAGATTAGAATTCAGAACTGTTTGTGTTTGTACACAGAAACACTTCAGAACTCGAGATCCGAGTTGCATCTGATTGGAATTTTAAACCACCTTTAAAAGTGCTTTGGATCTGATTTGCAGAAACAAATGGATTTCATGGGGTTTCACTGTCTAGAACCTGCTTACACTATCACTTATATTCATAGTGTTGTAGTGGTTAGTATGGTGGTGTAGTGGTTAGTATGGTGGTGTAGTGGTTAGTATGGTGGTGTAGTGGTTAGTAAGGTGGTGTAGTGGTTAGTATGGTGGTGTAGTGGTTAGTACGGTGTTGTAGTGGTTAGTACGGTGGTGTAGTGGTTAGTATGGTGGTGTAGTGGTTAGTGTGGTGGTGTAGTGGTTAGTATGGTGGTGTAGTGGTTAGTATAGTGTTGTAGTGGTTAGTATGGTGGTGTAGTGGTTAGTATGGTGGTGTAGTGGTTAGTACGGTGGTGTAGTGGTCAGTATGGTGGTGTAGTGGTCAGTATGGTGGTGTAGTGGTCAGTACGGTGGTGTAGTGGTCAGTACGGTGGTGTAGTTGTCAGTACGGTGGTGTAGTGGTTAGTACGGTGGTGTAGTGGTCAGTACGGTGGTGTAGTGGTCAGTATGGTGGTGTAGTGGTTAGTACGGTGGTGTAGTGGTCAGTACGGTGGTGTAGTGGTCAGTATGGTGGTGTAGTGGTCAGTACGGTGGTGTAGTGGTTAGTACGGTGGTGTAGTGGTTAGTACGGTGGTGTAGTGGTCAGTACGGTGGTGTAGTGGTCAGTACGGTGGTGTAGTGGTTAGTAAGGTGGTGTAGTGGTTAGTACGGTGGTGTAGTGGTCAGTACGGTGGTGTAGTGGTCAGTATGGTGGTGTAGTGGTCAGTATGGTGGTGTAGTGGTTAGTATGGTGGTGTAGTGGTCAGTACGGTGGTGTAGTGGTCAGTATGGTGGTGTAGTGGTTAGTATGGTGGTGTAGTGGTCAGTACGGTGGTGTAGTGGTTAGTACGGTGGTGTAGTGGTCAGTACGGTGGTGTAGTGGTCAGTATGGTGGTGTAGTGGTTAGTATGGTGGTGTAGTGGTCAGTATGGTGGTGTAGTGGTTAGTACGGTGGTGTAGTGGTCAGTATGGTGGTGTAGTGGTTAGTATGGTGGTGTAGTGGTTAGTATGGTGGTGTAGTGGTTAGTACGGTGGTGTAGTGGTTAGTATGGTGGTGTAGTGGTCAGTACGGTGGTGTAGTGGTCAGTATGGTGGTGTAGTGGTTAGTATGGTGGTGTAGTGGTTAGTATGGTGGTGTAGTGGTTAGTATGGTGGTGTAGTAGTTAGTATGGTGGTGTAAGTGGTTAGTACGGTGGTGTAGTGGTCAGTACGGTGGTGTAGTGGTTAGTACGGTGGTGTAGTGGTCAGTACGGTGGTGTAGTGGTCAGTACGGTGGTGTAGTGGTTAGTACGGTGGTGTAGTGGTCAGTACGGTGGTGTAGTGGTTAGTATGGTGGTGTAGTGGTTAGTATGGTGGTGTAGTGGTTAGTATGGTGGTGTAGTGATTAGTACGGTGGTGTAGTGGTTAGTATGGTGGTGTAGTGGTTAGTATGGTGGTGTAGTGGTTAGTATGGTGGTGTAGAGGTTAGTACGGTGGTGTAGTGGTTAGTATGGTGGTGTAGTGGTTAGTATGGTGGTGTAGAGGTTAGTATGGTGGTGTAGTGGTTAGTACGGTGGTGTAGTGGTCAGTACGGTGGTGTAGTGGTCAGTATGGTGGTGTAGTGGTTAGTATGGTGGTGTAGTGGTTAGTACGGTGGTGTAGTGGTTAGTATGGTGGTGTAGAGGTTAGTACGGTGGTGTAGTGGTTAGTATGGTGGTGTAGTGGTTAGTATGGTGGTGTAGAGGTTAGTATGGTGGTGTAGTGGTTAGTACGGTGGTGTAGTGGTCAGTACGGTGGTGTAGTGGTTAGTATGGTGGTGTAGTGGTTAGTATGGTGGTGTAGTGGTTAGTATGGTGGTGTAGAGGTTAGTACGGTGGTGTAGTGGTCAGTACGGTGGTGTAGTGGTCAGTATGGTGGTGTAGTGGTTAGTATGGTGGTGTAGTGGTTAGTACGGTGGTGTAGTGGTTAGTATGGTGGTGTAGAGGTTAGTACGGTGGTGTAGTGGTCAGTACGGTGGTGTAGTGGTTAGTATGGTGGTGTAGTGGTCAGTATGGTGGTGTAGTGGTCAGTATGGTGGTGTAGTGGTCAGTATGGTGGTGTAGTTGTCAGTATGGTGGTGTAGTGGTCAGTATGGTGGTGTAGTGGTCAGTATGGTGGTGTAGTTGTCAGTATGGTGGTGTAGTGGTCAGTATGGTGGTGTAGTGGTTAGTGGAACCAGAATGTTTGCTAAGCTGTTTTGCAGCATTTCTATTGGTTCATTCATCCTGAAATTGCTACACAGTGTAAACAGCAGCTGCTGAGTATATATTTTCTCTCTGCAAGATTTTTTTCAGTTTAATTCATTTACATGAAGTTTGTGACCAGTTTCTAAAAATACTTCACCTCCAAATGCCGTATGTCTACTAACACAGAAACGCTGATGCTGTAAAGCGTCTGATCTGTTGTGTCTGATCTGCTGTGTCTGAGCTGCTCCTCCAGGTTCACTCTGTGGTTTCTGGCTGTGAATCTTGCTGCTGGGCTGGAGATGATTAGCAGTCTTCGTGCGTGTATATGCCAGATACGTTAAAAGCATCTTTTATGCCGGAGCCAGCAATATTTTTACCCTCCAACTGTCAAGGCTGGACTTTTAATTGATCCCATTTTTTCCCCCTTCCTCCCTCTTGACACCAAAACAGTTGGTGGTCCGGTTCTCTGTCTCAGCGAAAAATATCCCCCGCTAAGCCCCCAGGTTCTCAGGAGCACCGCTGTATTCTTTTTAACAGGCGCGGCTCTTCGGCGGAGCAGGGAGTGGAGAGCGTTTACTGGGGGTGAATTAGATCTGAGCAGCTCTCAGTCTGGTAGCTTAGGTTCGAGGAATCGCTGGCGTTCCGGTCTTTCCGCTGGAGTCTTGGGAAATCAGGCGGCTCTGATTATGCAGTCAGTGTGTTTATAAGGGTAGAGTTTCAGGGTATAGTTCCAGTTGCTCGGCTATGAGGGACCAGCCGGGTGCACACAGCGCCACCCTGAGGCAGACCTGTTCTGCAGCTCCAGTTAGTTAAGAAGACCAATTAAAATTGTTACACAGACAGAATTTCAGGGGGTCCAGGAAGTTAATTAGTTTAATTTGTTTGTGTTTGTTTTGTGCTCAAAACTCCAAATCCTCAACCTGCTCACTGCTGAAACACTGCCTTTATAATGCATTATGAACACAGGACTCACAGGAAGTGTTACCTAACACAGTGTAACATGCCCTACATAATACCTTATAATACCAGACGTAAGCGTTTCTGATTGCTCTTGAATAGCTATTTAAATAATTAAGAAATTAAGTAGTAATTACATCAGTGTAGAGGGCCTAAAATATTCTTCACACACACACACACACACACACACACACACACACACACACACACATATATATATATATATATATATATATATATATATATATATATATTAGAGATGGACCGATCAGTGTTTTTGTGGCCGATTCCGATCGCCGATCACCTTTCAGCACGATCGAGGGCGGGGCTATATGCCACGGCAGGGCTACATGCTATTAGCGCAAGCAAGTCATGAAACATGATCTAAACTGATTATTACCATTTTTAACGAGCTCATATATAACAACATAATATTTTTAACTAAATTATCAGTAAATAAACAAAGTAAATCAAACACACATCACCAATACTGTAATAATTACATTTAGACCTTAATTTAAAACTAAATAAGCTAATTAAATACACGCAGTCATTAAACTCAGACTCTGTTATTTTAAACTAAATCTGTAATTATTAAATTAAAAAATATTGAATTGTTGCTGCTATTCTGTTCGTACCAGTCAGATCTGGTCTGTACGGGTTTCTGAGTTGTTTGTTTTGTGCTAGCTCTGCTGCGTGCAGTGTCGTATCAGATTAGTATCAGATTAGTATCAGATTAGTATCAGATTAGTAGTTAAATGTCTTTGTTTTGGTTCGCCCTCGAGAGACGCTGATTTTACTAATTTTAAAAACGTCCTGAATGAGTCTGAGTCACATACGGTAAACACTGACAGATGGACATGTTTTCTATCAGCGCATGCTTTTCTCGCGAGGCCGCTGCTTTAGTCAGTCTGTGGAAAATGAAAGGGTATGTATTTCCACCTAGTGGTTCAGATATGAATTGCAGGGAGTTGGCCGGAGGAGGTTCTCCTCTTCCTGGATGAAACTCTAGCTGGAAATAAAGAAATTAGGCTCATTTGTTTAATTAGGCTCTCTGGATCAGCTAAACTAGAGAAATATCAGCCGTTCACCGATCGTATATTTTGATTAAAAATCGGCTGATACTGATACATAGCTGATTGATCCTTCCATCTCTAATGTGTATATATATATATATATAAAATCATCTCTGATTGTCTCGCACTGTTGTGTCTGTTGTGTGTTATAGTGCATGACACGCTTTATGTCTCCAGTGTTATTATAGATGTTATAATGCATTATGTATCCTGACATTATAAACTTATATACTTTTATGTTATGAAAAGTTTTGCATGTCACTATAACTACTTATAGGCAACTATCTAAGTTTATGACTGGCATTGTAATTCTCTGTGTTTGTCACATACCACCGTGTAAGTGTATTCATAGTGTATTAATTGAGGATTCATAAGAAGGTGTTTCTGAGATGAGCATATTCAGGCTGAGGAAATTAGCTAAACGTGCGTCTGCAGGTATGAGAGAAGGAGAGTGATATCAGCATTCCGGGCTCTGTTTTTCAGGAGAGGAATATATTGTCCTGTTTACTGAAGCAGGGCTGGAAATGATGGTGAAATAGGGGTTATGTGGATCCGTGTACTCGAAGGAGCGCCGCCCGCCACCCCAACCATCAACAAGTGTACTTACGGCATGAATTTAAAACGTTTTCATCATCGCACCCGGACCCTCGTCCCCATAATCACCCCCTCTCGCTCGGCTGCTCACGCATATGCGTTAAAATGCGCTCGGCATCCTTCACTCGTTCCGTTACCCTCACAAACACATTCCTCTTTCCAATTGTGCACTTCCGCTCGTCAGGAAACGCGGGATCCCCAAGGTCTCGGAGAAGCTGCCGTAATGTATAACGTTTACAAATAACCCTACGCCCAGGCGGAGGCGCCGCAGCGTGAACAGCATCCGTAATCACGCCACGTAAACACTCCCAGCCCGCTGCTAAACGGAGGGCGGATGAATAATGAATCAGGCAGACATGGTTCTGTCACTCAGGTGGGCGCTCTTCATGGTCAGAACCAGCAGGTACATGTTCTGAGCTCGTCTAATGGGCGGGAGCGGCTGCGGAAGCTTATGGATAATGAGCGAGGAGTTAAGTGGTGTCCACACAGCTGACCTCAGCGCAGCGCGAGCTAACTCTCAGATGCTTCGTACGGAGAGGAATACCAAGTGCTTCTCCGGAGTGATGAGTTCCCAGAATTTCAAATGTCATGAAGCTGTTTTGCCCCAAACAGTGTCTGAAACGTCTCACATGCTAAGCTGCTTCGCTCGTTTCCTCCAATTAACAACTTCATGAATTGGTTTCCAGGCTGTTAGAGACGGAGTAATGACTTCAAGGTCTATTTGCACCAAATTGGAAACAAAGGGATTAAACAGTGGATACAGCTGAGCGAGCTCTCCCATTGGTCAGGACTTCAGGAGCTGGGCTGAAGTTATTACACGTTGGATTAACTGCCAACATAATTAGGGAGTGACCAAGAAACCAAATAACCATGCTCTGAATTGCAATGAGAGCAGCTTCCTGAGAAAACTAGTCCCTCTGGAAGTTACAGTGGGAAGATTAAGTATGTGAACTGGTTTTCTGCATTCATTGGTCATAAAACATGATCTGATCTACATCAGATCTGATCTGAGTCCCAACCACTGGTGTAGGAACCGGGGGGGATGGGTGCGATGTGTCCCACCCAATATCAGAAACAGAAAAGCAGAAACTGTTTGAAAACTTTTATTTTAAAATAAAAATAATTTTAATCACTTCCCAATTCACGCGCTGTGTTTGTTGTTAGCAATTGGCTTTGGTTGTTAGGTTGGGGCGGGGGGGGTGTTGCTGGAGAGCAATGAACAACAACAATGACCTTATATACTACAATAAAACAGCTTTAGTATAATGTGTTGTTATGGTAACAGGCTAGGAGGGTTTGGGTTAGCTATTGTTTATATTAACTTAAGTCAGAAAGCACTCTGAAGTTACATTACTCTCTGGCCACGCCCCCAAACTGCAGACTGCTACTAAAAAAATAAAATAGAATAAATAAAATAAATAAATGACAAATAAATATAAAAAAATTAATGAATAAATAAAATTCCACCATCGTTAGAAGTACTTTCAGGAGTGCAGTATGTAATGGTCCACAGGGCGCTGCTGTCTAGCATTAATGATAGTCTAGTCTAGTAAGTAATTGTCTCAGCACTTCATTAAGCACTTCACCAGGAGCTGCTGGTTACGAAACTCTGCTTTTCACTGTTTCTGTGTAGTCGCACTTGTATCAGTGATATATGGGGGAATACCAGCTCAGGTCATGCAAAGATGCCTGGTTTAAACAAGCTGCCTATGTTATTATAATGTTATGGTAATATATGCTATAAGCTCAAGAGAAGCTTCAAATGTCCAGCTTCTTAAATTCACCGCGTGTTAGTATTCACCACTGTTAGCGGAGCACTGATGTATTACTAGAAGTAATTTTCTCTTATGTTAATAGTAGAATATCTCTTATAGTCTGAAACATTTAATAAGTTACAGTAAATCAGATCATATAGGACTGATATTAACCTCCATTAATAAATCACGGCCATTCAGCACTTCCTTCCTAGCGGTGGGTAGAGTCGCTTAAATCAATACTCCAGTAAAAAGTACTTATACTCAAGTTTTTTCATATGAAGTTGTTTTTTTACCCAGATATAAGTACCAGGTTAAAGTATCAGGTTAAAACTACTGAGTATTAAATAACTTCAGTATTCAACACAATACTATACTGAAGTACAAGTACTGAGTAACTGTATCTAGTTACTACTCACCTCTGTATTTAATAAAGTAATATACTGAAGTACATGTACTGAGTAACTGTATCTAGTTACTACTCACCTCTGTATTTAATACAGTAATATACTGAAGTATATGTACTGAGTAACTGTAACTAGTTACTACCCATCTCTGTATTTAATAAAGTAATATACTGAAGTACATGTACTGAGTAACTGTAACTAGTTACTACTCACCTCTGTATTTAATACAGTAATATACTGAAGTACATGTACTGAGTAACTGTATCTAGTTACTACCCATCTCTGTATTTAATAAAGTAATATACTGAAGTACATGTACTGAGTAACTGTAACTAGTTACTACTCACCTCTGTATTTAATACAGTAATATACTGAAATACATGTACTGAGTAACTGTATCTAGTTACTACTCACCTCTGTATTTAATACAGTAATATACTGAAATACATGTACTGAGTAACTGTATCTAGTTACTACTCACCTCTGTATTTAATACAGTAATATACTGAAATACATGTACTGAGTAACTGTAACTAGTTACTACTCACCTCTGTATTTAATACAGTAATATACTGAAATACATGTACTGAGTAACTGTAACTAGTTACTACCCACCTCTGTATTTAATACAGTAATATACTGAAATACATGTACTGAGTAACTGTAACTAGTTACTACTCACCTCTGTATTTAATACAGTAATATACTGAAATACATGTACTGAGTAACTGTATCTAGTTACTACTCACCTCTGTATTTAATACAGTAATATACTGAAATACATGTACTGAGTAACTGTAACTAGTTACTACTCACCTCTGTATTTAATACAGTAATATACTGAAATACATGTACTGAGTAACTGTATCTAGTTACTACTCACCTCTGTATTTAATACAGTAATATACTGAAATACATGTACTGAGTAACTGTAACTAGTTACTACTCACCTCTGTATTTAATACAGTAATATACTGAAATACATGTACTGAGTAACTGTATCTAGTTACTACTCACCTCTGTATTTAATACAGTAATATACTGAAATACATGTACTGAGTAACTGTAACTAGTTACTACTCACCTCTGTATTTAATACAGTAATATACTGAAATACATGTACTGAGTAACTGTAACTAGTTACTACCCACCTCTGTATTTAATACAGTAATATACTGAAATACATGTACTGAGTAACTGTAACTAGTTACTACTCACCTCTGTATTTAATACAGTAATATACTGAAGTACATGTACTGAGTAACTGTATCTAGTTACTACTCACCTCTGTATTTAATACAGTAATATACTGAAATACATGTACTGAGTAACTGTAACTAGTTACTACTCACCTCTGTATTTAATACAGTAATATACTGAAATACATGTACTGAGTAACTGTAACTAGTTACTATCCACCTCTGTATTTAATACAGTAATATACTGAAATACATGTACTGAGTAACTGTAACTAGTTACTACCCACCTCTGTATTTAATACAGTAATATACTGAAATACATGTACTGAGTAACTGTAACTAGTTACTACCCACCTCTGTATTTAATACAGTAATATACTGAACTACATGTACTGAGTAACTGTAACTAGTTACTACCCACCTCTGTATTTAATACAGTAATATACTGAAATACATGTACTGAGTAACTGTAACTAGTTACTACCCACCTCTGTATTTAATACAGTAATATACTGAAGTACATGTACTGAGTAACTGTAACTAGTTACTACTCACCTCTGTATTAAATACAGTAATATACTGAAATACATGTACTGAGTAACTGTAACTAGTTACTACCCACCTCTGTATTTAATACAGTAATATACTGAAATACATGTACTGAGTAACTGTAACTAGTTACTACCCACCTCTGTATTTAATACAGTAATATACTGAAATACATGTACTGAGTAACTGTAACTAGTTACTACCCACCTCTGTATTTAATACAGTAATATACTGAAGTATATGTACTGAGTAACTGTAACTAGTTACTACCCACCTCTGTATTTAATACAGTAATATACTGAAGTACATGTACTGAGTAACTGTAACTAGTTACTACCCACCTTTGTATTTAATACAGTAATATACTGAAGTACATGTACTGAGTAACTGTAACTAGTTACTACCCACCTCATAATGAACAGTACACTGCAGTGTACCCAGTGTTTTACTTGTGTGTTATTATTGTTGTGTACAGTTTCAGAGTGAGTAATAAAGTTTGGACCCTCTAAAAGATCTGAGCTCGTTTACTGAGACCTTAATTAGCTCGTTAGCGCTGTGGCTCGTTCACAGTCATCGTTAGGAAAGAGCAGGTAATGCAAATATAAAAATGTTGTTCTATTTAGCATCAAGACGTGTAAAAGTTTGCCAGGTAGAGAACCCTGTTCAGTGCTGCATAGAACCGTGTACAACAGTTTGAAGAACCATTTCACTATTAAGGATGCAAATGGTTCTATACGTGCTCATGGTTCTTCATAGGAACACTGTGTTTAATAAATTGGTGTACTAGATTAGACTACTTTAAACTGTTCCTAACAGTGAGTGTCTATTAGTCAACGCTGTTAAGGATATAAAATGTGGTAGCACCAAAAAGGGTTCTAATGGGTTCTAAAGATGTCTACAAGCTTGCCTTCTTAAACACAGAACACTGTTTGGTGCAATATAGAACCACTGTCTTTGCTCTTTTTTTAATAATAGTGAGTGTGAGAATGTGGTTCTAATTAGCACCAAAAAGGGTTCTAATGGTGTATAAAAGTTTGCCATTAGAAGCAAAGAACCCAGTTTGCTGCTTTATCCAACCATATAAAACAGTTCTTTTGACTACTCATGGTTCTATATAGAACCACTGTCTTTAATAAAGATTCACGTTTTTAAGAGTGTTCTAGACTACTTTAACCTTGTACTAATAGTAAATGTCTATTAGTTAACACTGAAGGGTTCTAGAGGGTTCTAAATATGTATACAGGCACCAAACCCAGTTTGGTGCTATGTAGAACCGAATACAACATCAGTCTGAAGAACAGTTTCATCATTAAGCATGCAAATGGTTCTATAGGTGCTCATGGTTCTATATAGGAACATTGTGTTTAATAAGCCATTGTACTAGATTAGACTACTTTAAACAGTTCCTAACAGTGAGTGTTTTAGTCAACGCTGTTAGGGGTATAAAAATGTAGTTCTGTTTAGTGCCAACAATGGTTCTAATGATTTATACTATATAGAACCGAATGTAACACATTTTCCATTAAACATGCAAATGGTTCTTTGAGTGCTCATGGTTCTATATAGAACCACTGTCTTTAATAAAGATCCACATTTTTAAGAGCGTTCTAGACTACTTTAACCTTGTCCTAATAGTAAATGCCTATTAGTTAACACTGAAGAGTTCTAGAGAGTTCTAAATATGTAAACATAGAACCTGTTTGATGCTAAATAGAACCACATATAACACATTTTCTATTAAGCATGCAAATGGTTCTTTGAGTGCTCATGGTTCTATGTAGAACCACTGTCTTTGCTAAAGAACCCTCTTTTTTGAAACAGTGTACTAGATAAGACTACTTTAACCTTGTACTAACAGTAAGTGTCTGTTAGTTAACACTGAAGACTGTGATAATGTGGTTCTAATTAACACCAAAAGGGTTCTAAATATGTATACCAACACAGAACTCTATTTGGTGCTACATAGAACTGAATACAACACATTCTGTATTAAGCATGCAGAAGGTCCTTTGAGTGCTCATGGTTCTATATAGAACCACTGTCTTCGCTAAAGAACAATCTTATTAACAGTGTACTAGACTACTTTAAACTGTTCCTAGTGAGTGTGAGAATGTGGTTATAATTAGCACAAAAAAAGGGTTCTAATGGTGTATAAAAGCTTGCCATTAGAAGCAAAGAACCCAGTTTGTTGCTGTCCCATTACATAAAATGGTTCTTTTGAGTGCTTATAGTTCTATATAGAACCACTGTCTGCAAAAGAACCCTTTTAAAACAGTGTACTAGATAAGACTACTTTAACCTTGTACTAATAGTAAGTACCTATTAGTTAACACTGAAGAGTTCTAGAGGGTTCTAAGATGTATACAAGCACAGAACCCTGTTTGGTGCTACCTAGAACCAAATACCACACATTTTGTATTAAGCATGCAAAATGTTCTTTTGAGTGCTCATGGTTCTATATAGAACCACTGTCTTTGCTGAAGAACCATCTTTTTAAAACAGTGTACTAGATAAGACTACTTTAACTTTGTACTAATAGTAAGTATCTATTAGTTCACACTGAAGGGTTCTAGAGGGTTCTAAATATGTATACAAGCACATAACCCTGTTTGGTGCTACATACAACCGAATACCACACATTTTGTATTAAGCATGCCAAATGTTCTTTTTAAGTGCTCATGGTTCTATATAGAAACGCTGTCTGCTGAAGAACCCTCTTTTTAAAACAGTGTACTAGATAAGACTACTTTAACATTGTACTAACAGTGAGTGTCTGTTAGTCAGCAGGCTTTGCTGCAGGGTATGTGGGGGGCCCGAGGGGTCTGGAGGGGTCTGAGGGCCCACCTCCTCCATCCCGAAGCTGATAATTTCACTTCTTCACCAGCGCTTGTGGAAGTTTCACGCTCGCGGTGAGGAAGCGGCGGGAAGGAGCAGTCCGGATCTGAAATCCTCCCGGCCAATCCGAGGTGTCGGTGTTGACAATCAATAATGCCGGGAATTCAATAAAAGCTGGCGAGCGGGAGCGGCGTGAGCCTCCCCGGAGGAGGAGGACGTGTGCGGAGGCGTACACAAATTGCCGAGAAAGGGGACGCGGAGCGGCGGGGAGGCACGTTTCTGCTTCACTACCTGCGTCAAGAAGCGTTCTGTCACATCCCTTCTCACTCCAGTTCCACCGCCTCACAAACCCAGCGCTGATTAATAAACACCTCCTCGCTCGGAATTCTGCGGCGGGGGCTCGGAATTCTGCGGCGGGTGCTCGGAATTCTGTGTGTGTGGCACCTTCCCGAACACGCATGGTGAATTTGGGCTCCGAGCTCCTTGTTATTCTTTGAGCGGGAGGCGACGGATTCTGCAGTGGCTCACGCGCACACACACACACACCTTCTTAATGGGCTGCGGTTGCCGTGGCAACGCGGTTGACCTGGCGCTGGCGGGAACGGTGGCTCTCCAGGGCTCTCCCTGCGAACCAGCAAGCGGCCGTCAAACATGCGAAGGGAAGGAGTGGAAGTGTCGGCTGAACAGCTCCGCGCTCCAAACGGCTCCTCTCCGCGCCGACGACGTCATGAGGAGAACCACAAGAGGAGCGAGCGCTTGGCAACAAGCAACCTTACAAATATCTGAAATACTGTGACAAAGAACTTCACAGCCCTTGTGCCCTCAGGGAGTTCCAGAACCTGGGACCTCTCACATCTGCATCCAAGGTCCACCCTCATTCAGTGCTGACACTGAAATCCTGAGAACTGGAGACTGTAGAAGATCAGATCTTCATTAACCTTTAATGATACATCCAGAATTTGCTGTGATGACTAAAGAACGTTAATGTAGGTGTTGATGTGAATGCTGATCTGGAGCTGATGTCCATCAGCAAGTTCTCACTGAAGATGTTCTACTGTGTTTCCCACTAGGGTCACTGTTTGGTCTCCACTGAAGATGCTCCACTGTTTCTTATTAGGGTCACTGTTTGGTCTCCACTGAAGGTGCTCCACTGTGTTTCTCACTAGGGTCACTGTTTGGTCTCCATTGAAGGTACTCCACTGTGTTTACCACTAGGGTCACTGTTTGGTCTCCACTGAAGGTGCTCCACTGTGTTTCTCACTAGGGTCACTGTTTGGTCTCCACTGAAGATGCTCCACTGTGTTTCCCACTAGGGTCACTGTTTGGTCTCCACTGAAGATGCTCCACTGTGTTTCCCACTAGGGTCACCACTGGTCTCCATTGAAGATGCTCCACTGAAGATGCTCCACTGTGTTTACCACTAGGGTCACTGTTTGGTCTCCACTGAAGATGCTCCACTGTTTCTTATTAGGGTCACTGTTTGGTCTCCACTGAAGGTGCTCCACTGTGTTTCTCGCTAGGGTCACTGTTTGGTCTCCACTGAAGATGCTCCACTGTGTTTCCCACTAGGGTCACTGTTTGGTCTCCACTGAAGATGCTCCACTGTGTTTCCCACTAGGGTCACCACTGGTCTCCATTGAAGATGCTCCACTGAAGATGCTCCACTGTGTTTACCACTAGGGTCACTGATTGGTCTCCATTGAAGATGCTCCACTGTGTTTACCACAAGGGTCAAGGTTTGGTCTAAACTGAAGATGCTCCACTGTGTTTCCCACCAGCTGAACCTCTCTGGCTCCGCCCACTGAACCTCTCTGGCTCCGCCCACTGCGTTACCTCCCAGTTAGCACCAATAATAATCCTGGGTTCTGCTTTTTTATCAGTTTATCAGTTTGAGTTTAGCTGCTCGGGTCTCTGATAAGTGTTGCTAGAAGAAGAGAGATCTACTGATGAGGCGATCATAGAATGTGTTCCACCAGCAGTGAACTATTTCACTTCTGATATGTTTTTATTTGTGGGTTTATATTTGTTGGTTATGATGTGAAAATATTTAACTTTTAATTATTAAGTTTTTTTTACCAGCCAGTTGGAAACTATCACCTGTGGACCACTAGAGGGCGCTTCACGGCCCATAGGTTGGGAAGCCTCGTGTTCCTGTGACATGTAGTTCAAAATATTGAGGCCAGAAAACAATGTGGCATAAGCACAGCTTTGAGGTGAGAAGCTGCTTTGAAGATAGAGGTGTGAGCTGGTCCTTTAACCTCTGTTGACTGTGTGAAGTAGGTGTACGGTGTGAAGTGAGCTGTTAAACAGCCCGAGGGTCTGATTGGTTTGGACCGTATTCCCACCATTAATAGGCGTGTAAATGCCAAAGCAAGGCCAAATCTTTTTACAGGTCTCGCTCATATTTCACTCTGATTACAGTTTCTAATCTCATTTCCCCAGAAAGGTCAGCCCCCCTCGCTCGGCTCGGTGTACAGCACTGAGATTACATATAAGATAACCCACGTCCATCAACCGCGTACCAACAGCCTTCCGTATGCTAATGGTGCAACACCTGAACACCTAGAAGGTCCTTATAAAGAGGGTTGAAGATCAGAGTGAGAAGATGGGACAGTGGAGACTGCACTGTAAGAACCGAGACCTTAGTAAGTGGAATCATCTTAAACATAGTTATTATATCATCCCTGTCCAAAGAAAAACAAGAGAAACAAGTACTGCAAGTGTGTTACTCTACTAGACAATCATTTGGGGTGTATATTATTACTCAGTCAGAAAAGGGTGGAGCACCCTCTCCAGGTTGGAAATGATCTCCTGCCTCAAGTGGAGGAGTTGAAGTATCTAGGGGGTCTTGTTCTCTGGGCCTGTAAGGAGGAAACGAGAGAATATAAAGAGAGTCTGGGACCAAAGACTGCAGAGGACATTAAGATAAAAAGTGGAGGGCCCGACAGAGATTAGTCTACTTCAGCAACAAGCCCATTTGCAGTTCGATCTTGAGACCAGCCGCCCCAAAAATCTACAGCCATTTATACCCATATGTGAGTGTCGAGCAGACAGCTGGTGTTACTCAGTGTGTTACAAAGCTGAGCTAATGTCTCCTATTTGATCTTTTATCTAATTACACTTACAGTGGGGCGTCACGTTGGCCAAGAAGAGAGTAGAGCTGAAGCCCTGGCCCGGAGACAGTCCCTGCCTTTGTCCTTTAGGTAGAAATATGGGAGTATAAAGAGACGGAGGGACTAATAGTGTGAGCTCTATCTAACTGCTTACGCAGCACTTTTCAGAAAGATTTTCTGTCGAAGGTCTGACTCTCGCTCACCCCTGATGTGAACTGCACCAGGACGGGGTTGTGTCTGGAGTTGCGAGCTGACAGAAACAGTATTTTCCTGACTACAGCCACAGGCTTGGCTTAGCAGAACCAAGCAGAATGTTTGCGGTCAACACTTTTTAGTCCTGCAGGGTAAAATTAAGTTAGATGACCTGCATCGTGCCCCGAATAGCATTGTATATTCTTTAAATACACGTTCTCAGAGCTAGCCTGAAGTTTCTACTCCACTGCTAACTTAGTGGCCCAAGTTCAGCTACACTACAAGCATCTCGTTCAGGACTGGCGACTCTGTAAGATATTTTAATATTTTATACTGAGTTCTTTCAGCTTTACAGCTGACCATGTCTTGTCCCTCAGCTCAGCAGCAGCTATTCGATTCAATTCAAGTTTTCTGTTGTCACAAAGCAGCTTTACAGAAGTTTGAGAACATGCAGTTACAACATATATCCCCCAGTGAGCGAGCCAGAGGCGACAAAGGCAAGAAAAACTCCCTCAAGATGGGAGGAGGAAACCTTGGGAGGAACTAAGACTCGAGGGGAGACCCGTCCTCCTCTGGTCACACAGTATTTATAGTTTATTAAGCTATATACCAAAGAAAAGCTGAGAGAACATCTGTTTGGTAGGGGCAGTCTCTGACTGAGGCAGTCTCTGACTGAGTCGTTATAAAAAGTCGGTGTGAACTGGAACAGTCCCATCCTGTCTCAATACTGGTACATCTAGATGATACAGGGATTAAGTTCAGATGAAGCTGCAGTTGGCTGGAATGAACAGGAGAGCTGGCTGGTGATAGGTGAGGAGGAGGCCATGGTGGTCAGTCTTCTAACAGCGTTCAGCAGGACAGGCATGAGGTCAGCTTGCCACGCCTTGACCAACGAGAGCATCAGTCTCAGATACCTATCAAAACTTTTATGACCCCTATTCTAAATCCATGGGCTTAGCTCTGACAGCTTCCAGTCTTCTGGGAAGCTTTTCCACAAGATGTTTGAAGTGTCAGTGGGAATTTTCTAGTTCATCCCAAAAGTTCTGGATGGTGTTGATGTCAGTCAAGTTCTTCCACACCAGAACCCACCCAACCAAGCTGTATGAAGCTGCTTTGTTCACTGGGACTCAGTCACAAACTCAACCGTTCTCACGAAATTGGAAGTTGTCTAAAAAGTTTTGGTTTTGCTGAAGCATTAAGATTTCTCTTCACTGGAATTGAGGGTCCTTGGCCCATCCCTGAACAACACCCCCATAGCATCATCATCAACATCCCTCCTCCACCTAACATTACAGTCACAGTGCAGTCAGGCTGGTAACGTTCTCCTGGGGTTCTCCAAACCCAGACTTGTCCATCATACTGCCAGATAGCGTGATTGGTCATTCCACAGAACACGTGTCCACTGCTCCAGCGGCGGAGCTTTGCTCCGTCTGATGCTCAGCATTGTGCTTGGTGATGTGAAGCTTAGATGTGAAGCTCCACAGCGTTGATGTTAAAGCCAGAGAAGATCTGAACTCTGCAGTTATTGGTCAGCAGAGTGTTGGAGACATTTACACACTATGTTTAGCACTTGGAGTTCCCGCTCTGCAACTTTACCTGCTCTGACTCTTCCTGACTGAGCTACTGTGATTAAACACTTCCAGTGTTCAATCAAACTCTCACAGCTGATGGTGAAAATCTAGGCGGGGAGAAGTTTCACTAACTGACTTGTTGTTACAGTGGATCCTATTACAGACCACGCTGGCTCTTTAGCATGACCCGTTCTCCATGGCTGCATGGTTAGCTGCTTGATCATATACACCTGTTGCAATGAGAGTGAATGAAACAGCTGAATTCAGTGATTAAGGGGTGTGTCCCAATACTTTTGTCCATGTTGTGTAGCTTGCATGCAGTCTTTCAAGCCTGTGGACATCGTACTTCGTTCTTCTTGGCTGTTGTTGATCAGCTATTGGAGCGTGCGCTGCTAACTGCTTATGATTTGAAAGACTGATTACTGTAATCAGCTCACAGTAATGCTACAGCAGAACGTTGTAATGAACCTGAAGCTCATCTTCTCTACTGTTTACTGTACACCACAGGCCTATACGATCATCACGAGCCTAATGATTCTGTAGTTCAGCCTGTGAACCAGAGTTAGTAGAAAAGGCAGTAATCTTCTTAATTATAAGGAAGTCAGTGCAGACCTGCTCACTTCAACAGCTTACTTATCTTGTCCAACCTGCTGTTCTAAAATACGTGGCTCATTTTGTGTTTCCTGTTTGCACACGCATGCAGACTTGTCTCTATTGTTTCTTTAAATTTTGTACATTTGTTTGACTTTTGGTTGTATACAGATCATAGTCCAAACACTACAGAAATAGGTCCCTTCTGGAAAAGTAGCATAAACTCCCCAAGAGCAACATTAAAGCCAGGTACTAGTGTTGGATGAGAAGGCCTGATGTTCTAATTCATCTTAAAGGTGTTCCGTAGGGTTGAAATCAGGGCTTCCTCCTCATTCCAGCTCTTCATGGAGCTTTACACCACTCCAGAGTCCAGTGGTGGACCTTTGCACCACTCCAGAGTTTAGTGGTGGAGCTTTACACCAGTCCAGAGTCCAGTGGTACAGCTTTACACCGCTCTAGATTCAAGTGGTGGAGCTTTACACCAGTCCAGAGTCCAGTGGTACAGCTTTACACCGCTCTAGATTCAAGTGGTGGAGCTTTACACCAGTCCAGAGTCCAGTGGTGGAGCTTTACACCACTCCAGAGTCCAGTGGTGGAGCTTTACACCACTCCAGAGTCCAGTGGTGGAGCTTTACACCACTCCAGAGTCCAGTGGTGGAGCTTTACACCACTCCAGAGTCCAGTGGTGGAGCTTTACACCACTCCAGAGTCTGTGGTACAACTTTACACCACTGCAGAATCCAGTGGTACAGTTTTACACCACTCCAGAATCCAGTGGTGGAGCTTTACACCAGTCCAGAGTCCAGTGGTACAGCTTTACACCGCTCTAGATTCAAGTGGTGGAAGTTACTTACAGTTGTTCGGTGCAGCTTTGGCAGCACTAGCAGAACATAGACTTTGGGAATTGACTTGTGGTGAAGCTGGAATCCTATAACCTAACGTGTCATGTTTGAAGACTCTGAGCTCTTCAGTATGACCCCAGACTACTGCCAGTGTTTCTCTATGGAGACTGCATGTCTATCTACTGGACCTCATACACCTGCTAGTAATGGGTGTAGCACCTGATCTCAGCAATCAGGTATAGTGTCCGCATACTTTTGGTCATATAGTGCATATTAAGAAAAATGAATTACTTGGACCTGACGGCTGTTTGGACTGTTTCACACGGAACTGTATACGGAATGGGCTGTAATTCAGACGGCAAAGCCCTGTTCTCAAAGTTACTCACGACGAGAAACCAAATCATGGAAATGAACCGTGAAAAGAGAATTCATCATCTGATGTTTGTATCTGGTGTCACTTCAAAACCATATTAGCATATTAATATTTATATGGAACGAAGCCAGCTACATCACTCACCGAGTAAATGTCTCCTTTGTTTATTTTGAAACTGATCTAATTTGACTGAACCGCAGAAACGTTCTGGAAAAAAAAGCAATTACAAGAAAGTCAGTTTCAGAAGGACGGAGTGACACTGATGTACAAACATGCTGCGTTTTGGATACGACCGCCTCCAAAACCTTATTATGAAGCTTCTGCGTTCCCTTTGAGTCAGTGCCTCAATTAAACATCTCAAGCAACGAGCTTCAGGGTTTGTTTGTCTCTGGCTGGACGCGCTCATCTAACAGCAGCCAGATGTTTGTGGATATGAATTGCTGTACTGATAATGATTATTATTATTATTATTATTATTATTATTATTATTATTACTAATAATTATTATTATTATATTGTACTATTTTACTGATCACCCAAATTCAAACAACCTTCTACCGAATTTAAATGAGTTTCTTCACACGTGGTTCATCAGACTGTCTCAGACTCGGACAACAAGCAGAAAACAACCAGCTAGTATATCAGGAGTTTGAGTGTTTAGTGTTTCACTCTTTATCTTAATTCCAGCTTCTGTTCTTCTCAGGAGACTCACTTTCAGTCCACACTCACTTTCAGTTCACACTCACTTTCAGTTCACACTCACTTTGAGTCCAGACACACTTTCAGTTCACACTCACTTTCAGTTTAGACTCACTTTCAGTTCACACTCACTTTCAGTTTAGACTCACTTTCAGTTTAATTCACTTTCAGTTCAGACTCACTTTCAGTCCACACTCACTTTCAGTCCAGACTCACTTTCAGTTTAGACTCACTTTCAGTCCACACTCACTTTCAGTTCACACTCACTTTCAGTTCACACTCACTTTCAGTCCAGACACACTTTCAGTTCACACTCACTTTCAGTTTAGACTCACTTTCAGTTCACACTCACTTTCAGTTTAGACTCACTTTCAGTCCACACTCACTTTCAGTTCACACTCACTTTCAGTCCAGACTCACTTTCAGTTCAGACTTACTTTCAGTCCAGACTCACTTTCAGTTCAGACTCACTTTCAGTCCACACTCACTTTCAGTCCAGAATCACTTTCAGTTCAGACTCACTTTCAGTTCAGATTTACTTTCAGTCCAGACTTACCTTTAGTTCAGATTTACTTTCAGTCCAGACTCACTTTCAGTCCAGACTCACTTTCAGTTCACACTCACTTTCAGTTCAGGCTCATTTTCAGTTCAGACTCACTTTCAGTCCAGACTTACTTTCAATCCAGACTCACTTACAGTTCACACTCACTTTCAGTCCAGACTCACTTTCAGTTCACACTCACTTTCAGTTCAGACTCATTTTCAGTTCAGACTCACTTTCAGTCCAGACTTACTTTCAGTCCAGACTTACTTTCAGTCCAGACTCACTTTCAGTTCAGATTTGCTTTCAGTCCAGACTCACTTTCTGTCCAGACTCACTTTCTGTCCAGACTCACTTTCAGTTCACACTCACTCTCAGTCCAGACTCACTTTTGATGTTGAGGTTCTGGACTTTGGGGTATCTGTATCTCCTTTTCTCAGTGAGGAGCTTCACTTCCTTTCCGACCCACAGTGTTGAGGTGTCTTCTCACTATGGAAAGATGGACAGAAAAACCTTTGGATGTTCTCAGATCTAAAGCAGCTACTGTTCTCCCTCATCTCAGAGATCAAAGCGCTGGTTATCTGATGGGAGGACAGTGTTGGTGGCTCTTCCAGGTGATTGTTAGGAGATTTCTCTTCTCTTCTCTGTAGCCTTCAATCAACTTTGGAAACTTCATTTTTTCCCACTTTGATTTAATTCTAGGGGATTATTTCACATCGAACATCTCCTGGAAGGTGGACGTCTTCTACCCTGTGGCTGATTTGACTGGAAACTGCGTGGTGGTGGTGTGTTAGTGTGTGTTGTGCTGGTGTGAGGGGGTCACAGGACACTGCTGTCTGGATAGTTTTGATTAGTGGACGCTTCTCAGGACGAACACTTCAGCAACAGTGCTGTGTCTGATTCACTCACACCAGCACAACACACACTAACACATCCCCACCATGTTAAACATTTCAACAAGTATTCTTCTTCTTTCTACATCTTCCAGACAGTATTACAGCGCCCCCTAGTTCAAGCTGCAGCTTCAACAAGTGAACATCTGTAGTCAGTGTGTGGTGTCTGTTCTGGGCTACTGTAGAAACATGGCGGTGGTAGCTTCTGTTGGTAGATGAGCTGATGATGTGTAGGCTCATTCTAATTTGTAGTTATAAGTAATTACACAAATACACAAATGAACAGTTTTGTATATTATACTTAATCTCTGATCATAAATCCCCCCAAATCTTACACGCTGGATACAGTAACCCAGAACTTTAATCAGTATGATCCAAAATACATCTCAAAAGCTTAAACCAGCATGGGTGCTGGCCAGTACTGACTCGGGTTTGTTGTCAGAGTGGACGTTAAAGCTTTCGCTACTACATACAAACTTTCTCACTTTTATTCAATCAGGCCGTTCCTCATGGCCTCCTACACCGAACGCTCACACGACGTGTGATCATGTGAAGAAGGTACGACTGAAAATAATCTGAAATATCATATGCTGTGCTCGTGTCTCCTTTCATCTTCATCTGTGAATACATACAGCAAAAACAGAGCCTCAATAATCTTACCGTCGGCGTACGGTATATGGAAATTTATATGAAAATCAATGGAAATAAAGAAGAGCCGCCTATGTAAATTAGTTTCGGTCTCAGAGGGGAATTCAAATGAAAGCTTCTGAGCAACTTCTGCTGCAATAAGACTGCCGCGGATCTCTGCGTGATGAAAACTCTCTCTCGGCGGTGCTCTCGCCCGATTCGTTTCTCTCTGTAGGTACTCGCAGTTGCATGACTCAAGATTTTTTTTTAAGTCGAATGTAATATAAAGAAAGTTGAATTAAACTAATCTGATGCCATAAATGAAACCGCAGGAGAAGCAGACGCTTTGAAACAAGTGACTGTAAGAATCAGTGCTGAAGCCAGACTCAGGTCAGTGTAGCGCCGGAAGCTCTTTGCCTGGATCACACGGCCAGCCTTCAGGAGCTCGGAATGTGGTATCCGACTCACGTGCCCCCGAGGCTACCTTGCCTGAGACGCTCACCCTCAGCAGAGGTCCCGAGAGCGGAGATGTTTCGAGCTCTGTAACTCCTAAACTTAAACAAACTCTAGCTGCTCAGGATTACAGGTAGTTACAGCGCCACCTAGTTCAAGCTGCTGCTTCAACATATAAGCAGTCAGTGTGTGTGTCTGTTCTGAGGTACTGTAGAAACATGGTGGTGGTAGTTTCTGTTGGAAGATGAGCTGCAAGTACGTAGAAGAAGAATTAGAATTTGCCCTCCGCAATCATCAGTCCAGTGTAACACCCACATATACACACTAGGGGGCAGTCAGGGGTTAGGTTCTTTGCTCAAGGGCAGTTCAGTTATGACCGACAGGTCCATGAGATCGAACCAGCAACCTTCTGGTCACAAGGCTGGTTCCCTGACCTCCAGCCCGCGACTGCTCGATATAAAGGTTCATTAGAATTTGTAGTTATAGGTAATTATACACTGATGAAAACAAAGCCTTGTATATTTTATTCTTCAACCTCTCCTGAGCCTTTACTGAAGATCTTTAGGAAACCGAAGATGAACACTTTCAGTATATGATGTTTGAAGCTCCTCAGATTAGCAGAGGTATGATGGAACATGGTCAAACTACAGATCTGGTATTGCCGGCCTTCAGGAAATGGAGACTCACCAGCTCCTCACCTGAGGTCTTCTCTGAGGTATCCATGTTCTTAGTGTCTTATTATATTTTTAGTTTTGAGAAATACTGAATATAAATTTAGCTTCTTTCATAAATATATACAATGAATTAAAACTAAGGTGTGAACGCTTTGTGAGATTGTTTTTACAAGTATTACGTATGAGCCAATAGTAGTCCGCCAAACATCTGTGCCCAGGTTGCTGATGTGTTGATGATCCAGGCCTACAACATGCCGTGGAATGTTATAATGTTATATCAACAAGATTTAAGAATTTGTCAAAATATAAAATGGTATGTGTGTTTTTTCTTTTTACAGAATTGTTTTTCTAATTTCCTCCTTTATTTTTAAAAATATAAACAATGTAAAATAAGCACAGTTATATGGCAGTATAGTGGGTTAATTTGATTGGATTCAAATACTTAATATTATTTTATTTATTATAAGTTATTTACAAAATATTTTTTCATTTTAATAAACATTTAAAATTAAAATGTTAGTAATGTCAAATGAATTTAAGAATTCTTTTATAAATAATTTGTTTTTGTAATGGTAATATAATATTGTTACAGTACTGAACAAAATCTGTCATTAAACCTTTTTATCAGTTTTAGCTCCTCACCTGTTCTCTCAGGTATCTGTGTTGTTAGTATCATTAATGTCTTATTAATTCCTGATTTGAGAAAAACTGAGAACTTTTAATTTAGTAAAACATTCTGTAAACTAGTATAAATGTATAGTAACAGGTGGAATATTCTTACAATATATTAGATGTTTCAACTACATTTAAGATGACCAGATAACATCGAATTACATTAAATTAAATTACTCAATCACTTATTTAAAAAATCTGCTACATAATTGTAACATTCTTGAAATCGTTTCAAAATGAAAATGTAAGAAATATCGGATACTTTAAAGAATTTCACTAAACAAGATTACGTTTTTTGTATTAGTAACGTTTAATAATCTTATATTAATTGTAAATATAGTATAACATAGTGATAGGAAATAGAATAATCTTATTATAATAGTAAATGTACTATAGTAGAGTAATAGGAAATAGAATAATTTTATAATAATAGTAAATATAGTATAGTAGAGTAATAGAAAATAGAATAATCTAATTATAATAGTTAATGTTGTATAGTAGAGTAATAGGAAATAGAATGATCTTATTATAATAGTAAATGTAGTATAGTAGAGTAATAGGAAATAGAATCATCTTATTATAATAGTAAATGTATTATAGTAGAGTAATAGGAAATAGAATGATTTATTATAAGTAAATTAGTATAGTTGAGTAATAGGAAATAGAATAATCTTATTATAATAGTAAATGTAGTATAGTAGAGTAATAGAAATAGAATAATCTTATTATAATAGTAATGTATATAGTAGAGTAATAGGAAATAGAATGATCTTATTACAATAGTAAATGTAGTATAGTAGAGTAATAGGAAATAGAATGATCTTATTATAATAGTAAATGTAGTATAGTAGAGTAATAGGAAATAGAATAATCTTATTAAATAGTAAATGTAGTATAGAGTAATAGGAAATAGAATGATCTTATTATAATAGTAAATGTAGTATAGTTGAGTAATAGGAAATAGAATAATCTTATTATAATAGTAAATGTAGTATAGTAGAGTAATAGGAAATAGAATAATCTTATTATAATAGTAAATGTATTATAGTAGAGTAATAGGAAATAGAATGATCTTATTATAATAGTAAATGTAGTATAGTAGAGTGATAGGAAATAGAATAATCTTATTATAATAGTAAATGTAGTATAGTAGAGTAATAGGAAATAGAATGATCTTATTATAATAGTAAATGTAGTATAGTAGAGTAATAGGAAATAGAATGATCTTATTATAATAGTAAATGTATTATAGTAGAGTAATAGGAAATAGAGTGATCTTATTATAATAGCAAATGTAGTATAGTTGAGTAATAGGAAATAGAATGATCTTATTATAATAGTAAATGTAGTATAGTAGAGTAATAGGAAATAGAATCATCTTATTATAATAGTAAATGTAGTATAGTAGAGTAATAGGAAATAGAATGATCTTATTATAATAGTAAATGTAGTATAGTAGAGTAATAGCAAATAGAATAATCTTATTATAATAGTAAATGTAGTATAGTTGAGTAATAGGAAATAGAATCATCTTATTATAATAGTAAATGTATTATAGTAGAGTAATAGGAAATAGAATCATCTTATTATAATAGTAAATGTAGTATAGTAGAGTAATAGGAAATAGAATCATCTTATTATAATAGTAAATGTAGTATAGTAGAGTAATAGGAAATAGAATCATCTTATTATAATAGTAAATGTATTATAGTAGAGTAATAGGAAATAGAATCATCTTATTATAATAGTAAATGTAGTATAGTAGAGTAATAGGAAATAGAATCATCTTATTATAATAGTAAATGTAGTATAGTTGAGTAATAGGAAATAGAATCATCTTATTATAATAGTAAATGTAGTATAGTAGAGTAATAGGAAATAGAATCATCTTATTATAATAGTAAATGTAGTATAGTTGAGTAATAGGAAATAGAATCATCTTATTATAATAGTAAATGTAGTATAGTAGAGTAATAGCAAATAGAATAATCTTATTATTATAGTAAATGTAGTATAGTTGAGTAATAGGAAATAGAATAATCTTATTATAATAGTAAATGTAGTATAGTTGAGTAATAGGAAATAGAATAATCTTGTTATAATAGTAAATGTAGTATAGTAGAGTAATAGGAAATAGAATCATCTTATTATAATAGTAAATATATTATAGTAGAGTAATAGGAAATAGAATCATCTTATTGTAATAGTAAATGTAGTATAGTAGAGTAATAGGAAATAGAATCATCTTATTATAATAGTAAATATATTATAGTAGAGTAATAGGAAATAGAATCATCTTATTGTAATAGTAAATGTAGTATAGTTGAGTAATAGGAAATAGAATAATCGTATAATATTCTGACAACAGTCCTGTAATGACAATTATTACACATATTAACTGCATTTAAGATATTTTGTCTGCTGTGGTATTAAAATCACTCACCACTATATTGAGAGAGCTGGATAGGAGCTCAGGCTGCTAATACGTTGATGATCCAGGGCTGCTCATGCTGGTATGAGATGTTATGACAGGTTTAGTATCCGTAAGAAAGGTTCTGGTATTTTAACTTGTCGTGATGGATGTTCATGACTGTTCATGATCTTGTTTTCTTGTTTTTTCTTGTTTTTGTTTTTTTTTTACTGTGGGCTGGTTATCTGTCACAAAAATTAGCTTAATGAGTTTTTTTTTTTTCATTTCTTGTTTTTTTTATTTCTTTCATCTTTCATCAATCTAACATTTCAGTTTTAGGACACTAGTTTTAGAATGACATTAGAATTTAAAATAATAAGTGTTCTTGCCACCATTTATTAGAAATGTTAGAAATATCAAATACATGCACAAATTTCACTGAACAAGAAAATAATGGTAAAATAATGTGGTAGCATTAGTACACAAAGTCTGTTATTAAAAAACTCGTCTGAAATAAGTTGTTTATGATATTATTAATGAAACACTTAAAAAAAATACTATAAACTAAACTTCATTTAAGATGTTGCATAACCTGCTCTGACTTAATCACTTTATAAAGAAAGTGAAATTAAGTAATCATAGTTTTCTCACTGTTAATGTAACAATATTAATTAAGCACTTTCTGCAGATAAAATCAATATAAATGAGTATAAATGTATATAAACAGGGCAAATTAGATTTTTACAAGAGTGTAATAATGAGAAATATTATGAACATATATGAACTACATTTAAGATGTTATGTGACCTGCTGTAATATTAATCAAATCAATGGTGTTTAAGTTACTTAATCACATTACAACATTACTTAAAAGTAAAATATTATTAATATTATTGCTTACAACCAATTTAAAATTTAAATGTTACATATTGATTAAATTAGAGAAATTCAGTAAACAAGATACAGATTTTTGTAATGGAAACATAAAACTCTGGAATAATTTGTTTATTATTGTTTATTAATTATTAACACTTTCTGTAGCTATGATGGCTATAAACTAATAAGACTGTATATAAACTGGTATGACTGCATATAAAATAGTATGAATGTTTATAAACTAGTATAAATGTATATAAACTAGTAGGACTGTATATGAACTAGTATGAATGTATATAAACTAGTATGACTGTATATAAACTAGTATGAATGTATATAAACTAGTATGACTGAATATAAACTAGTATGACTGAATATAAACTAGTATAAATATATATAAACTAGTAGGACTGTATATGAACTAGTATGAATGTATATAAACTAGTATGACTGCATATAAACTAGTATGAATGTATATAAACTAGTATGAATGTATATAAACTAGTAGGACTGTATATGAACTAGTATGAATGTATATAAACTAGTATGACTGTATATAAACTAGTATGAATGTATATAAACTAGTATGACTGAATATAAACTAGTATGAATGTATATAAACTAGTATGAATGTATATGAACTAGTATAAATATATATGAACTAGTATGAATGTATATAAACTAGTTTGAATGTATATAAACTGGTATGAATGTATATAAACTGGTATGAAAGTATATAAACTGGTATGAATGTATATAAACTGGTATGAATGTATATAAACTGATATGAATGTATATAAACTAGTGTGAATGTATATAAACTAGTTTGAATGTATATAAACTGGTATGAATGTATATAAACTAGTATGAATGTATATAAACTGGTATGAAAGTATATAAACTGTTATGAAAGTATATAAACTGGTATGAATGTATATAAACTGGTATGAATGTATATAAACTGATATGAATGTATATAAACAGTGTGAGTATATAAACTAGTTTGAAAGTATATAAACTGGTATGAATGTATATAAACTAGTATGAATGTATATAAACTGGTATGAAAGTATATAAACTGTTATGAAAGTATATAAACTAGTATGAATGTATATAAACTAGTATGAAAGTACATAAACTAGTGTGAATGTATATAAACTGGTATGAATGTATATAAACTGGTATGAATGTATATAAACAGGTGTAATGGTAGTATAATGTTTAAATAACAGTCTGGTAATGAGAGACGTTGGCTGTGGAACCTGCTGAGAGATGATGTTGTGGAT
The DNA here is from genome assembly GCA_021613375.1 of Megaleporinus macrocephalus. Classification (NCBI taxonomy): domain Eukaryota; kingdom Metazoa; phylum Chordata; class Actinopteri; order Characiformes; family Anostomidae; genus Megaleporinus; species Megaleporinus macrocephalus. The sequence continues at coordinate 832,239 of CM038702.1, forward strand.
GGTGTAGATGAAGTCTGGGTGCTGTACTCCGTGTTCTGCTGAGATGAAGGCCAGAAGATCTGTCCACGCTCCACTTAGCATGCAGGCAGGCAGGAGCGCGCAGAGCTGTGGGAGGTGTGGGATTTGGGGCCCGGATTGATTGGCAGCACTGAGCACGGTGTTTGTCCAGTAGCAGAGACTGCGGGCCACCCAGGAGCCGGTGGTTACTCGGCATGTAAACAGCGGGCGCTGTCTGTGCCGGAGCGCCGGAGAGGAGCTGCGGCTGCCGGCGGAAGTTAATCTGACTGCTGATCAGTGATGTGTTGATCTTCCTCTCTGAAATAAATAGGAGGTGTTTTATTAGCAGGAACCAGGAGCTCTCACAGCAGCTGTTAACTTCACCTCAGATTTAGAGGAACCGCAGCCCCGGCGCTGGCAGTGCCGATCTGGCTTATCTCCAGAACATTAGGAACTTCTTCCACCAGGGCTGATATCGGCAGGAGCGGCGGCGAGGAGGGAAGACGAGGAACAGTCGGATCTGGTGCACGTGTACCCCAGGGCCCTCGCTCTGAGTATGTGTAAATGAAGTGCTGCAGTTGATACTAGCTTGCTGTGGGTGGGCCTCGGGGGGCGACGCCCACCCAGTTAGAATCGGAAAACTGCTCGTCTGTCAATTCTGTGAACACAAATTTATAAACTGCTGCTGTTTTCAGTGAGAAATTCATAAAAGGATTAAAAGAATTAGGTATTAATGAAGTATGAAGTCAGACGAGCTGGTGATTATGCAGTGTCAGTAATTCTGATTGGAGATCTGATCTGATCTGAGTGCAGCAGGTGCTGATACTCTTGATCCCTGTTTTTAGTATAAACATTCCAAAACATTCGATATATTTTCTTGTTATTATTTAGTATTATTTCTGGAGTAAGCAAAATTAACAAGACTCATAAAAAGAAATATTAGATATTATCCATATTTAGCATGCTTTCATTTGCACAGTATAAATTCAAAACTCAGGTGACATGTGCAGCACTTCCCATCAATTATAGTTAGTTATATATGTGTGTTATATATGTGTGTGTGTGTGTGTATATATATATATATATATATATATATATATATATATATATATTATAGTTGCTGTCCAATGAAAAACAAGTGTCTCCAAAATTGTGACTTTACAGGAGAGAACAAAAACCATCTTGACTTTCAATGTAAGTCAATGGAACCAGAATTTTTTCCAAGCTATATTGAAGCATTTCTATTGGTGCATTCATCATGAAGTATTTAGACAGTATAAATGACAGTTCCTCCATTCAAATAGAGTGTAAAAAAAATAGACAAAAATGGAGATGTATGCTTTTTCTTGGACAGTGTGTATATAATATATCTCATAATAAGAATCTAAAATTTATATTGTACTTATTTTATGTAAGTAATGTAACTTATTTTAACATATAATTATATATAAGATGAGTAAAATGATCTGCCAATAGAAAAATGTTTAGAAATGAGTTAAATCATCATAACCTTATAATATTCTTACAACAGTAACCAGACACGTTATAGTTAAAATTGGTTAAATTACTAAACCACGAGGCATACATATTGTGTGTGCATATGTATATATGTATGTGTGTGTGTGTGTATATTTATATATGTATGTGTGTGTGTGTATATGTATATATGTGTGTGTGTGTGTGTGTGTGTGTGTGTATATATATATATATATATAATATATATATATATATATATATATATATATATATATATGACTGGTACTGAAACACAGTGTTGGGAGATTTCAGTATTTCAGTATGTGTCCTGGAACGCAGGCTGGTAGAGTCTCCTCGTTCACGCTCTCTCTGGTTCTCCCGCTTATTCAATTCCCTCGTTTATAAGATAAAGTGAGAGTTTGTACGGAGCGCGTCTCCGTCCTTCACATTAACCCAAACACATCTTTCATTTTGCGCTGAACAGAGGTTGCCATGGAAATGGCAAAGACCCGGAGGTGCCCCCACCCTCCTGCACCAGCTCCTTTATTTAATTTCGTCTTTGTCGGTCGGCTGTTGGTGTGAATGGCCTCGCCAGATAAGACCGAGTCCTGACACGGCGAGGGGAGAGGTCCTCCCGTCACCCAGGAAGCCCCGCGACTCCACGCTCCTGTAATCAGACAGAATGGAGTATTTTGGGGAGGATAAGAGGAGGAATAAGGCTAATGACACATTCATTAGGCTCAAACTTCACGGTTCTGCCTCTCTGCCGCGCTGAGACGTTCAATGAGTTGGACCGTTATCGGGAAAAAAAAAGGCAATTAATTTCCCGGCTGTGAATGCGCCCCGTCTGTAATTACGCACACTGGCCTCCTATCTCGCCAGAGCTGTTTGCGGGGGAGGTTCTGAATTATTGTTATTTGCCCGTATTGAGCTTTGCATCTGATCGTTCCTCAGCCCCTGTAATTAAAGTGCAATATTTGCATAGGCATGAAACATACTGTTTACTATCTGTCCTTCAATAAAGGCGGCACTCGTACACACCAGCGAATTAGTTTCACCTCGCTGCTCGCTAAACCTCACCAAATCCTTTTAGCTCGGGACTCTCCGGAGCCTTCGGATGATGGAAGCGGACGCGATCCTCTCTAATGGCCCCGTGCGGCGATGGGACCTGGTACATTGTTTCGGAAGACAAAGGAAACTGTTAATGCCGCAGTTGATTCTCGGGTACCTGATGTTTCCGTGTAGCACCTCAGGCAGGCTTGCGCTCCGGCAGGCAGCTGCATTGACAGGGTAACAATGAAGCTGGTGGCAGATACAGCGTCGCTGCTCAGCGCTGCAGCCTCTCAATTAGCACTTCCCTGTTTTACACGTATCACTGTTGGATAAGGATAACAGGTGTATATGATCAAGTGTATAGCGACAAAGTCTCCATAGACTAACACTAGCAGTGGAGTGAAGCTAGTTTATAACATTTCTGTCCTCTTGAGCTGCTAAACCCACCACTGGACTCTGGAGTGGTATAAAACTCCAACAATAGACTCTAAAGCATGTAAAGCTCCACCATTGGACTTTGGAGTGGTGTAAAGCTCCACCACTGGACTCTGAAGAGGTGTAAAGCTCCACCACTGCACTCTGGAGAGGTGTAAAGCTCCACCACTGCACTCTGGAGAGGTGTAAAGCTCCACCACTGCACTCTGGAGTGATGTAAAGCTCCACCACTGGACTCTGGAGAGGTGTAAAGCTCCAACACTAGACACTGGAGTGGTGTAAAGCTCCACCACTGGACTCTGGAGGGGTGTAGAGTTCCACCACTTGACTATGATATCGTATAAAGCTCCAACACTGGACTCTGGAGCGCGTAAAGCTCCACCATTGGACTCTGGAGGGGTGTAGAGCTCCAGCACTGAACTCTGGAGTGGTATAAAGCTCCACCACTGGACTCTGGAGTGGTGTAAAGATCTACAACTGGACTTGTTGTTTTAAGACTTACTGCTGGACCTGGAGGAGTTTGGTGTGAACTTGGTGGGAACTCCAGTGGCCCTGACCTCAACCACACTGAACAACTTTGTAATGAATTGGAACATGGGATGTCCAGCAAGCTCATATAGGTTTAATGATCAGGTGTCCACATACTTCTGTCCATATAATGTGTATCACCAGATTCCTATTGCGTTACTCATGTGGAGGTGGTACATTATTTTAGGTACCTCAGATCTGGAGTGTAAAATCAGTTCTGACCAGCATTTAATGGACCTTTACAAGAAATGTCAGCTGTAGAAAGCTAAAGGCTTGACATGTAGCACCTTTAACACTCTGGTTATTTATAGAAGCTTAATTGCGCCCATCACGCGGTACGTCATCAACATGTCTCTTAATATTAAACATGACAAATGTCAACAACCTGGCACGCATCACACATACTGGCTCAAAAATCACAGCCCTGCACACAAACAGCGTCTCAAACCCCAACAAGAAGACCAAAACAAGAAGAGCTGTTATAATAATACCAGACCCTGAACATCCACCAGAGAACATCTGCATCTACAGGGTCTAATCTGAGCACAGTTGTGGTATGCTCTTGTTTTACCAGGGTCGTGGTGACAGAGTGGGCAAGATGGGTCCCAGTGTCTCCGTAATATGGTACGTCAAGAGTGAGTGGAGCGCCAGGAGTCGGGGGGCTCCAGTCACAGCCCTGCATCCCTCCATATCCACACTTTCACTGCAGTGGCTTCTTCTGCTGTTAAGAATTTCAGTAATTTCTACAATTACCAGACAATTTAACGAGCTTTACAGTTTCATACAGAATCCTGTGCCTTATTATAACCTCTAACATGTAATAATGCATCATGACATAGTGTCATTGACATGCTGTAGCTTTCTGAAGAAGCATTAGAACCACAGTCTTCACCATAGTTTCATGTTTGAAATGTTAAAGAGCTGCTTTAAATACACAAGCTCGAGCAGTTTCTGGAACCGTATCATCTTTAGTGCCGATTCCAGGTTCTGTTTGGGATTGAGCGCTGGTCGGGTTTGAGTCTGGATCCTCGTGGTGATGCTTCACTCTTGCCTTTGCTGTGGAGCAACACTCTGACTGACCACCTGCTGGTGTGATGATCTGGGGAGCATTGCTACGACAGTCGTCCCCCTAGCCATACATGCAGGACGTCCACGTGTTCCCTCTCATGGCAGAACCTCCAACAGGATAATGTTCAGTAGGATAATGTTCCACACACAGAAAGGGTCTTCCACGAACGTCTCCACCAGCTCATCAAATTTATCAGCAGTCCAGCATTTGTGGGTCCAGCTGGGTCTCCAGCTTCAGCAACTACGAGTGTTCAGGATCTATAGGACCAGCTGCAACATCTGATGGTAAATGTGCTGCAGGATATCGTATGAAACCTGTATGTCTCCAACCGGATCTCCAGACTAGAAGAGACTGTATCCAGACTAGAGGAGCCCAAAAAGGAAACTGGATTCTTTCAACTCTACAGTTTTCCCCATAAACTCTGGAGGAGTAGAAGAGTGAACAAAAGAAAGTCAGGAATACCAGAGGGTTGGTGGGAGGGGCAGTTTTAAAATGCCTGCCACCCATAGTAGATACCCTAAACCTGGGAAAACTACAAGACCAGAACTGAAGGTCAGTTGGACACCAAGTACAGCCTGGGCTGAGTGGGGTACCAGCAAAAGTGATGGTTTACTTAGTACCAACAATCAAGTGTGGCATTAACTTCTGAATACAAGACAAAAGTGAAGAGGTTGAAGGGGTTTCAGTGAGTTTAAAGCCCCAATAGATCATAAAATCGATATGTCTTAGGCACAGCAAAGAAAATTGAGAAAATAGAACATATATATATATATATATATATATATATATATATATATATATATATATATATATATATATATATTATATATATATATATATAGAGAGAGAGAGAGAGAGAGAGAGAGAGAGAGAGAGAGATTATAAATAAGAGAGGGTCAAGAATAGAGCCCTGAGGAACGCCCTGAGGATCTGGAGCAGTAATTGATTTGTGCTTCCTGATAGTAACAAACTGGGATCTATCTGGTAAGCTGGATGTGAAGCATAACAGCACCACGCCAAGGAAACCAACAGAGGGAGGAGGTGAGATAAGTATATTATGGCTGACAGTATTAAAGGCTGCAGTGAGATCAAGCAGGAGTAAGAAGAGAGTTAGGCGACAGGAGCAGATCATTAGAGCGGGGACGAGAGTGAAATCCTGACGGAAACATCTCGAAAAGGTTACTGAAGCTCTGAATGTCTTGTAGCTGTGACGCAACTACCCTCTTAAGAACTTTCTAAACTAATGGCAGGTCTAAGATGGTCCATAACTGAGCTGTCAGTGGGGGCAACAGCAGCACAAGCAACCTGACCAGAAGGGAAACAGGAGGAGGAGTGTTGGAGGACATCAGGACTGAGGACGGAGCAGGATCAAGTTGACAAGAAGATTTAAATTTGAAATTATCTTTGAGATGCAGTTGATCTCGCCGGGACAGTGATGGGGTAAGAAACTGCAACAGGGCTGAGAAAGGAGGCGCAACAGTCCAGGGTTGGGAAAATCTTTATAGAGAGCACTTTCATCTGGAAGAAACTGAGATAGCAGTACATTGTTCAGGAGAGGAGGAAACTGGAGGAAACTGCTGGAGCAGGAGGTCAGCGTGGTTTGCTGACAGTGGAAGAAGTTGCTTGGGATCGTGGCCAGGCCCATTAATTAAGTGAGAACAGTGAGCAGAGCTTTAAATGCAGCTTTATATCTGAACATATGTTCTGGGAGGGCGAGGGCGTGTACCTGTGAACCAGTGTTTTAATAGAGACGCTCAAGCTGCCTGCCAGTGGTTCTCCAGCATAATCCAGGGAGAGCAGAGTGAGTGGAAGATAAAGTTCTGAAGCCAGTTTGAACATAATCGTTTAAATTAACGAGCTTCTAGAACAGTCCAAAGAAAAATATGCATCTCTAAAATAGCAACTTTACTTTCTTTACTTTCAATGAAAGTCAATGGAACCAGAATAATTTCCAGAATTCATTTTGAAGCATTTCTATTGGTTCATCAATTATGGATCAATTTTCACACGATGTAAACAGCAAACCCTGAACACTACAGTCAGTCTAAGTGCTGTAGTGAACAGTTAAACGGCTGGAAGGTCTGATTGATGATTGTAATACGCCCTGGTTTGCATCAGCAGCCAGTTCTGCAGGTCTGGTTACATCCCTTTGATCTGTTTAAAGACTTTGATTTACATTAATTTAGTCGGAAATATAAAAGATCGGTGTCATAGATTTACATTACAGCACAGACAGAATGGAGCCCTCAGTCCAACTTCACATGAACGGATACATATCAGCTAATGTTAGTCTCGCTTTCTTTCACTTAGCTATTTGGTTAACCACAGCTAACCAAAGCCAACACACAGTAAACACTGAGTGTTTACTGAAGAAATTTCAAGAAATTATCAAGTCTATCATTAATTTCAGCCTGTTACTGCGTTGAGCCTCTATGGGGTTTGCAGTGTTATGTTAGAGGTTAGTTATGTTACTGTGTTCAGCCTCTATGGGGTTTGCAGTGTTATGTTAGTTAGTGGTTAGTTATGTTACTGCGTTCAGCCTCTATGGGGTTTGCAGTGTTATGTTAGTTAGTGGTTAGTTATGTTACTGTGTTCAGCCTCTATGGGGTTTTCAGTGTTATGTTAGTTAGGGGTTAGTTATGTTACTGCGTTCAGCCTCTATGGGGTTTGCAGTGTTATGTTAGTTAGGGGTTAGTTATGTTACTGCGTTCAGCCTCTATGGGGTTTGCAGTGTTATGTTAGTTAGTGGTTAGTTATGTTACTGTGTTCAGCCTCTATGGGGTTTGTAGTGTTATGTTAGTTAGTGGTTAGTTATGTTACTGTGTTCAGCCTCTATGGGGTTTGCAGTGTTATGTTAGTGGTTAGTTATGTTACTGCGTTCAGCCTCTATGGGGTTTGCAGTGTTATGTTAGTTAGTGGTTAGTTATGTTACTGTGTTCAGCCTCTATGGGGTTTGTAGTGTTATGTTAGTTAGTGGTTAGTTATGTTACTGTGTTCAGCCTCTATGGGGTTTGCAGTGTTATGTTAGTTAGTGGTTAGTTATGTTACTGTGTTCGGCCTCTATGGGGTTTGCAGTGTTATGTTAGTTAGTGGTTAGTTATGTTACTGCGTTCAGCCTCTATGGGGTTTGCAGTGTTATGTTAGTTAGGGGTTAGTTATGTTACTGCGTTGAGCCTCTATGGGGTTTGTAGTGTTATGTTAGTTAGTGGTTAGTTATGTTACTGCGTTGAGCCTCTATGGGGTTTGCAGTGTTATGTTAGTTAGTGGTTAGTTATGTTACTGCGTTCAGCCTCTATGGGGTTTTCAGTGTTATGTTAGAGGTTAGTTATGTTACTGTGTTCAGCCTCTATGGGGTTTGTAGTGTTATGTTAGTTAGTGGTTAGTTATGTTACTGCGTTGAGCCTCTATGGGGTTTGCAGTGTTATGTTAGTTAGTGGTTAGTTATGTTACTGCGTTCAGCCTCTATGGGGTTTTCAGTGTTATGTTAGTTAGTGGTTAGTTATGTTACTGCGTTCGGCCTCTATGGGGTTTGCAGTGTTATGTTAGTAAATGGTTAGTTATGTTACTGTGTTCAGCCTCTATAGGGTTTGCAGTGTTATGTTAGTTAGTGGTTAGTTATGTTACTGTGTTCAGCCTCTATGGGGTTTTCAGTGTTATGTTAGTTAGTGGTTAGTTATGTTACTGTGTTCAGCCTCTATGGGGTTTTCAGTGTTATGTTAGTTAGTGGTTAGTTATGTTACTGCGTTCGGCCTCTATGGGGTTTGCAGTGTTATGTTAGTTAGTGGTTAGTTATGTTACTGCGTTCGGCCTCTATGGGGTTTTTCAGTGTTATGTTAGTTAGTGGTTAGTTATGTTACTGCGTTCGGCCTCTATAGGGTTTGTAGTGTTATGTTAGTTAGTGGTTAGTTATGTTACTGCGTTCAGCCTCTATGGGGTTTGTAGTGTTATGTTAGTTAGTGGTTAGTTATGTTACTGCGTTCAGCCTCTATGGGGTTTGCAGTGTTATGTTAGTTAGTGTAGTTATGTTACTGCGTTCAGCCTCTATGGGGTTTGCAGAGTTGATGTTAGTTAGTGGGTTAGTTATGTTACTGCGTTCAGCCTCTATGGGGTTTGCAGTGTTATGTTAGTTAGTGGTTAGTTATGTTACTGCGTTCAGCCTCTATGGGGTTTGCAGTGTTATGTTAGTTAGGGGTTAGTTATGTTACTGCGTTGAGCCTCTATGGGGTTTGTAGTGTTATGTTAGTTAGTGGTTAGTTATGTTACTGCGTTGAGCCTCTATGGGCTTTGTAGTGTTATGTTAGTTAGTGGTTAGTTATGTTACTGTGTTCAGCCTCTATGGGGTTTGTAGTGTTATGTTAGTTAGTGGTTAGTTATTTTCTTTCTGCCGTTGACCTCTATGGGGTTTTAGTGTTTGTTAGTTAGTGGTTAGTTATGTTACTGCGTTCAGCCTCTATGGGGTTTGCAGTGTTATGTTAGTTAGTGGTTAGTTATGTTACTGTGTTCAGCCTCTATGGGGTTTGCAGTGTTATGTTAGTTAGTGGTTAGTTATTTTACTGTGTTCAGCCTCTATGGGGTTTTTCAGTGTTATGTTAGTTAGTGGTTAGTTATGTTACTGTGTTCAGCCTCTATGGGGTTTCAGTGTTGATGTTAGTTAGGGGGTTAGTTATGTTACTGTGTTCAGCCTCTATGGGTTTGGTAGTGTTATGTTAGTTAGTGGTTAGTTATGTTACTGTGTTCAGCCTCAATGGGGTTTGCAGTGTTTATGTTAGTTGGGGTTAGTTATGTTACTTCGCGTTGAGCCTCTATGGGGTTTGTAGTGTTATGTTAGTTAGTGGTTAGTTATGTACTGCGTTTGAGCCTCTATGGGTTTGTGAGTGTTATGTTAGTTTAGGGGTGAGTTATTTTACTGTTTCAGCAGCCTCTATGGGGTTTGCAGTGTTATGTTATGGGTTAGTTATGTTACTTGCGTTCCAGCCTCTATGGGTTTGCAGTGTTATGTTAGTTATGTGGTTAGTTATGTTACTGTGTTTAGCCTCTATGAGGTTTGCAGTGTTTATGTTAGTTAGTGTTAGTTAAGTTACTGCGTTCACAGCTCTATGGGGTTTGCAGTGTTATGTTAGAGGTTAGTTATTTACTGTGTTCAGCCTCTATGGGGTTTGCAGGTTATGTTAGTTTAGGGTTAGTTTATGTTACTGTGTTCAGCCTCTATAGGGTTTGCAGTGTTATGTTAGTTTAGTGGTTAGTTATGCTACTGTGTTCAGCCTCTAGGGGTTATAAGTGTTATGTTAGTTAGTGGTTAGTTATGTTACTGCGTTCGGCCTCTATGGGGGTTTTGCAGTGTTATGTTAGTTAGTGGTTAGTTATGTTACTGCGGCGTTCAGCCTCTATGGGGGGTTTGCAGTGTTATGTTTAGGTTAGTGTTAGTTATGTACTGCGATCAGCCTCGATAGGGGTTTGTAGTGTTAGTGTTAGTTAGTGGTTAGTTATGTTACTGCGTTCAGCCTCTATGGGTTTGTAGTGTTATGTTAGTTAGTGGTTAGTTATGTTACTTCTGCGTTCAGCCTCTATGGGGTTTGCAGTGTTTATGTTAGTTAATGGTTAGGTTTATGTTACTGTGTTTCAGCCTCTATGGGGTTTTCAGTGTTATGTTAGTTAGTGTTAGTTATGTTACTGTTTCAGCCCTCTATGGGGTTTTCAGTGTTATGTTAGTTAGTGGTTAGGTTTATTTTACTGTTGTTCAGCCTCTATGGGTTTTTCCAGTGTTATGTTAGTTAGTGTTAGTTATGTTACTGCGTTCAGCCTCTATGGGGGTTTTCAGTGTTATGTTAGTTATGGTTAGTTATGTTACTTGTTTTTCACCTCTATGGGGTTTGTAGTGTTATGTTAGTTAGTGGTTAGTTTTGTTACTGTGTTCAGCCTCTATGGGGTTTGTAGTGTTATGTTAGTTAGTGGTTAGTTTTGTTACTATGTTCAGCCTCTATGGGGTTTGCAGTGTTATGTTAGTGGTTAGTTATGTTACTGTGTTCGGCCTCTATGGGGTTTGTAGTGTTATGTTAGTTAGTGGTTAGTTTTGTTACTATGTTCAGCCTCTATGGGGTTTGCAGTGTTATGGTAGTTAGTGGTTAGTTATGTTACTGTGTTCGGCCTCTATGGGGGTTTGTAGTGTTAAGGTTAGTTGAGTGTTAGTTTTGTTACTGTGTTCAGCTTTATGGGGTTTGCAGTGTTATGTTAGTTAGTGGTTAGTTATGTTACTGTGTTCGGCCTCTATGGGGTTTGTAGTGTTATGTTAGTTAGTGGTTAGTTTTGTTACTATGTTCAGCCTCTATGGGGTTTGCAGTGTTATGTTAGTGGTTAGTTATGTTACTGTGTTCGGCCTCTATGGGGTTTGTAGTGTTATGTTAGTTAGTGGTTAGTTATGTTTACGTGTGTTCAGCCTCTATGGGGTTGTAGTGTTTATGTTAGTTAGTGGTTAGTTTTGTTACTGTGTTCACGCCTCTATGGGGGTTTTCAGTGTTATGTTAGTTAGTGGTTAGTTATGTTACTGTGTTGTTCAGCCTCTATTGGGGTTTTCAGTGTTATGTTAGTTAGTGGTTAGTTATGTTACTGTGTTCAGCCTCTATAGGGTTTTCAGTGTTATGTTAGTTAGTGGTTAGTTATGTTACTGCGTTCAGCCTCTATGGGGTTTGCAGTGTTATGTTAGTTTGGGCTGTACACACACTTTCCGCAGTTTAAAACTATGCAGCTCAAACTTTGACCCACCACTTTAACTACATGTACCTCCGACCAAAACAAAGAAGAGTCAGTGACTCATTAGCAGAACCAATCAAAATCTCCCGGTCACCTGGCTGGGGCTGGGCATTTCCCCGAAGAGTGTCCAGTGAGAGCTGAGTCATAAACATCTAAACATCTGCTTTCATATTTCTTACTGCTGCATTCAACTTGCCTCCTTCGGTGTGGACCTATCAGACTTTGGCTTTGGTTTGAACTCCTACCAAACCTGGACACTTCTGTTGAGGTCCACACTGAACATCTGATCCGGGAACCGGTGACCCCTGCTTGTCGCTCCTGGTGAGCACCACCAGAAGCTGCTTCTCTGTGAGTGCATCAGAGCTGTACTGACCACACAGTCCGCCCACTTTAAAAGTGTACTCTTACAGACTGTCATGTAGTTCCTGCTGTATGAGCTGCTGATAATAACGGTGGAGCAGTAATAGCGAGAAAATGATTTTAATTTGGATCACAGAACATATAGACTGACTGGTTACACTTTAACAAATCATAAAGAAGCAGATAGGCGGAGACGGTTATTGCTATTGCTTTGTGTTGTGATACTACACAGATATTAAGAAACTCTTTATATTATAGATTTTTTTATTTTCATTATTGTGGCACAGCTTTCAGAGATACAGCACCAGATCTAATGTAGCTTTTTACAAACTATCCAGCCAGAAGTATTCGCTCGTCTGTCTTCACTCGCATATGAACTTGAGTGGCGTCCCATTTTTAAGGGTTTAATAGGATGTCGACCCAACCTTTGCAGCTATAACATCTTCAGCTCTTCTGGGAAGTCTCTCCACACGGTTTAGGAGAGTGTTTATGGGAATGTTGGACCGTTCTTCCAGAAGACCATCTGTGAGGTCAGACACTGATGTTGGACGAGAAGGTCTGTCTCTCAGTCTCCGTTCTAATTCATCCCAATGGTTGAGGTTAGGACTCTGTCCCATGTTGGAACAGGAAGGGGCCGTCCCCAAACTGTCCCAACAAAGTTGGGAGCATAAAATTGTCCAGAGTCTCTTCTGAAGCATTAGGAGTTCCTTTCACTGGAACTGAGAAACAAACCCGCACCATAATCCCCCAAACTTTACACTCGGCACAGTGCAGTCAGACCAGTACCGTTATCCTGGCAACCGCCAAACCCAGACTCATGAATCAGATTGGACCCAGAGAGAGAAGCGTGATTGGTCACTCCAGAGAACATGTCTCTACTGCTCTAGAGTCCAGTGGCACTTGGAGCTTGGTGATGTAAGGCTTGGATGCAGCTGCTCAGCCATGGAGACCCATTCCATGAAGCTCTCTACGCTCTGTTCCTGAGCTGATCTGAAGACCACATGAAGTTTGAAGGTCTGTAGTGATGGACTCTGTAGAAAGTTGGTGACCTCTGTGCACTATGCTCCTCAGCATCCGCTGACCCGCTCTGTCATTGTACGTGTTCTACCACTTGGTGGCGGAGTTTGCTGTCGTTCTCAATCACTTCCACTTTGTTAGAACACCACTGACAGTCCACTGTGGAATATTTAGTAGTGAGGAAACTTCACCACTGGACTTGTTGCACAGGTGGTGTCCTATCACGGTACCACGCTGGAGTTCACTGAGCTTCTTCTTGAGTGTAGAAACAAGGAGGTCAACCTAATGAAGTGAATACACAGGGTGAGTCAAGGTTCTTAGGACACCCTTTTATTTTAGAAACTAAGGGGAAAATGACGTATCTGACGTATCAGCAAGTAACGGGTGAGTAACATGTTCAGTGTGCTGGTTCTGAACACAGATCTGAAGGGACAGTTCACTGAACATGTTGTTCAATGTGGTTATTGTTGTAACTTTCTGTGTTGATAACGTTTGAATCACGAGAGCTATTATAAATCTGATTACATCCATCAATTTCTGAGACAGTTCTGGTCTTTTTTGATCTGCTACACCACCACCTTCCCATTGGACAAAACTTCACCTTGATCCAATATGGCAGCCTTCGAGATGTTCGGGACATAGCCTAAAAGATAGACCCCCTCACCCGTTGCTTGCTGGGGTATTCAGATACGTCATTTTCTCTTTCTATCTCTGTGTATATATATAACTATAGTACACAACAATGATGTAATTACAGGGTACATACAGAGCGAGTACTGTAAATATAATTATCAGTACCTCCACTTGTGTATTTGAAGCGTAGACACAACTTTCGCTGCAGTTTTCGAACTTAAAGTGGTTCAGCCACGACAGCTGCTGTCCCCCACCGTCTGATCCACATTAATCCGCCTGTCCAACAGATCACTGATAGCATTTCACCTTCTTTGAACAAGTGGGCACATCGATTGGAGCGAATAGCGAGCGAAGGGTTCGGTTAAGCCTTCGATTAGTGAACGAGCCACTCCTCAACACCCATTACGGCCGAGCGCTGTCTGTGTGGCGTCTCCGTCTCCGCGCAGCTCTGAGGTTGATCTGGACTGGACCCGGCGTCGTGGGAAGCCTGCGTTCGGCTCACGCTGTTGTGGGGCTCCTCTGCACCGTGGCGCTGCCGGAGAGATGCATTGAAAAGAAATAAATGAAGCTGACTGCATGTGCCAACAATCAATACTCCGCCTTTGTGCTGTGCTGCTCCCCTGACGATGGCCTCGGCCTCGCACGCAGAGATCGGGCCCTTCGCTGAATGAATGGAATCGTTTGGGTTTTAATCTTGCTCCGCTGAAATATGATTGTACCATTCTGGCTAATTTTTTAGCCACGAGCCTCTTAATAAGAGACGACCTCTCGGTAACAGATAGCGCGACTGTTTGTGTTGCACTTACAGAATGTGTTTATCGATCGCTCCACTTATTTGTTGCTACCGTTCAACCGTGATGCATCTCATTAAACGAGCTCTGCTGATACAATGTCGTTCATTAACTAGGTTCTCAATCGCTTTTCGGTGTATTTAATCACCTCCTCGTTTAGAACCGGTTGACTAAGGAGGTCTGATTCTCCAGAGGAAGGCTCAAAATGATAAGCTCCGCCTTTTAGGCCATGGTGATTTGATTAGCAGGTGACAGTCAAACATGAAATCTTAAAAATGCTGATCATCTTCAAATGGTTAGTAGGTCTTAAATTATTGAATCATTTGTTTTTATTCAGTTTAATTTAATTCAACTTTATTGTCTATATACATGTATTTGGGGCTACACGGTATAACGAAATGTGGTAGGGCTACATCTCCGGAGTTTAAACATTAAATTTAGACACAGTGCAACAGGAAATAAAGTGCAGAGACAAAAATAACTAGACAATACAGTACTACAGACTATAGACAATAATACAGTACTACAGACTATAGACAATAATACAATACTACAGACTATAGACAATAATACAATACTACAGACTATAGACAATAATACAATACTACAGACTAAAGACAATACAGTAC
>CM038702.1:849473-915236 GCA_021613375.1 Megaleporinus macrocephalus
GCATTATATATGCTATACATAATAAACAGTACTTTATATACACTATACATAATTAACAGTACAGTATTTACACTATACGTAATAAACAGTACTTTATATACACTATACATAATTAACAGTACTTTATATACACTATACATAATTAACAGTACAGTATTTACACTATACATAATTAACAGTACAGTATATACACTATACATAATTAACAGTACTTTATATACACTATACATAATTAACAGTACAGTATTTACACTATACATAATTAACAGTACAGTATATACACTATACATAATTAACAGTACTTTATATACACTATACATAATTAACAGTACAGTATTTACACTATGTGTAATAACCAGTACTTTATATACACTATACATAATTAACAGTACTTTATATATACTATACATAATTAACAGTACAGTATTTACACTATACATAATTAACAGTACTTTATATACACTATACATAATTAACAGTACTTTATATACACTATACATAATTAACAGTACTTTATATATACTATACATAATTAACAGTACAGTATTTACACTAAGATCCAGTATCAGGTGACTGTCTCCAACCAGATGGTGGGTTTGGTGTCCACTGATGTAGGTCACTTCTCAGCTTATCTGGGACGTCATGTACCTACAGCCTATATCCATCATCTTTAAGCGTATCAGGTGAGACCTCCAGGGATTAGTGTGTGAGGCTTCGGTTACTGCTAAGTGCTTCAGCATTGAAGATGGACAAGAAACACATCCCAGTTCAGGTGTCTGTAGACATCAGCTCCATTTAGAGGACCTGCTGAGAACCTGCAGTTCTATCGTTTATCATGTTCATTTCATTTGGCCCTGCAGGATCACAGTCGTGAAGGTTTACAGCAGAATGGCTGGAGCTTCACATCTTCCAGCTTTCTTTCTCCTCTCCTCATCCGTCTCTCGTCCTCTCTGTCCCGGTCCAGTTCTCTCTCTGTAGGGCTGGATTTACACAGAGAGAGACGTACGACTGGAGAACATCCTCCGACTCAGTATCCTCCAGTACTGCAGTATTACATCATCAGTTCATCAAATAACATCCTTACAACATTACTGAAACCTTTACACACACGTACATCCACGACAGACAGACAGACACACAGACAGACACACAGACAGACACACAGACACACAGACAGACACACAGACAGACAGACACACAGACAGACAGACACACAGACAGACACACAGACACACAGACACACAGACAGACACACAGACAGACACACAGACACACAGACACACAGACACACAGACAGACACACAGACAGACAGACACACAGACAGACACACAGACAGACAGACACACAGACAGACAGACACACAGACACACAGACAGACACACAGACAGACACACAGACAGACAGACAGACACACAGACAGACAGACAAACAGACACACAGACAGACACACAGACAGACAGACACACAGACAGACAGACAGACACACAGACAGACAGACACACAGACAGACAGACAGACAGACAGACAGACAGACATACACAGACAGATACACACACAGACAGACACACAGACAGACAGACAGACACACAGACAGACAGACAGACAGACAGACAGAGACATATATACAGAGACAGATAGATAGATAGATAGATAGATAGATAGATAGATAGATAGATAGATAGACAGACAGATAGACAGACAGATAGACAGATAGACAAATTGATGGATTGAGGGATAGAAAGACAGAATATCAGAAAGTCAGATGGATAGATGGATGGATTAATGGATTGATGGATTGATAAATGGATATAGATAGATAGATGGATTGATGGATTGATGGATTGATAGATAGATAGATAGATAGATAGATAGATAGATAGACAGATAGACAGATAGACAGATAGACAGATAGACAAATTGATGGATTGAGGGATAGAAAGACAGAATATCAGAAAGTCAGATGGATAGATGGATGGATTAATGGATTGATGGATTGATAAATGGATATAGATAGATAGATAGATGGATTGATGGATTGATTGATAGATAGATAGATAGATAGATAGATAGATAGATAGATAGATAGATAGATGGATGGATGGAGCACTATGAGGTTGGGAATGAGAAGATCGACTCTTATGTTAAGTAGTTGATGTGTTTATATTTACAGTCGGTGAAACACTAGTGATCAGAAGTGGTGGATGTGAGGTTGATCACTTATTAACCCCTTAGTTTCTCGTGGAGATCCAGTCTAGTCCAAACCTGAGGCCGCTCGTTTCATCTTCTTGTTCTATGCGGGAAAGACGTTCTGCTTTTTCTTCAGCCTGCTCGCTTCTCCTCAACTTCACACCTCATCTCTGAATGAATGAGACGCAGTGAAGCTCCTTTATAGTCACTCGTATTCCTCACACAGCGCCGACAGGGAGCGGCGCCCCCCCAATACCACCCCCCCCCTTATACAGGTGAAGTACGCTGTGAAAAACTCTGGAGAACTTGAACAATCAGAAGTGCACTCACAGTCCAGTGTTCTGGAACACATCAGTTCAAATTAGTGACGTCTCATTTATCAGTACCATATGACTGGAACTCACTGTCGTCCACCTGTCACACCTGTTACCTGTACGAGTCTGCAGTCTTTATAAACTCACAGTGATGACACGAGCTCAGGGTCCTAAAAGGGTCGGCTGGTTCAAAGGAAGCTTATTGTATATGTTCAAAGAGCTGAGAAACCTGGCCAGCAGGTAACAGAGCACAACAAACAACATGAAGGCTGAAGGTATATCTTGCTGTACTCTGTAATACATCACAGGGTCTCACTAAAGGCTCCTGCGGGGCCTCCCAGGGGTCTCCCAGGGGTCTCCCAGGGGTCTCCCTACACTGACGGCCGCTGTGGCTCTTAGAAAACGTGTAACACAAAAATACACTAGTGTTCAGACTCACACTTAGATACATACATTACTGATCCCAGAGAGAAACTCCACACCTCCACCTTTAACCCATCCATACAGACACAACAGACACACTAGGGGCCAGTGAAACACTCACATATACACACACACTAGTGAACACACACACTAGAGGCAGTGAAACACACATATACACACACACTAGTGAACAGAAACACTAGAGGCAGTGAAACACTCACATATACACACACTAGTGAACAGAAACACTAGAGGCAGTGAAACACTCACATATACACACACACACTAGTGAACACACACACTAGAGGCAGTGAAACACTCACATATACACACACACTAGTGAACAGAAACACTAGAGGCAGTGAAACACTCACATATACGCGTACACTAGTGAACAGACACACTAGGGTCAGTGAAACACTCACATATACGCGTACACTAGTGAACAGACACACTAGGGTCAGTGAAACACTCACATATACGCGTACACTAGTGAACACACACACTACAGGCAGTGAAACACTCACATATACACACACACTAGTGAACACACACACTAGAGGCTGTGAAACACTCACATATACACACACACACTAGTGAACAGAAACACTAGAGGCAGTGAAACACTCACATATACGCGTACACTAGTGAACAGACACACTAGGAGCAGTGAAACACACATACATACACACTAGTGAACAGACACACTAGGGTCAGTGAAACATTCACATATAGTAGTAGTTGTTGTGTGGTTCATGTGTAATAACACAGTTATTACAGACACTAACGTAAAGTGAGACTGATTATTCTATTAAAGCTTTTGAATTCCTGCTCTTACTCCATGCCAGCGCCGCCCTGGTGTTGGGATGGAACTCCCCACCCCCACACGCCATGGGAGGCTGGAGAGGGTGGACATGACCACAAGATCAAAGGCCAACCTGCAGAGAAGGATGAACCCCGTCCAGAACTGTGAGAATGGAGAAGCAGCTCAGAAGTGGAGCCCAGCTGGAGGACAGCAGTGAGGAAGCCTGACCAGGAGATCATCTGGACGGCTAGCTTTAGAAGGTGTGGAGGCTCTCAGGAGGAGGCTGGTTAAGGTAAGCAGCAACTTTTCATTTCTTCTCTCGGTGTCAGATGAAGAGAGAAGGTCAGTCTGGAGTTCAGTGATGGTTTATCTGTACCAGTATGCCACAATACTAGTGAGCACACACACTAGGGGGCAGTGAAACACTCATGTGCACACACACTTGTGAACACACACACTAGTTGGTACTGAAACACCCACATATACACACACACTTGTGAACACACACACTAGGGGTAGTGAAACACTCACATATACACACACACTGGTGAACACACACACTAGGGGCAGTGAAACACTCATGTACACACACACTTGTGAACACACACACTAGGGGCAGTGAAACACTCATATATACACACACTTGTGAACATATACACACTAGGGGTAGTGAAACATGCACATATACACACACACTGGTGAACAGCCTCACCAGGGGGCAGTGAAACACCCACATATACACACACACTGGTGAACACACACACTAGGGCAGTGAAACACTCATATACACACACACCACACTTGTGAACACACACACTAGGGGCAGTGAAACACTCATATACACACACACTTGTGAACACACACACTAGGGGTAGTGAAACACGCACAAATACACACACACTGGTGAACAACCTCACCAGGGGGCACCCACATATACACACACACTGGTGAACACACACACTAGGGGCAGTAAAACACTCATATACACACACACACACACTTGTGAACACACACACTAGGGGCAGTGAAACACTCATATATACACACACACTTGTGAACACACACACTAGGGGCAGTGAAACACTCATATACACACACACTTGTGAACACACACACTAGAGGCAGTGAAACACTCATATACACACACACTTGTGAACACACACACTAGAGGCAGTGAAACACTCACACATACACTAGTGAACACACACACTAGGGGCAGAGAAACACCCACATATACACACATTAGTGAACACACACACTAGGGGCAGTGAAACACCCACATATACACACATTAGTGAACATACACACACTAGGGGTAGTGAAACATGCACATATACACACACACTGGTGAACAGCCTCACCAGGGGGCAGTGAAACACCCACATATACACACACACTGGTGAACACACACACTAGGGGCAGTGAAACACTCATATACACACACACACACTTGTGAACACACACACTAGGGGCAGTGAAACACTCATATACACACACACTTGTGAATACACACACACTAGGGGTAGTGAAACACGCACAAATACACACACACTGGTGAACAACCTCACCAGGGGGCACCCACATATACACACACACTGGTGAACACACACACTAGGGGCAGTAAAACACTCATATACACACACACACACACACACTTGTGAACACACACACTAGGGGCAGTGAAACACTCATATACACACACACTTGTGAACACACACACTAGGGGCTTGTGAAACACTCATATACACACACACTTGTGAACACACACACTAGGGGCAGTGAAACACTCATATATACACACACACTTGTGAACACACACACTGGGGCAGTGAAACACTCATATACACACACACTTGTGAACACACACACTAGAGGCAGTGAAACATTCACACATACACTAGTGAACACACACACTAGGGGCAGAGAAACACCCACATATACACACATTAGTGAACACACACACTAGGGGCAGTGAAACACCCACATATACACACATTAGTGAACATACACACACTAGGGGTAGTGAAACATGCACATATACACACACACTGGTGAACAGCCTCACCAGGGGGCAGTGAAACACCCACATATACACACACACTGGTGAACACACACACTAGGGGCAGTGAAACACTCATATACACACACACTTGTGAACACACACACTAGGGGCAGTGAAACACTCATATACACACACACTTGTGAACACACACAGACTAGGGGTAGTGAAACACGCACAAATACACACACACTGGTGAACAACCTCACCAGGGGGCACCCACATATACACACACACTGGTGAACACACACACTAGGGGCAGTAAAACACTCATATACACACACACACACACACACACTTGTGAACACACACACTAGGGGCAGTGAAACACTCATATACACACACACTTGTGAACACACACACTAGGGGCTTGTGAAACACTCATATACACACACACTTGTGAACACACACACACTAGAGGCAGTGAAACACTCACACATACACTAGTGAACACACACACTAGGGGCAGAGAAACACCCACATATACACAAGAACTAGTGAACATTCTAAAGCTAGCTGTCATCTGGACGGCTAGCTTTAGAAGGTGTGGAGGCTCTGGGGAGGAGGCTGGTTAAGGTAAGCAGCAAGTTGTTTTCATTTCTTCTCTCAGTGTCAGATGAAGAGATGAAGGTCAGTCTGGAATTCAGTGGTAGTTTATCTGCTCCAGTATGACTCCATACTAGTGAACACACTACTAACAGACTGAGTGTGTGTGTGTGTGTGTGTGTGTGTGTGTGTGTGTGTGTGCGTGTGTGTGTGTGTGTGTGTGTGCGGGTGTGTGTGTGTGTGTGTGTGTGTGTGTGAGTGTGAGTGTGAGTGTGAGTGTGAGTGTGAGTGTGAGTGTGTGTGTGTGTGTGTGTGGGTGTGTGTGTGTTGGCCATGTGATGGACTGGTAACCTGTCCATGGTGTACACCTTCACCTGATGAAACCCACTCAAGCACGGGGAGAACATACACACTCCACACAGAACCACCCGGACCGGGAATCCAACCCAGATCATCTTACTGAGGACGGAGGGAGGAGATATTGAGCTGACCAGCAGTTATACAAAGATGAGGAAGCTGGTTGGTCAGTGACGCTGTGGGACCGGAACCAGTTGGGAGGTAGAAAGCGGAGAGGAACCCGGCGCTGACCCGCTCAGCTGCGTTGTTAATACTCCTGTATGTCTGGACGTCTTCAGCACTGAACAGGACTTAGTTATTTCAGTCATGACAGATCATGAACTCCTGTTTAACAGTACGTGTCCACTTCTCCTGCCGCAGTGCGCCGCGCTGGATCCCTCCGCTCGCCGCCGCCGGCCTTTTCTATATCACTATGGAAATGAAGGAGCCAAACTGGGGCAGTAAACAATCTATTACACTGTTTACTCTCTCACCAGCACACAGCGAGCGACACGCGTTCACTCCTGCTCACCCTTCACAATGAGTCTGTCGGTCAGTAAGTCAGGAACACTGTCTCTGATTGGTCAACAAGTCAGAATTACAGCCTCTGATTGGTCAACAAGTCAGAATTACAGCCTCTGATTGGTCAACAAGTCAGAATTACAGCCTCTGATCGGACAACAAGTCAGAATTACAGCCTCTGATTGGTCAACAACTCAGAATTACAGCCTCTGATCGGACAACAAGTCAGAATTACAGCCTCTGATTGGTCAACAACTCAGAATTACAGCCTCTGATTGGTCAACAACTCAGAATTACAGCCTCTGATCGGACAACAAGTCAGAATTACAGCCTCTGATTGGTCAACAAGTCAGAATTACAGCCTCTGATTGGACAACAAGTCAGAATTACAGCCTCTGATTGGTCAACAACTCAGAATTACAGCCTCTGATCGGACAACAAGTCAGAATTACAGCCTCTGATTGGTCAACAACTCAGAATTACAGCCTCTGATTGGTCAACAACTCAGAATTACAGCCTCTGATCGGACAACAAGTCAAAATTACAGCCTCTGATTGGTCAACAAGTCAGAATTACAGTCTCTGATTGGTCAACAAATCAGAATTACAGTCTCTGATTGGTCAACAAGTCAGAATTACAGTCTCTGATTGGTCAACAAATCAGAATTACAGCCTCTGATCGGACAACAAGTCAGAATTACAGCCTCTGATTGGTCAACAACTCAGAATTACAGCCTCTGATTGGTCAACAAGTCAGAATTACAGCCTCTGATCGGACAACAAGTCAGAATTACAGCCTCTGATTGGTCAACAACTCAGAATTACAGCCTCTGATCGGACAACAAGTCAGAATTACAGCCTCTGATTGGTCAACAAGTCAGAATTACAGCCTCTGATTGGACAACAAGTCAGAATTACAGCCTCTGATTGGTCAACAACTCAGAATTACAGCCTCTGATCGAACAACAAGTCAGAATTACAGCCTCTGATTGGTCAACAACTCAGAATTACAGCCTCTGATTGGTCAACAACTCAGAATTACAGCCTCTGATCGGACAACAAGTCAAAATTACAGCCTCTGATTGGTCAACAAGTCAGAATTACAGTCTCTGATTGGTCAACAAATCAGAATTACAGTCTCTGATTGGTCAACAAGTCAGAATTACAGTCTCTGATTGGTCAACAAATCAGAATTACAGCCTCTGATTGGTCAACAAGTCAGAATTACAGTCTCTGATTGGTCAACAAATCAAAATTACAGCCTCTGATTGGTCAACAAGTCAGAATTACAACCTCTGATTGGTCAACAAGTCAGAATTACAGCCTCTGATTGTTCAACAAGTCAGGAACACTGTCTCTGATTGGTCCACAAGTCAGAATTACAACCTCTGATTGGTCAACAAGTCAGAATTACAACCTCTGATTGGTCAACAAATCAAAATTACAGCCTCTGATTGGTCAACAAGTCAGAATTACAGCCTCTGATTGGTCAGAAACACTATCTTTGATTGGTCAGTAAGTTGGGAACAATGTCACTGATTGGGCAGTAAGTCGGGAACACCGTTGGGATGGTTTGGAGTTTTGGACCTGTTCCAGGTAGTTTAGATAGATAGTAGATAGATAGATAGAGAGAGAGAGAGATAGATAGATAGATAGATAGATAGACGTCTCTACAGACGTCGCGCGCTACACTAGAGCACAATGCTTTCAGAATAAGTAGAGCATCGTCAAACTCACACAGACAAACACCCCCCTACTAACCAATCACTGTCAAACATAGGGGGACGCAGCCCACATGGGGGATGCAGACAGAACGTGGGTGTTGAGATCTTTAGTGCGCTCACTAAACCGCAATGTGGACCACAATGGATCACGTAACAAAAACAGGAACCTCGGTTTGGACCTCAATCTAGACTTCCAGGTATGGAATAGCATAGACTGGGTGTAGTTCTTTGGTTCTACTATAGAATTATGACTTTTGGTGCTAAACCTCAGATTGATAGGCTGTGTAGTTCACCAGCTTCAGGAGTTTTAACATTGATAACAACAGTTAACAAAGCTGGCTTCAGCAGCGTGAGTAAGTTCCCAAAGGATTCTCCAGTAAGGTGTATCTACACTACTGCTCAAAAGTTTGGGATCACAGTGAAATGTTCTTGTTTTAATGGAGGATCTTCTTCCTTAACACAACAATGGACTGACGGGTCTCTAAAGAAAGTTGTTTCTTTCTGGTCATTGTGAGTCGGTCAGCAAGCCATCAACTGCTGATCTTCAGATACTAAACTAACCTAGAATGTTGTTCCCTTTTATACTCACTTATTAGTAGAATGTTTTTCAGCTGTGATCACAATTGAGCAAGAGTGTCCTAACAACCAATTAGTCCAATAACATCCTTAACTTGGATTGGTGGTCGTACTAGGAGATTTAGACAGAGGACTGAGAATTACTGATAATAGAACTATATGTAAAATAAGCCTCTATACAAAAATAGACTTTAATACAAACATTTTTATTCTTTAAAAATCATCTGATACACTTACATTAATTGTGAAATGAACAATATTGTTTGTGAATTGCATGAAAATTGCATGAAATGAAATTCTAAAGTGATCCTAAACTTTTGAGCGGTAGTGTATGTATACTGACATTATGGAATAAAACAGGAAGTGTGGTCAAGCTACGGACAGAGAAAACAGGTGAAGTGTGGAAAGGTTGCAAGTTGGTTGCAATATAAATGCTACGGCCTGTTTAGGTATACGTGTGATACTCGTGTCAGCATATCATACTTATACTACATGCATTAAGGGGCTGTGTGGGTATTACTAGCTTCTTCATCCATTCATAAAACCACTGTATGGCCAAAACCACCAGTAGCAGAGCATTAATTGGAGGAGCATCCAACATCTAGCATCCAAGTTGGCACAGACGTGGTGTAGTTCTAAATATCAGATTGATAGGCTGTGTAGTTATTTGGGCCACTAAGCGAAGGCCAGTCGTGACTGTTGGACCAAGACACAAGCGGCCAGCAGAGGTCGCTGTGAAGCGTTGACGTCCAAAGCCAAGATCACTTGTGTTGTTTTGCTTGTTGATGACATGTGTTATCAATTAATTGGTCTGGAGCAGCTCCAGCAAATTCTTTGAATTCTCCGAATATCCGTATGCCGAACCTTATTCCGACAGTCCTACCGAGGATCCGCCCGTAGAGCACACGAGTGCTTTCTCCCACGAGAGATGATTCAGTGCCGTCTCCTACGACTCCCTCATGCAGTTTGAACTCTTTAATTGGCAGCGGAACGAGAGAGAGAGTGACAGGAGTAGGGTCTCCTGGGAAGGCACCCTCTCTTCCAGACTTGCCACCCTCGGGCTGTCAATCCCCCGTTCTCTGGAGGAGATCCTGTGGGAGGGAACTGAGAGTCTCCTCTGCCGAGCAGAACCTGCCTGTCTTCAAGATAGTTTCACTAATGCACACACGCCTACAGTTCACAAGCAAACGCTGCTCCGGCGGGGGTCCCCCATCAGAATCCTCTCAACTCCCACCTTATATTGTGATAATGAGGATCCATACAGCAAGCTGGGGTGTACATGTGAGTCGAGGCATGTCAGCAAAAAGTCAGACCAGCAGTTGTGGAAACATCTCACTGTCAGCACTCAGTAGCAGTAATGCCACCCAGTCAGCACTCAGAGGAGCTTATGCCACCCAGTCAGCACTCAGTGGATCTAATGCCACCCAGTCAGCACTCAGAGGAGCTAATGCCACCCAGTCAGCACTCAGTGGATCTAATGCCACCCAGTCAGCACTCAGAGGAGCTTATGCCACCCAGTCAGCACTCAGTGGATCTAATGCCACCCAGTCAGCACTCAGAGGACCTAATGCCACCCAGTCAGCACTCAGAGGAGCTAATGCCACCCAGTCAGCACTCAGAGGAGCTAATGCCACCCAGTCAGCACTCAGAGGAGCTAATGCCACCCAGTCAGCACTCAGTGGATCTAATGCCACCCAGTCAGCACTCAGAGGAGCTAATGCCACCCAGTCAGCACTCAGAGGAGCTAATGCCACCCAGTCAGCACTCAGAGGAACTAATGCCACCCAGTCAGCACTCAGAGGAGCTAATGCCACCCAGTCAGCACTTAGTGGAGCTAATGCTACCCAATCAGTATTCAGTGGCGGTAATGCCACCCAGTTAGCACTGAGTGGATCTAATGCCACCCAGTTAGCACTCAGTGGAGCTAATGCCACCCAGTCAGCACTCAGTGTAGCTAATGCCACCCAATCAGCACTCAGTGGCGGTAATGCCACCCAGTCAGCACTCAGTGGATCTAATGCCACCCAGTCAGCACTCAGTGTAGCTAATGCCACCCAATCAGCACTCAGTGGCGGTAATGCCACCCAGTTAGCACTCAGTGGATCTAATGCCACCCAGTTAGCACTCAGTGTAGCTAATGCCACCCAATCAGCACTCAGTGGCGGTAATGCCACCCAGTCAGCACTCAGTGGATCTAATGCCACCCAGTCAGCACTCAGAGAATCTAATGCCACCCAGTCAGCACTCAGTAGTAGTAGTAATGCTAACCAATCAGCTCTCAGTAGCAGTAATACCATCTATAGTATGCTGTAAAGCTCATCAGAGGGGTCCTAGCTATAGATAGCTACTAGGCCATAAAGGACCAACTGGTTGCTACAGCGCCACCGTGAGGCAGACTAGTGCTGTTTAAGAATACTGAAGACTGAAGCTCAGTTTTGTGGGTGAAGCAGTTAAATAACGAACATTCCCAGAATTTCCGTGTGAGTGTTTCTTATTTCCATACGGACAGAATTCCTTAGTGAGTATATTTTCAGGGACACCCAAAAATACAGCTATAAGTAGGTTAATGAGAGGGTCCCAGAGCCCCCAGAGCCCCCACTTCCCTCAGGACCTCCTGTATTTCACACCTGGGTTCCATCTCTGTTGGAATTAGGTTTGTAACATCAGCTTGATTGGACTTCGAGTCACGTACGGAAGTCAGTGGTGGGTTTTTGGGCGGCGGGTTGTGAAATTCCCAACGGCAATTTATTCCGCTGACCGGCGTTAGCATGAGCCGCGCAGCCTGCACGCATGTCGAACAGCCATTTGCACAGTGGAACACGAGCGGCGTCTCATGAAAGGGACCGAATGTTTCCTCAGTGCTTTTTGAAGTCGGTCCTTTGATCTCCTCTCTAATGTGGCTGAGAAGAATGTGTGCGGAGCGTTTGCTGGAGATCCTCTGACAGTCGGACCCTCAGCGCCGCGTGCGTCTGGCTGAACGGGCTGTTCAGGTTTGACGTTTCTGGACACTGTTTTTTTTCGTGGCCCTGTAAACACGGGGTCCTCCTCTGACTCCGCTTTGAAGGTTCTGGAAGCGGCGCTTCTCTGTCGTCCTGGTTGAAAGCGCTCCGCTCTCGTTACCGCTCCCTCGGCTGTCTGGTGAGGAGCTGGTTATCGAGTGTCACCTCCTGCCGGGAGTTCATCACTTAGGCTGAGTTCTGTTGCTACACTGTTGCTAGGCGGCTGCTGTGGTATCCAGTGTCATTTCTAAGGTGATGCTAGTAGGCCGCTATGGTCTCCCAGGTGGTCGCTTATGTTTTGCAAGGTGGTTACTATGGTGATACTAGATGGCCGCTACGGTCTACCAGGTAGCTACTATGGTCTCCCAGGTGGTTGCTTAGATGTTGCAAGGTGGTTGCTAAGGTGATGCTAGGTGGCCGCTACGGTCTCCCAGGTGGTCAATAAGGTAGTTACTAAGGTGATGCTAGGTCACCGCTATGGTCTCCCAGGAGGTCGCTTAACTTTAGTGTTGCAAGGTGGTTACTAAGGTGATGCTAGGTGGCTGCTATGGTCTCCCAGGTGGCTGCTATGGTCTCCCACGTGGCCGCTTAGGTGTTGCAAGGTGGTTACTAAGGTGATGCTAGGTGGCTGCTATGGTCTCCCAGGTGGCTGCTATGGTCTCCCAGGTGCCTGCTATGTTCTCCCAGGAGGTCGCTAAGGTGGTTACTAAGGTGATGCTAGGTGGCTGCTATGGTCTCCCAGGTGGCTGCTATGGTCTCCCAGGTGCCTGCTATGGTCTCCCAGGTGGTCGCTAAGGTGATTACTAAGGTGATGCTAGGTGGTCGCTATGGTCTCCCAGGTGGTTGCTTAGGTGTTGAAAAGTGGCTACTAGGCTGATGCTAGGAGGTTGCTGTGATTTCCAGTATAATTTCTAAGGTGCTTGGTGTTTGCGCAGGTGTTGCCAGCCAGTTGCTATTGTATTTAAGGTGGTTGTTAAGATGTTGCTAGACAGCTGCTTTTGTATTCAGTGGGTTGCTAACATGTTGCTAGGTGATTGCTTTCCGAGGTGGTTGCTGGGGTGTTGCTAGGTAGTTGTTCAGATATCCAAGGTGTTGCTAGGCAGTTGTTATGGTATTCACCATCATTCCTGTCTGTCTGAATGTCTGTTGGCGTGTGACTTGTTCGGTCCAGTTCAGTCACATTAAAGCTGGATAATGATGTAAGTTCTGATTGAGGGGGTGGAGCTGAGCTAGGGGTTTTGGATAGAGAGCTGTCAATCAAGCTGCTCATTAGCCACACCCACTCAGTTCTCAGATACATCTGATCAACAGGGTTTATTATGAGTATATCTAGTGTATTAGAAGTACTGTATATCTCAGGTTGTTCATTCAGGCTTTTCTGGATTTTTATTAGAACCTGTTACTCTGAGCTCTCTGCTACTTTAACACTAAAGTAATAAATATTAAATTTATTAATAAATGCTAAATAAATATTGCGATCTCATGAGTCTAAATTATAGATTTACTTACAGAATATAAAAAATGGTTATTTGTTTCTGATGAACGCATGAGAATAGAAGTGTGTATTGCTTTTAGTGAGTCCTGTAGTTGCGACCCTGATCTATAAATAGCTCACTTTGTTTTTTCGTGTTTATCTGAAAGGAGTGGATCAGCTTTGGGTGTAAACGAGCAAAACAGCTGTGAGCTGATTTCAATATTCTCCTGAACCGGCGAGTGGAGAAAATTAAGCCCAAATTCTTTTACCATGAGACGAGAATCAAAGTCAGGTACGCCCACTTGTTATTAAGGCCCGCCCCCCTTTCGTCCATCAGAACATCACAGCCTGACAGCACACAAACACAGCGGCCTTTGTTTCTGGACTCCCAGTAAGTGACTCTAGTTCCAAATATTCCAAATATAAGATACGCTATTGAGACAAAAGTATTGGGACGCCTACAGAAGCTCTTATTCCTTTTATACAAGGTTTTGGAGAGTCTGTTTATCCAGAACAGCATTTCTGTAGTCAGACACTGATGTTGGGCGAGAGGGCCCGGCTCACTGTCTCTGCAGTTGAAAGGTACTATAATTAGCTAGAACCTGTTTCAGCACCTACATTTTCACAAACAGAGAATTAAAGTTATTATTTACCAAAACAACACCCTGTCAGGTAAAGAAGAGAAAACAGGAAACTAGGACAACATCAGAACACCTGACAGACATCATAGACTTTAGAGGGAGTGGGAGTGTGGAAAGTAGGAGTGGAAGTAGGAGTAGGAGTGGAAGTAGGAGTAGGAGTAGAAGGAGGGGTTTGGAGAGTGGGAATGGGAGTGGGAATAGGAGTGGAAGTAGGAGTAGGAGTAGAAGGGGTTTGGGGAGTGGAAGTGGTGGGGTTTGGAGAGTGGGAATGGGAGTGGGAATAGGAGTGGGAGTGGTGGGGGTTTAGGGAGTGGGAGGGGGAGGGGGAGTGGAAGTGAGGGTTTGGAGAGTGGGAGTAGGTGGGGGTTTGGAGAGTGGGAATGGGAGTGGGAATAGGAGTGGGAGTGGTGGGGGTTTAGGGAGTGGGAGGGGGAGGGGGAGTGGAAGTGAGGGTTTGGAGAGTGGGAGTAGGTGGGGGTTTGGAGAGTGGGAATGGGAGTGGGAATAGGAGTGGGAGTGGTGGGGGTTTAGGGAGTGGGAGGGGGAGGGGGAGTGGAAGTGAGGGTTTGGAGAGTGGGAGTAGGTGGGAGTCGTGAAACTGTCCCAACCTTTTTGAGCTAAGTTCTAAATAAGTTCATCATTTTCTTTTTCAACTTGTAATACGTGTTTTCTATGTTCTATTGAGAATATAATGTGATTCTATAAGATTTTTTATTATTATTATGATTATTATTATTATTAGTAGTAGTAATAATACTATTATTAAACTATTATTACTAATATTTGTCATATTTTACACCGCATCCCCATTTTTTTTTTAGAATTGGGCTTGTAAAATTAAATATACATATATATATATATATATATATATATATATATATATATATATATATATATATATACTATAAATAATACAGGCTGGTAAGCACACATAATCATTAATTTCCTAATGCATATTTTTATTTATTTATTTTTAATGTGAGAACAATCATTTAAATCCATCTCCAGCCTCATCACGCCGCCCTCACTCCACTAATAACCACACTCAGCTCTTCTGCTCGGCTGGGCTGTGGAAGAGGCTCACTGGGGCTCGTTGTGCGGTCGGCTCTGACTTATGAATCACATTACTGTCAGACAGCGTGTACGAAGTTGTAGGAAGTGCTTTCTATACGTGCAGTGCAGTCTGTGTGAGCGATAATGAGAGTCAGGACTCATATATTCAGGTGCTTTGTATATATACCTGTAATTATCTGAGGGAATATCCGCGTGGAGGCGGCTGTGGTTAATACGGGAACCATATAGCAGTGATTTCTCTGTTTTATGATTAATTACAGTCCATCATACATGCAAGTGTTTTATACCTTCAGTGTGTCGTACCTTCAGGATGCAGAGTAATGAAACTGAAGAGCTTTTCTTTAAATGAATGTTTAGTTTGTTTTTGTGCCTGAAGCTTAAACAGCAGTGAAAAAACATTATTCACAAATTCACTGTATTCCATTAAGAGGAGCCCACTGCCCACATTTATATATATATATATAACAATGTGTGTGTGTATATATATATATATATAAGCTCCACTGACCATACAGGACCTCCACTCACTGTCCACTGTATCAGCTCCACTGACCATACAGGAGCTCCACTTACAGACTGTAGTTTATCTGATTCTCTGTATACTTTATTACTCTGTTCTTTAATGATCAGGACCCCCACAGGACCACCACAGAGCAGATACTATTAGGGAGGTGGTTCATTCTCAGCACTGCAGTGATACTGACGTGGTGGTGGTGTGTTAGTTAGCGTGTGTTGTGCTGGTGTGAGTGGATCGACACCCCTGTGTCACTGCTGGACTGAGAATCGTCCACCAACCAAAACTATCCGGACAGCAGTGTCCTGTGGGCGGCGTCCTGTGTCCACCGATGAAGGACAAGAGGAACACAAACTGTGCAGCAGCAGATGAGCTACTGTCTCTGACTTTACATCTACAAGGTGGACCAGCAAGTAGTAGGAGTGTCTAATAGAGTGGACAGTGAGTGGACAGTGAGTGGACAGTGAGTGGACAGTGAGTGGACACAGTGTTTAAACACTCCAGCAGCAGCACTGCTGTGTCTGATCCACTCACATCAGCACCTCGTCAGTGTCACTGCAGTGCTGAGAATGACCCACCTCCCTAATAGTATCTGCTCTGTGGTGGTCCTGTGGGGGTCTTGATCATTAAAGAACAGAGTGATAAAGTATACAGAGAATCAGATGAACTAAATGGTCCTCTATGTTCAGTGGAGCTGGTGAGTCTTAAATAGAGAAGCTTTGTGTTGGAGATGTTTAACGATCTGCTTATGAGCAGCACAGCAGTACGATTATCAGACTCTGGATCTTGGAGTGATGGAAGGTCACCTGGTCTGACAGGTCCGGCTTTCTTTCACATCATGTGGACATCCAGGGTACATGTGCGGCGTTTGCCTGGGAGGAGTGATGGACCAGCATGCTCTGGGTGTTGTTCTGCTGAGACCCCCTTCCTAAACGTTGTTGCAGACCAAGTACGCTCCTTCTAGAAGATGGATGCTCCCTGATGGCCGTGGCCTCCTTCAGCAGGATAATGACCTGCCACACTGTACACATTGCTCAGGAGCCGTTTGAGGAACATGATGAAGGTGTCTGCTTGTTAAGCCGTGACGCATCAATCTTCACGCCCGGGTCGTAGCTTCTACTGCACTGACTGAGACTCCATCCAAAACAACTCCTCAGTTCTGATTCTAGAACGTTCCTCGTGATGAGAGAGGAGAGGAAGCGGCTGCTGATACGGTGATTATAATTCTTACACTAATTAATAAACTTTAGCGCCGCAGCCTAGAAGATAAACTGCTTCTTCTGTTGATCTCGTTGATAAAATGTGGAGTTTTTAGTTTCTTGCTGTGGAACCACGACGTCATGTCAAATTAGGCCTGACAACGTTAGCTAGCTAAGACTGAAACAGCTGACTTCGGTGGAGATGGTTAAAGGTGAGATAGCTGGTTAAGATGGAGATGGCTAGCTAGGGTTGAGATGGCTGGTTAAGGTGGAGATGGCTAATTAAGGTGGAGGTCACCAGCTAAGGTGGATATCACTGGTTAAGGTGCAGATTGTTAGCTAAGGTGGAGAAGGCTTACTAAGGTGGAGATAGCTGGTTAAGGTGGAGATGGCTAGCTAAGATGGAGATGGCTAACTAAGGTGGAGATCGCTGGTTAAGGTGGAGATGGCTAATTAAGGTGGAGATCACTAGCTAAGGTGGATATCACAGGTTAAGGTGGAGATTGTTAGCTAAGGTGGAGAAGGCTTACTAAGGAGGGGATCCCTAGCTAAGGTTAAGCTAGCTGGTTAAGGTGGAGATGGCTGACTAAGGTGGAGATAGCTGGTTAAGGTGGAGATGGCTGACTAAGGTGGAGGTCACTAGCTAAGGTGGAGGTCACTGGTTAAGGTGGAGATTGTTAGCTAAGGTGGAGAAGGCTTACTAAGGTGGGGATCCCTAGCTAAGGTTAAGCTAGCTGGTTAAGGTGGAGATGGCTGACTAAGGTGGAGATAGCTGGTTAAGGTGGAGATCGCTGGTTATGATGGAGATTGCTAATTAAGGTGAAGATCACTAGCTAAGGTGGATATCACTGGTTAAGGTGGAGATTGTTAGCTAAGGTGGAGAAGGCTTACTAAGGTGGGGATCCCTAACTAAGGTTAAGCTAGCTGGTTAAGGTGGAGATGGCTAACTAAGGTGGAGATCGCTGGTTAAGGAGATGCTGGCTAGCTAAGGTGGAGATAGCTAACTAAGGTGGAGATAGCTGGTTAAGGTGGAGATCGCTGGTTAAGGTGGAGATTGCTAATTAAGGTGAAGATCACTAGCTAAGGTGGATATCACTGGTTAAGGTGCAGATTGTTAGCTAAGGTGGAGAAGGCTTACTAAGGTGGGGATCCCTAGCTAAGGTTAAGCTAGCTGGTTAAGGTGGAGATGGCTAACTAAGGTGGAGATAGCTGGTTAAGGTTGGGATAGATAGCTAATGTGAAGATCACTAGCTAAGGTGGAGATAGCTGGTTAAGGTGGAGATCGTTAGCTAAGGCGGCGATAGCTAGCTAAGGCGGAGATAGCTAGCTAAGGCGGAGATAGCTAGCTAAGGCGGAGATCCCTAGCTAAGGTGGAGATCGCTAGCTAAGGTGGAGATAGCTGGCTAAGGTAGAGATCGTTAGCTAAGGCGGAGATAGCTAGCTAAGGCGGAGATAGCTAGCTAAGGCGGAGATCCCTAGCTAAGGTTGAGATCCCTAGCTAAGGTGGAGATCCCTAGCTAAGGTGGAGATCGCTAGCTAAGGTGGAGATAGCTGGCTAAGGTAGAGATCGTTAGCTAAGGCGGAGATAGCTAGCTAAGGCGGAGATAGCTAGCTAAGGCGGAGATCCCTAGCTAAGGTGGAGATCGCTAGCTAAGGTGGAGATAGCTGGCTAAGGTAGAGATCGTTAGCTAAGGCGGAGATAGCTAGCTAAGGCGGAGATAGCTAGCTAAGGCGGAGATCCCTAGCTAAGGTTGAGATCCCTAGCTAAGGTGGAGATCCCTAGCTAAGGTGGAGATAGCTGGTTAAGGTGGAGATAGCTGGTTAAGGTGGAGGTAGCTGGTTAAGGTGGAGGTAGCTGGTTAAGGTGAAGATCCCTAACTAAGGTGGAGATGGATGGTTAAGGTGGAGGTAGCTGGTTAAGGTGGAGATGGATGGTTAAGGTGAAGATGGCTAACTAAGGTGGAGGTAGCTGGTTAAGGTGGAGATGGATTGTTAAGGTGGAGATAGCTGGTTAAGGTGGAGGTAGCTGGTTAAGGTGGAGATAGCTGGTTAAGGTGGAGATCGCTGGTTAAGGTGGAGATTGCTAATTAAGGTGAAGATCACTAGCTAAGGTGGATATCACTGGTTAAGGTGCAGATTGTTAGCTAAGGTGGAGAAGGCTTACTAAGGTGGGGATCCCTAGCTAAGGTTAAGCTAGCTGGTTAAGGTGGAGATGGCTAACTAAGGTGGAGATAGCTGGTTAAGGTTGGGATAGATAGCTAATGTGAAGATCACTAGCTAAGGTGGAGATAGCTGGTTAAGGTGGAGATCGTTAGCTAAGGCGGCGATAGCTAGCTAAGGCGGAGATAGCTAGCTAAGGCGGAGATAGCTAGCTAAGGCGGAGATCCCTAGCTAAGGTGGAGATCGCTAGCTAAGGTGGAGATAGCTGGCTAAGGTAGAGATCGTTAGCTAAGGCGGAGATAGCTAGCTAAGGCGGAGATAGCTAGCTAAGGCGGAGATCCCTAGCTAAGGTTGAGATCCCTAGCTAAGGTGGAGATCCCTAGCTAAGGTGGAGATCGCTAGCTAAGGTGGAGATAGCTGGCTAAGGTAGAGATCGTTAGCTAAGGCGGAGATAGCTAGCTAAGGCGGAGATAGCTAGCTAAGGCGGAGATCCCTAGCTAAGGTGGAGATCGCTAGCTAAGGTGGAGATAGCTGGCTAAGGTAGAGATCGTTAGCTAAGGCGGAGATAGCTAGCTAAGGCGGAGATAGCTAGCTAAGGCGGAGATCCCTAGCTAAGGTTGAGATCCCTAGCTAAGGTGGAGATCCCTAGCTAAGGTGGAGATAGCTGGTTAAGGTGGAGATAGCTGGTTAAGGTGGAGGTAGCTGGTTAAGGTGGAGGTAGCTGGTTAAGGTGAAGATCCCTAACTAAGGTGGAGATGGATGGTTAAGGTGGAGGTAGCTGGTTAAGGTGGAGATGGATGGTTAAGGTGAAGATGGCTAACTAAGGTGGAGGTAGCTGGTTAAGGTGGAGATGGATTGTTAAGGTGGAGATAGCTGGTTAAGGTGGAGATAGCTGGTTAAGGTGGAGGTAGCTGGTTAAGGTGGAGATAGCTGGTTAAGGTGGAGGTAGCTGGTTAAGGTGGAGGTAGCTGGTTAAGGTGAAGATCCCTAACTAAGGTGGAGATGGATGGTTAAGGTGGAGGTAGCTGGCTATGGTGGAGATAGCTCCTCCCAAAGCCTTGTGTTGCCACATTTCAGAAAAAGTGTACTGAAAGGTGCTGGTAATGTAAGTCAATGGAACCAGACGTTTCTCTGTAAGTAATTCTGAGAATTTCTTTTAGTCCAGTCATCAAGAACAGTTCAAATCATATATTATATATAATTTATGTAAATTATATATTATTATTATATCTGATCTCCTCAGAAATACCTACAAAACTGAATTACTTCCACTAGACTTCTACATTTAGACTCCAAATAAATGAGGGGTTGCCTTTTTTAGACCACCCTCCTCTTTTAGACCCTACTTATATAGAAACTGGACAATGGGTGGTGAGGGGTGTTCAGGAAGCGCCTGTCGTACGTCGTGTGGGAAGAGAATAGACAATTCCCTCGAGCACCACGATCACCGGCCCAACCTTTCCATTACACTCGTCCCCTCAGCTCAGAACGCGGGGTGACCGCCGCTGTTTCCTCATTAGCCGCTATTATGAACGTGCTAAGTGACAAAGGCCGCCCCTCACATCGACTGGAGCTCGGCTCACTGCTGGACGGCTGAGTAACGCCTCGCCAGCCGCGTGCTTCACCGGCTCGGCCGTGATTCACAGGGTATTCAGAAACTGACGCCTCGTGATGAAGCAATTAAACGGAGTCCTGAAGGTCTGCAGGGAACAGCCCCCCGTCTCAGAGCCCCCCCGTCTCAGACCCCCCCCCGTCTCAGAGCCCGCCGTCCGGGTGTTGAGTGGGTGTCAGCGTCGTTCAGTTTAGAACACAATTCAGAAAATACTGAAAGTGAAAGCGAGACCCTCCTTTATTAGAGGACCAGCGTCCACTCTTACCCAGGAGTGAGAAAGTGAAATCTGACAAGAGGCTCAAAAAATAGAAGTGCATACTAGAGGAAGAGTCGAGACTGCACATTGGTCAGCACGGTGGTGTAGTGGTTAGTACGGTGGTGTAGTGGTTAGTATGGTGGTGTAGTGGTTAGTATGGTGGTGTAGTGGTTAGTAATGGTGGTGTAGTGGTTAGTATGGTGGTGTAGTGGTTAGTACGGTGGTGTAGTGGTTAGTATGGTGGTGTAGTGGTTAGTATGGTGGTGTAGTGGTTAGTATGGTGGTGTAGTGGTTAGTACGGTGGTGTAGTGGTTAGTACGGTGGTGTAGTGGTTAGTACGGTGGTGTAGTGGTCAGTACGGTGGTGTAGTGGTTAGTATAGTGGTGTAATGGTCAGTACGGTGGTGTAGTGGTCAGTACGGTGGTGTAGTGGTTAGTATGGTGGTGTAGTAGTTAGTATGGTGGTGTAGTGGTTAGTATGGTGGTGTAGTGGTTAGTATGTTGGTGTAGTGGTTAGTATGGTGGTGTAGTGGTTAGTATGGTGGTGTAGTGGTTAGTACGGTGGTGTAGTGGTTAGTATGGTGGTGTAGTAGTTAGTATGGTGGTGTAGTGGTTAGTATGGTGGTGTAGTGGTTAGTATGTTGGTGTAGTGGTTAGTATGGTGGTGTAGTGGTTAGTATGGTGGTGTAGTGGTTAGTACGGTGGTGTAGTGGTTAGTATGGTGGTGTAGTGGTTAGTACGGTGGTGTAGTGGTTAGTATGGTGGTGTAGTGGTTAGTACGGTGGTGTAGTGGTCAGTATGGTGGTGTAGTGGTCAATATGGTGCTGTAGTGGTTAGTATAGTGGTGTAATGGTCAGTATGGTGGTGTAGTGGTCAGTACGGTGGTGTAGTGGTTAGTATGGTGGTGTAGTAGTTAGTATGGTGGTGTAGTGGTTAGTATGGTGGTGTAGTGGTTAGTATGTTGGTGTAGTGGTTTGTACGGTGGTGTAGTGGTTAGTATGGCGGTGTAGTGGGCAGTATGGTGGTGTAGTGGTTAGTACGGTGGTGTAGTGGTTAGTACGGTGGTGTAGTGGTTAGTAAGGTGGTGTAGTGGTTAGTACGGTGGTGTAGTGGTCAGTACGGTGGTGTAGTGGTTAGTATGGTGGTGTAGTGGTTAGTATGGTGGTGTAGTGGTTAGTATGGTGGTGTAGTGGTTAGTACGGTGGTGTAGTAGTTAGTATGGTGGTGTAGTGGTTAATATGTTGGTGTAGTGGTTAGTATGGTGGTGTAGTGGTTAGTACGGTGGTGTAGTGGTTAGTACGGTGGTGTAGTGGTTAGTACGGTGGTGTAGTGGTTAGTACGGTGGTGTAGTGGTCAGTATGGTGGTGTAGTGGTCAATATGGTGCTGTAGTGGTTAGTATAGTGGTGTAATGGTCAGTATGGTGGTGTAGTGGTCAGTACGGTGGTGTAGTGGTTAGTATGGTGGTGTAGTAGTTAGTATGGTGGTGTAGTGGTTAGTATGGTGGTGTAGTGGTTAGTATGTTGGTGTAGTGGTTTGTACGGTGGTGTAGTGGTTAGTATGGCGGTGTAGTGGGCAGTATGGTGGTGTAGTGGTTAGTACGGTGGTGTAGTGGTTAGTACGGTGGTGTAGTGGTTAGTAAGGTGGTGTAATGGTCAGTATGGTGGTGTACTGGTCAGTATGGTGGTGTAGTGGTCAGTACGGTGGTGTAGTGGTTAGTATGGTGGTGTAGTGGTTTGTACGGTGGTGTAGTGGTTAGTATGGTGGTGTAGTGGGCAGTATGGTGGTGTAGTGGTTAGTACGGTGGTGTAGTGGTTAGTACGGTGGTGTAGTGGTTAGTACGGTGGTGTAGTGGTTAGTATGGTGGTGTAGTGGTTAGTATAGTGGTGTAATGGTCAGTATGGTGGTGTAGTGGTCAGTATGGTGGTGTAGTGGTCAGTACGGTGGTGTAGTGGTTAGTATGGTGGTGTAGTGGTTAGTACGGTGGTGTAGTGGTTAGTACGGTGGTGTAGTGGTCAGCACGGTGGTGTAGTGGTTAGTACGGTGGTGTAGTGGTTAGTACGGTGGTGTAGTGGTTAGTATGGTGGTGTAGTGGTTAGTACGGTGGTGTAGTGGTTAGTACGGTGGTGTAGTGGTCAGTACGGTGGTGTAGTGGTCAGTATGGTGGTGTAGTGGTTAGTATAGTGGTGTAATGGTCAGTATGGTGGTGTAGTGGTCAGTACGGTGGTGTAGTGGTTAGTATGGTGGTGTAGTAGTTAGTATGGTGGTGTAGTGGTTAGTATGGTGGTGTAGTGGTTAGTATGTTGGTGTAGTGGTTTGTAAGGTGGTGTAGTGGTTAGTATGGTGGTGTAGTGGTTAGTATGGTGATGTAGTTGTTAGTACGGTGGTGTAGTGGTTAGTATGGTGGTGTAGTAGTTAGTATGGTGGTGTAGTGGTTAGTATGGTGGTGTAGTGGTTAGTATGTTGGTGTAGTGGTTAGTATGGTGGTGTAGTGGTTAGTATGGTGGTGTAGTGGTTAGTACGGTGGTGTAGTGGTTAGTATGGTGGTGTAGTGGTTAGTACGGTGGTGTAGTGGTTAGTATGGTGGTGTAGTGGTTAGTACGGTGGTGTAGTGGTCAGTATGGTGGTGTAGTGGTCAATATGGTGCTGTAGTGGTTAGTATAGTGGTGTAATGGTCAGTATGGTGGTGTAGTGGTCAGTACGGTGGTGTAGTGGTTAGTATGGTGGTGTAGTAGTTAGTATGGTGGTGTAGTGGTTAGTATGGTGGTGTAGTGGTTAGTATGTTGGTGTAGTGGTTTGTACGGTGGTGTAGTGGTTAGTATGGCGGTGTAGTGGGCAGTATGGTGGTGTAGTGGTTAGTACGGTGGTGTAGTGGTTAGTACGGTGGTGTAGTGGTTAGTAAGGTGGTGTAGTGGTTAGTATGGTGGTGTAGTGGTCAGTACGGTGGTGTAGTGGTTAGTATGGTGGTGTAGTAGTTAGTATGGTGGTGTAGTGGTTAGTATGGTGGTGTAGTGGTTAGTATGTTGGTGTAGTGGTTAGTATGGTGGTGTAGTGGTTAGTATGGTGGTGTAGTGGTTAGTACGGTGGTGTAGTGGTTAGTATGGTGGTGTAGTGGTTAGTACGGTGGTGTAGTGGTTAGTATGGTGGTGTAGTGGTTAGTACGGTGGTGTAGTGGTCAGTATGGTGGTGTAGTGGTCAATATGGTGCTGTAGTGGTTAGTATAGTGGTGTAATGGTCAGTATGGTGGTGTAGTGGTCAGTACGGTGGTGTAGTGGTTAGTATGGTGGTGTAGTAGTTAGTATGGTGGTGTAGTGGTTAGTATGGTGGTGTAGTGGTTAGTATGTTGGTGTAGTGGTTTGTACGGTGGTGTAGTGGTTAGTATGGCGGTGTAGTGGGCAGTATGGTGGTGTAGTGGTTAGTACGGTGGTGTAGTGGTTAGTACGGTGGTGTAGTGGTTAGTAAGGTGGTGTAGTGGTTAGTATGGTGGTGTAGTGGTTAGTATAGTGGTGTAATGGTCAGTATGGTGGTGTACTGGTCAGTATGGTGGTGTAGTGGTCAGTACGGTGGTGTAGTGGTTAGTATGGTGGTGTAGTGGTTTGTACGGTGGTGTAGTGGTTAGTATGGTGGTGTAGTGGGCAGTATGGTGGTGTAGTGGTTAGTACGGTGGTGTAGTGGTTAGTACGGTGGTGTAGTGGTTAGTAAGGTGGTGTAGTGGTTAGTATGGTGGTGTAGTGGTTAGTATAGTGGTGTAATGCTCAGTATGGTGGTGTAGTGGTCAGTATGGTGGTGTAGTGGTCAGTACGGTGGTGTAGTGGTTAGTACGGTGGTGTAGTGGTTAGTATGGTGGTGTAGTGGTTAGTATGGTGGTGTAGTGGTTAGTACGGTGGTGTAGTGGTTAGTACGGTGGTGTAGTGGTCAGCACGGTGGTGTAGTGGTTAGTACGGTGGTGTAGTGGTTAGTACGGTGGTGTAGTGGTTAGTATGGTGGTGTAGTGGTTAGTACGGTGGTGTAGTGGTTAGTACGGTGGTGTAGTGGTTAGTACGGTGGTGTAGTGGTCAGTATGGTGGTGTAGTGGTTAGTATAGTGGTGTAATGGTCAGTATGGTGGTGTAGTGGTCAGTACGGTGGTGTAGTGGTTAGTATGGTGGTGTAGTAGTTAGTATGGTGGTGTAGTGGTTAGTATGGTGGTGTAGTGGTTAGTATGTTGGTGTAGTGGTTTGTAAGGTGGTGTAGTGGTTAGTATGGTGGTGTAGTGGTTAGTATGGTGGTGTAGTGGTTAGTACGGTGGTGTAGTGGTTAGTATGGTGGTGTAGTGGTTAGTACGGTGGTGTAGTGGTTAGTATGGTGGTGTAGTGGTTAGTACGGTGGTGTAGTGGTCAGTATGGTGGTGTAGTGGTCAATATGGTGCTGTAATGGTCAGTATGGTGGTGTAGTGGTCAGTATGGTGGTGTAGTGGTCAGTACGGTGGTGTAGTGGTTAGTATGGTGGTGTAGTAGTTAGTATGGTGGTGTAGTGGTTAGTATGGTGGTGTAGTGGTTTGTACGGTGGTGTAGTGGTTAGTATGGCGGTGTAGTGGGCAGTATGGTGGTGTAGTGGTTAGTACGGTGGTGTAGTGGTTAGTATGGTGGTGTAGTGGTCAGTATGGTGGTGTAGTGGTCAATATGGTGCTGTAGTGGTTAGTATAATGGTGTAATGGTCAGTATGGTGGTGTAGTGGTCAGTACGGTGGTGTAGTGGTTAGTATGGTGGTGTAGTAGTTAGTATGGTGGTGTAGTGGTTAGTATGTTGGTGTAGTGGTTTGTACGGTGGTGTAGTGGTTAGTATGGCGGTGTAGTGGGCAGTATGGTGGTGTAGTGGTTAGTACGGTGGTGTAGTGGTTAGTACGGTGGTGTAGTGGTTAGTAAGGTGGTGTAGTGGTTAGTATGGTGGTGTAGTGGTTAGTATAGTGGTGTAATGGTCAGTATGGTGGTGTAGTGGTCAGTATGGTGGTGTAGTGGTCAGTACGGTGGTGTAGTGGTTAGTATGGTGGTGTAGTGGTTTGTACGGTGGTGTAGTGGTTAGTATGGTGGTGTAGTGGGCAGTATGGTGGTGTAGTGGTTAGTACGGTGGTGTAGTGGTTAGTACGGTGGTGTAGTGGTTAGTAAGGTGGTGTAGTGGTTAGTATGGTGGTGTAGTGGTTAGTATAGTGGTGTAATGGTCAGTATGGTGGTGTAGTGGTCAGTATGGTGGTGTAGTGGTCAGTACGGTGGTGTAGTGGTTAGTATGGTGGTGTAGTGGTTAGTATGGTGGTGTAGTGGTTAGTATAGTGGTGTAATGGTCAGTATGGTGGTGTAGTGGTCAGTACGGTGGTGTAGTGGTTAGTATGGTGGTGTAGTGGTCAGCACGGTGGTGTAGTGGTTATTATGGTGGTGTAGTGGTTAGTACGGTGTTGTAGTGGTTAGTACGGTGGTGTAGTGGTCAGCACGGTGGTGTAGTGGTTAGTACGGTGGTGTAGTGGTCAGTATGGTTGTGTAGTGGTCAGTATGGTGGTGTAGTGGTCAGCACGGTGGTGTAGTGGTTAGTACGGTGGTGTAGTGGTTAGTACGGTGGTGTAGTGGTCAGTATGGTGGTGTAGTGGTCAGTATGGTGGTGTAGTGGTTAGTACGGTGGTGTAGTGGTTAGTATGGTGGTGTAGTGGTTTGTACGGTGGTGTAGTGGTTAGTATGGCGGTGTAGTGGTTAGTATGGTGGTGTAGTGGTCAGTATGGTGGTGTAGTGGTTAGTACGGTGGTGTAGTGGTCAGTATGGTGGTGTAGTGGTTAGTACGGCGGTGTAGTGGTTAGTATGGCGGTGTAGTGGTTAGTATGGTGGTGTAGTGGTTAGTACGGTGGTGTAGTGGTCAGTATGGTGGTGTAGTGGTTAGTACGGCGGTGTAGTGGTTAGTATGGCGGTGTAGTGGTTAGTATGGTGGTGTAGTGGTCAGTATGGTGGTGTAGTGGTTAGTATGGCGGTGTAGTGGTTAGTACGGTGGTGTAGTGGTCAGTATGGTGGTGTAGTGGTTAGTATGGTGGTGTAGTGGTCAGTATGGTGGTGTAGTGGTTAGTACGGTGGTGTAGTGGTTATTATGGTGGTGTAGTGGTTAGTACGGTGGTGTAGTGGTTAGTATGGTGGTGTAGTGGTTAGTATGGTGGTGTAGTGGTCAGTATAGTGGTGTAGTGGTCAGTATGGTGGTGTAGTGGTTAGTACGGTGGTGTAGTGGTTAGTATGGTGGTGTAGTGTTTAGTACGGTGGTGTAGTGGTTAGTATGGTGGTGTAGTGGTTAGTATGGTGGTGTAGTGGTCAGCACGGTGGTGTAGTGGTTAGTACGGTGGTGTAGTGGTCAGTATGGTGGTGTAGTGGTCAGTATGGTGGTGTAGTGGTCAGCACGGTGGTGTAGTGGTTATTATGGTGGTGTAGTGGTTAGTACGGTGGTGTAGTTGTCAGCACGGTGGTGTAGTGGTTAGTATGGTGGTGTAGTGGTCAGTACTGTGGTGTAGTGGTCAGTATGGTGGTGTAGTGGTTAGTACGGTGGTGTAGTGGTTAGTATGGTGGTGTAGTGGTTAGTATGGTGGTGTAGTGGTCAGTATGGTGATGTAGTGGTCAGTATGGTGTTGTAGTGGTTAGTATGGTGGTGTAGTGGTTAGTATGGCGGTGTAGTGGTCAGTACGGTGGTGTAGTGGTTAGTATGGTGGTGTAGTGGTTAGTATGGTGGTGTAGTGGTCAGTACGGTGGTGTAGTGGTTAGTATGGCGGTGTTGTGGTCAGTGCGGTGGTGTAGTGCTTAGTATGGTGGTGTAGTGGTCAGTATGGTGGTGTAGTGGTCAGTATGGCGGTGTAGTGGTCAGTATGGCGGTGTAGTGGTCAGTATGATGGTGTAGTGGTCAGTACGGTGGTGTAGTGGTCAGTATGGTGGTGTAGTGGTCAGTACGGTGGTGTAGTGGTCAGTACGGTGGTGTAGTGGTTAGTACGGTGGTGTAGTGGTTAGTATGGTGGTGTAGTGGTCAGTATGTTGGTGTAGTGGTCAGTACGGTGGTGTAGTGGTCAGTATGGTGGTGTAGTGGTTAGTATGGTGGTGTAGTGGTTAGTACGGTGGTGTAGTGGTTAGTACGGTGGTGTATTGGTTCGTACGGTGGTGTAGTGGTCAGTACGGTGGTGTAGTGGTTAGTATGGTGGTGTAGTGGTTAGTATGGTGGTGTAGAGGTTAGTATGGTGGTGTAGTGGTTAGTATGGTGGTGTAGTGGTTAGTATGGTGGTGTAGTGGTTAGTATGGTGGTGTAGTGGTTAGTATGGTGGTGTAGTGGTCAGTACGGTGGTGTAGTGGTTCGTATAGTGGTGTAGTGGTCAGTTTGGTAATAAAATAAGCCTCTGTGTAAATAAGCTCCGCCCACATACTATTTAGTTAGCTATGCTAGTAACTTGAAGCTGCTGGTCACTAACGTTACCTGTACTCGCTACTCTCTTTGATCTGAACATCAAACACAAAGTAGATGAAAGGTGTCTCTGTGAAACTTTCAGTTGAAGATGATCTGCTTCAACCAGCACACAGTGATCCACTCACACAGCATGGCTGCTACTTCCAGTCACTGTTGGAGGTTGTGGTGCTAATAAAGGTGGAGCTGCTCGTCTCTTCAGGCTCTTCAGTGTTGAACGCTGAGCTGAAGCTGCTCCATGGTGTCCGAGTGTTGGAGAAACTGTCCGGAGTGAAACGTACAGACTGCAGAGTTAAAGTTGTTCAGGATTCTGTTAAAGATGTTGGAAGTTCAGCAGCTGGTTTTGGGAATTCTCCGTTCCACCTTAAACGCTGCTGCAGAACATCAGCATTTGTAGGCAGCATAGCGGGAGCATGAGTTGAATTCTTCTAAAGACGAAGTAACGGATGAGAGAGTGACGTAGCACTGGAGTCTTCCTGGCAGAACTTTCGCTAAAGCTTTTATTTCTATGGAAACGTGTGTTGGGGTCTGACAAGGAGACCTTACACTTGCTTATGGATGCAATAATGGAAGTCTTGTCTCTGTGATAAAGAAGAAAAGAACCAGCATAAAGTTCTACATCCAGCATCTGTCATGGT
This sequence comes from Megaleporinus macrocephalus, assembly GCA_021613375.1. Taxonomy (NCBI): domain Eukaryota; kingdom Metazoa; phylum Chordata; class Actinopteri; order Characiformes; family Anostomidae; genus Megaleporinus; species Megaleporinus macrocephalus. The sequence continues at coordinate 878,974 of CM038702.1, forward strand.
TCTATGTTACATGAGACACATACTGAGTGCTGCCTTCTAGACTACGTCTTTTTCAGAGATGTCTATGGACATATCAGTCTGATCACTGCACGTTACAGCAGCAAGAGTGGAGGTGTTGGACTGACCTGCCTGCCGTCCAGAACTTTCTCCAACAGATATACGACTATGAAGACTATGAAGGCACGTACGTCTCTACAGCTGGAGATTAATAGAAGAATGGATCTGTGTGTTTATTTATATCAGCCATCAAAGGATTGTTAGGAGCTGTTAAAGGAAAGTGACACAACACTGTGGTAATGTGTGATGGTCCTGTCCTAATAGTTTTGGTCCATTTTATTTTTTCCTCAACATTTGAATCCAGCCACTGTCTTTTACATTGTGTGCAAATGTTTTGATGAATGCACCAACAGAAATGCACCAAAATAGCTTGGACAGAATTCTGGTTCTATTTACTTACATTAACAGTTTACATAACAATACATAACAGTAACCTAAAGCACTATTAAAGGTTCTTTCCAGAACCATACTTAAAACAAAGGAACCTCTATTGTTGAGAGCGTACACTTTATCCAGCTCCCAGTACGAGGCTGTCCGCAGTGTGTTGTGTTATAACAGTCCAGGCACGTGTTCAGGAAACCCCACCAAAATCCAGAGCGTAGGTGGACCACCGAGCTCGTTCCTGCCTGATCTTTGGCCTGAGTGTGAACGAGTGAAGGACCAGAAGGGTCCAGGGTGATGGGGTAATGGTCAGACCTCCTATGCTGCTCTGCTGAATCTCGTTTTCAGCTCCCCGCTAAAGACGGCCGCAGTGCTTGGTGAGCGTGGACCTGGGCGTGATGATGAATGGTCTCTGGAATGAGGATGGACATCGTAGATTACCGCAGTCTGTTCTTCCCTCTCGCCGCTGCCAGAACTGCCGGCATCTTCATCCCCAAAATGATCCCGTAATTCAATCCTCGGAATTTTTTTTTCTGCTCCCCAAAACAGGTGCTACGGTTGGCTTTTGCATATGCTTCAGTACCAGCGCCATAAAATTAATTAAAGGCAGCGTAATTAATAAGAGAGTAATGAAAACATTTAATCAGCAGAGCGAAATTCACAATTCTGAGTTTCCTGAAAACCACCGTCAGCCAAACCTTCATTTTCAGATTTATTTTATTTATTTATAGTTTAATTATAGTCTGTTTATAGTTCTCACCTAAGATTTTAAAAAAATCTTTAATACAGTTAATATACTGTATGTAGTATTTCTCATTATGAGGCTGTTGTAGGAATATTATAAGATTATTCTACATGTTTATATACATTTGTAGTAGATATAGTCATTTGATTTACTGAAAGTCTCTTAATTGATGAGCGGATCATTTGACTGAAGCTGTTGCGCTGATAGTCACTACTGGAATCATGTTAAACATAAATAACATAAATAAAATTTTCAAATTCTAACATAAAAATTAAATACATGCATCACTGCATACCTTGTAATTAACATATTTAGATGTTTTCTATTAAAGCAGATTGGTCTATTGGTAGCTATGAATCCTATATTCACAATCCTACATAAATGCATCTACAGAGTGAGTCTCAGGACTCCCTTTTAATTAACATATCTGACATATCTGAATACCACAGCATGTAACGGGTGAGGGGGTCTATTTTTTAGACTTTGTCCCGCAACACAGAAAGTTGTTGGTGTTGAACTTGGTCTTCAGAACTGTGTTCAGCTCCAGAGACAGCTCACTGAGAACATGGTGTTCAATGTGGTTGTTGTTGTAACTTTCTGTGTTGATAACGTTTGAACCACAAGAGATATTACAAATCTGATTACATCAATCAATTTATGAGACAGGTCTGATCTTCTTTGATCTCAAGACCACCTTCCCATTGGAAAAACTTACCCTTGATCCAATATGGCGGCTTTCAAGAAGGACTCCATGTTTGGGGCATAGCCTAAAAGATAGACCCCCTCACCCGTTACTTGCTGGGGTATTCAGGTACGTCTTTTTCCCTTTTATTTCTGAAACAAAAGACTGTCCTAAGACTTTTGACTCACACTGTATAAGGCATTATATAGCATGCATAATATCTTATAAGGCCTGGAATAAGTCTAAGTCTAATTACAATGTATAATTGCTTATATATAGAAATAATTAAATGTATAACACTTCATATAGAAGAGAATATGAGTTTATTACATTAACATAACATCTCCACTCGTTAGAACACCGTAAACATGAGTACGGTGACTTTGTTTCCTGTTCGAGGCCCATTAAAACAGTTGCTGCCAACGTAAAGAAGCACAGCTCTGAGCATATTTTGAAATTTTTGAAATAATAATACTTTTTATTGTATTAATGTTTATTTATTTAATTATGGTTGCGGCCTCGGAAAGAAATTAGCCAAAGAACAGAACAATATCATCTTCTCCTCACAAAGCGTTTGCCCTGCGTTCAAGCTGTTCTGCGCCGTCGGCCCATTCATCTCTCACTCAGCAGAGAAATGACAGTTATTTGGCATGCAGGGCGAGAAAATGACAGTTATTGTTAAAGGGAATGCATCTGCTCCCACTCCGAGAGTCAGCAGAGGTCAAACAAGTGGACCAGAGTAACCTCCTCAACCGCTCAACGAGAAGCACTGAACGTCTGAAAAGCCTCAGACTAAAGATCTACATCTCAGTGTGCACGATGTCCGTGTTCAGATGTCAGAGACCTTCGTTTACTTTTTTCATTTCCATAAAGTGTCTCTGGAGATGTTTGTGAGGAGCTTGGACATAAAAGTCTCTCACTGTGAGAAGACATCTCCACCCTGTGGGTCTGAAAGGATGTGTAGCTGTTCAAGAAGCTCCTCACTGAGAAAAGAAAATACAGATGCATCACACAAAGAAGCTGATCACCCCAGAGTCCAGAACCTCAACACCACTGAATGGACTGACCACTCCAGAATCCAGAACCTCAACACCACTGAATGGACTGACCACCCCAGACTCCAGAATGGTGAGCCTCTTCATGTTGAGTACTCCACCTCCACCCATCTTCTTCCTCACAGTCCTTGGCCGGGCTCAGTCCTCTTCCCCTCCTTGCTGGTAGCACCATTCCTACCAACATTCCATTCACTGCACTCTACCTAGACAAGGTTGTTGGCAACCTTCACCATGCTGCCTCCTCAGCAGTCCTCCCTGTCTTTCTTTCACCTCGCTATTCCTTCCCTGGAGCCAGTCTCGGACTTCGCCACCGTGTCGTCTTTGAGTTTGCAGCTGTGGAGGATGCTCACCAGCAGAGCCCAGATGGAGGACAGCAAAAGAGACAGTACTGTAGATATGAAAATGATGAAGAAAACCAGAAAACACAGTTGAGGGCCTTGCTCAGGGGACCAAGCCCTTCTGGTCACAAGGCTGGTTCCTCAACCTCCAGCCCAAGAGTGCCCCAACATGGACCCTCGGCATGGTTGGTCCCACTACTGTCTTGCTCAGCTGTGTCGGTAGCATTGAGTGGCCATGTTGAATAAAAGAGCATTCTCTTAAAGTGCTGTGCAAACTCTAAGGTGGCATGGTGGAGAGGAGGGAGCTCAGCCACGGATGCTGCAGGAGACCCAGTTTGGGGGACAGCGAAGAAGACTACAGTAGATGTGAAAATGATGAGTAACCCAGAAAACAGAGGTGAGGGCCTCACTTAGAAGACGAAGCAGGTGACCTTCCTCCAGACCCAATGCCCCAACAGGCACCCTCGGCATGGTTGGTCCCAATACTGTCTTGCTCAGCTGTGTTGATAGCACAGAGTGGCACTTCTCTTCTGCTGCCATGTTCAGTAAAAGAGCATTCTATTAAAGTGCTGTGCTAGTGAACACCTAATGGCGACATAGTGGAGAGGAGGGAGCTCAGCCATGGATGCTGCAGGAGACTCACCAGCACAGCCTGCTTGTTGGGGGACAGCGAAGAAGACTACAGTAGATGTGAAAATGATTTGAGTCGAGGGCCTTACTACTTAGAAGACCAAGCTGGGGACCCACAAGGCTGGTTCCTCAACCTCCAGCCCAAGAGTGCCTCAACATGGACCCTCGGCATGGTTGGTCCCACTACTGTCTTGCTCAGCTGTGTTGGTTGCACTGAGTGGCGGTTCGCTTTTGCTGCCATGTTCAATAAAAGAGCATTCTCTTAAAGTGCTGTGCTAGTAAACACTCAACATGGTGGAGAGGAGGGACCTCAGCCACAGATGCTGCAGGAGATTCTCCAGCAGTAGATGTGAAAATGATGAGTAACCCAGATAAGAGTTGAGGGCCTTGCTTAGAAGACCAAGCCGGCAACCTTCTTCCAGCCCCAGTGCCCCAACAGGCACCCTCGGCATGGTTGGTCCCTCAGCTGTGTCGGTAGCACTAAGTTGCAGTTCTCTTCTGCTGCCATGTTCAATAAAAGAGCATTCTCTTAAAGTGCTGTGCTAGTGAACACTCGAAGGCGACATGGAGGCAAAGGAGGGAGCTCAGCCAAGGACGGTGAAGGAGGCTCACCAGCAGATCCCAGCTGGTACTGTAGATGTTAAAACAAGGAGTAACCCAGATAACACACAACGGCGTGATATTTAAAACCGAGTAGCTCAGCACCTTCATCCCTCTGTAGATGAAACCCTTTCTGTACGGGTGCTGTGATCAGAGCGACCCTTTAATTTTTTTGTTAAGGAAGCAGTTATACGCTCTAGCCGGGCAGTTAATTTCCTTTTAAGCCTGAAACCTTGATCCCTCCACCGAAAACATAATCTTAATGGAGGGGGTGTGTTTGTAAAAGTCAGCGACGCACGACTTTGAGCTCGTGTTAATTTATTCAGCAGAAGTGCAAATATCATTCACCTCCGCCTCGATGCCTCCTTGAAGATCGTCTCGCGCTGCTCTCTGAAGCCTTGTTTCTTTATTTTGCATGTAGTCGTTTTAAAATAAGATAAAAGAACCCTTAAGGTCATTTTCAAGCCTTGAAAGGAACGTGAGTGGACAATTTCATCCCCTTTTCTCTAAAAACTAAAAAGAAGGCGAGCTTGGATCTCATGGAGCCATGTCATTGCAGATCAGCGCCCAGAAGAACAGAAGGAGGCAGGGATTACAGAAGGCTTCTGAGGGTTCAGCAGTTTGTTCTCGCGTCAAAGGAGAATTTGGGAGCTAATAAGGCGTAGGACTTTTAAATGGCATTTATGTAACACTTATCGAATATCGAACCTTCCAAACTTATGGAGAAGGTTTGTTGGCATTTCGGGCTCATATGGGACGGGACAGGCGTGTTTGGAAGGCTTGAGTCAGCTGTTATGATAATAGGAGCTCTGCAATAGAGCTGCCTCGTGGGGTTCTTTAGGATGACGCCACTGAACTGGTCCTCAGGTTCCCCTGAATGGCTTAGAGCAGGGGTAATTAATTAGAGTCAGTACGGTCCAGTTAGAGGAGATCTCCTCAGGCCGGTCTGGACCGTCATCATCTCTAACGTGTGTTCTGATTCAGTGGTGTATCCTGTTTACTGAACTATCTAGTATCAGCATCTCATACCATCAGCTACTGAAACACCAACACACCACACATACCGTTCAGTATATTTCAGTATATTTACTGTTTAAATACTGAACTGAATGAATTATTTATAAACTAATAATAAATGTTTTTTCCTCACTTTAATAAAAACGAGAGCTACATTAAAAAACAGAATGCTTTTGAAAAACTGCATCATAAAGTGCTTATTTATAAAAAAAGTAACTAAAACTTTTTTTTTTACTCGCTTTATTCTCCTACTGCTGCTTCTCGCTTCGTACCGCGCCTCTGTATGCACCGCACTACCGAATCTGCACTGATCTGATTGGCTGAGAAGTGCTTTTCGTGATTGGTCTGTGAGTTCACTGCGCCATAAAGCCTGTATACCGTAAAGACGAGAAAAGCTCCGCCTCTTAAAATAAAAACTACCCTGAACCCTAATTTCCAAGACTTGATCCCAACTAAGTATCTGTGGGACGACCTTGTCTCTATGGATCCTCCTCCACGCTCCCTCCAGAGGCTGTGGGATGCACTGCAGTCAGCATGGCTCCAGATACCTGTGACAACCCACCAGGACCTTACTGAGTCTCCTAGTCCGTACTCTGGACATTATAATATTGAGACCCCCTGCCCAGATGTTCATAAAGCTGCGAGACACTCGTCCTGACATTAGCATTAAACCTACTTGAATGCTGATGAAGGATTATTCCGCTCGGCGTCCTCTGTTAAACAGTCTGCTTTAGTTTTCCACCTTTAATTGTCATCACGGAATTCAGAGCTGCAGTGGGAGAAACTGTGACTGAGCTTCCTAACACTTCACCTTGTGGTGTCAGGCTGGCTACAACACACCTGAAGCATCCTCCGCTTAATGAATGATCCTGCTGGAGCTGGAGTTGGTGCACTGGAGCTGAACTGTCCCTGTTAAAAGAAGACAAGCGTCTCCAAAACGGCAACTGTCTTTACTTTTAATGGGAGTCAACCAGAATTTTATCCATGTGATTTTGGAGCATTTCTATTGGTCCATTGCAAACCAACGCGGTGGATTCTAATCCCTTAAATGTGCTGGACGTAGCAGTGATCAGTCACCATACTGGACTGTAGTGATGAAGTTGGAGCTGATCTGTTTAATCCCCCCAAGCAGCAGCAGCAGTGGTGGGCAGGGTGGTGGGCCACGCTCTACTCCAGGAGAAGCTCAAAGTAAAGCTGCTACTCCTCCACACTGAGAGGAGCTAGTTGAGGTGGCCAGGATGCCCCCTGGCCATCTCCCGTAAAAGAGTTAATAGCCATGGCCGACTGGAATGAGACCTTGAGGTCAGCCCAGGACCTGATGGATAGATTATGTCTTCAGGATGGACAGGGAATGACTCAGGACCCCCCAGAATGAGCTGGATGAAGTTGCACGGCAACCGTGACCCCAGCTTGATTCGGTGGCTCAAGAAGACTGATGGGTAACATCGCTGTCCAAAGAAAACGAGTATCTTCATCTTTGTCAATTTGAATACGGTGTTTACATTGGGTCGATGATGATGATGATGATGAATGAACCAATAGAAATGCTCCAAAATACGTGGGTAAACATTCTGGTTCCATTGATTTACATTGAAAGTAAAGACTTTGGGTATTTTTTGAATACTTGTTTTTCTTTGGGCAGCAGTGAAAGGCAGGCTGGGGTTATTAATGAAGAACCATGTTCATTCAGACTCTGAGAATCCACACAAGCACCAGATCTGCTGAGTGGCAGTAACAAACACTGGATCTCCTCCAAACCTGGACCTTTTTATAGCTACGTCTCTGAGATCTTCAGAAAGTTCTGCTGCATTTATGACTGAGTGTTGGCTTTCAGATCAGGTCAACCAGGACAAGGACAGCAGAGCTAATTTCGGGGGTGAATATGATACAACCATGGCAATTTTTTCTTTTCCTTTTTCAGCAATTCAAGATTTTTGGGCCAGAATGTCCAAATCAATGAGCTGCCCTTCTGATTATTTCACTCAATATCAGAGCACACATCCCCATTAGCTAAATTAAGATACTTGCTAGAAGTATTCGCTCGTCTGTCTTCACATGTGTATGAACTCGAGTTACGTTCCATTCTTAATCTATAGGGTTTAATATGTTTTCGGCCCAACCTTTGCAGCTTCAGCTCTTCTGGGAAGTCTCTCCACACGGTTTAGGAGAGTGTTTATGGGTATGTTGGACTGTTCTTCCAGAAGACCATCTGTGAGGTCTGATGTTGGACGAGAAGGTCTGGCTTGCAGTCTCCGCTCTAATTCATCCCAAAGGTGTTCTATCAGGTTGAGGTCAGGACTCTGTGCAGGCCAGTCAAGTTCCACACCAAACTCCTCCTCCATGTCTTTATGGAGCTGCTCTGTGCACTGGTGGGCAGCCATGTTGGAACAGGAAGGGGCCGTCCCCCAAACTGTCCCCACAAAGTTGGGAGCATGAAGTTGTCCAGAGTCTCTTGGTCTCTTGGTCTGCTGAATCATTTAGAGTTTGTTTCACTGGAACTGAGTGAACCACCAAACTTTACACTTGACGCAATGCAGTCAGACAAGTACCGTTCTCCTGGCAACCGCCAAACCCAGACTCATCCATCGGATTGCCAGATGGAGAAGCATGATTGGTCACTCCACATCCGCTGACCCGCTCTGTCATTGTACGTGTTCTACCACTTGGTGGCGGAGTTGCTGTCGTTCTCAATCACTTCCACTTTGTTCTAACACCACTGACAGTCCACTGTGGAATATTTAGTAGTGAGGAAACTTCACCACTGGACTTGTTCCACAGGTGGCATCCTATCACGGTACCACGCTGGAGTTCACTGAGCTCCTGAGAGAGACACTCTTACTAATGTGTGTAGAAGCAGTCTGCAGGACTAGGTGCTGCTTTTATACACCTGTGGACATGAAGTGATTAAACACCTGAGTTCAGAGATGTGGATGGGTTGAGTGAATATGTTTTGGAAATATAGTGTATGTTCAATTCTGATTTGGGACACTTTCATATGGGGTTCTGAAATATGAGACACAGCCAACTTGCAGGAAATGAGACTGGATCGGAATTCATGCGACTGTTCCGTCAATCCAGTTCAACGTTCCTTAAACATTTGGGCCAGTATTCCTGTATTAAAACCTGTTTGCAGGCACGTATCACAAACGCTGTTCCCAAAAAACGAGACTGCAGTGTCGGAGTTAAGAGTGGAGTAAAAGTTTTCAAGAACTCAAGGACGCGAGCCAGAGAAGTGGCTGCAAGCTGGAAGCCCAGCTGTCAGTGGCGGGAACTTTGTGATCGTTCCTGTGTTATTGGTAAAAGCTCTAATCACGGGTGGGGGGAGTAATGTAGTTTTACTGCAGGACGGCTCGAAGATTTATGACCCACGTATACGGGATAAGGAGTCCTGGCATAAATGACCAAGATGGAGCGGCTACTTGATTTATGTACCAACAAAAAACTGCCTCAGTGTTACTGCTGGACTGAGAATCGCCCCCCAACCAAAACTATCCAGACAACAGCGTCCTGTGGGTGGCGTCCTGTGACCACTGACACAGTAGAGGATGATGACTGATCTAATGACCCACATATTAATAGTGAAATTCAGTGTGAATGAGATATGTAGTCTATCCGCTACACAGTGACTTGCCTGAAGCTGTCTGGATCATCTGAGGGTCCTCATCTCGTCTCCTGGATTTGAGTGCTGTACGTCATACAACACCTGAGGTTCACCACAGACTTGAACGAGCTGAGGTATCTGTGTCATGCATGAAGAAACTAAATGCCTTCTCGAGTCTCTGTACTGGAGAGAAACCAGAAACACTCCACAGGATATGACGGAGTATTTACACACAAGTCGACTCAGATAGGATGATTTGAGCTGAGGTGGTTGTTGTGGCTGGTTTTTCAGGTAAACGGTGCCGAAATCGCTACTGACGGGAATGCAGTCGGTAAAGAATTATTTTATTTTATTTTATTTTATTTTATTTTATTTTATTTTATTTTATTTTATTTTATTTTATTTTATTCAGATGTTGTGAAAAACTCCCTCAGATCAAGAGGAAGAACCAGAGTCAAAGATGGGAACCCATCCTCCTCCGGTCCACACCAGATAGTAAAACAAGTATAAACATAACTAGAAAAGCTTGTTTCCTGAAGTAAACACAGGGTGGTGGGGTCAGTGTGTCTGTGGATTAGAGTTTGGGGGTCTGCTCTGAATGAGTACAGGCAGTTTTGATGTTTAGGTGGGTCTGAGAATGAATGGGACTCTATGGGGGGAAAAGGAGGGATGGAAAAAACGACAAACAGCCGAGTGTGGGTCAAACCAACACTGCAGTCGTGGTCGGGGGTCTGCTCGGAGTCAGTGTATGTGAAATTATGTTTGTAAGGTCGAGCTGAAGTTCGGTAGATGGGTGTGCACTTTTCCATCCTATTCATTCTCTATGGGGAACAGTTCAGTGCATCCGATCAAAAAGCTGTATACAAGCAGATTCACACAACCAGACCCGACAGTCTGGAGTTGGAACAGTGTTTATATTTCAAAAACTGCCTGCTTTGTGTGTAAATAAATACAGAGGAGGAAGAAGGGCTGGATGTATCTCCTCTGGGATGATCTCAGTCTCATCTCCGTGGCCTCTTACGTTAAGACGAGAACTCGAGGTCTGTGTTGGAGAACCGGTGGTGTTTCTCCTCTAGCACTGACAGCGCTCCCTCGTCCTGATGGGCCTAATGGACTGCTGACTCCTCCGGAGCCGTAACTCAGACGGAACCTGAGCTCGGGAGTAATTTAATGACAGCTCGGCTGCCGGGATAACGAATGGGAGCAGGACGGTGGGCTGATGTGCAGCAGGGCCGGAGGATCGCTCACGCTGGCTGGCTTCAATCAGCAGCAGTTTTAGAGCGAGGGGCTTTATTTATGAGACCCCGCATATAAAACAGCGCGAGAGCTTTACAGCAGACATAAAAACAAACAGGGCGGTGCAAAAGTCCGAGACCACCAGCACGTTGTTGGTTTCCCAGTGTTCCCAATGTTTTCAGTGCTTGTTCTGATTGGTTATCAGGGCTTTCAGTAAAAGCTGATTCTTAACTTGTTCAGTAATTCATTAGTTGGTTTTCTTTGCCGGCCAAGTTTCTCTCTAAACTCTTTACCTTCTCCAGCGTTCGTCTCACATCGTCCAGATTTCACAGCTTCAGGTCCTGAATTAATTAATCTTATTTAATTTGTCTGCTCATGTTGTAAATGTACTGAATCTGATTTTAGCTACTGCAGGAATTACAATAATTATTTATATAATATATTTCTTCATAATTTCTTTTTTTTTATAATTTGTTTCCACATAGTACCTAGTTTACTATGTAACAGTATTATTATGGATATATTATATATTTCATTTCTTTCTATACATTTTTACTAGTTATGAGTCATTCACATCAAAAACAATGCTAATTTGGCTTTTTTGAAGAAACATTGCTTAAGACTAATATAAATATCTAGAAACAGTAATTACCTGTGTGGCTATATTGACCACTATGCTACAAAACTGATTTATTAGCAACTTTGTATAGTTGTATAGTTATGCATCTAATATTTATCTTTATATGTCTGTTAATAATAGAATAATTAGAATAATGTAAGATTATGTAACTTTTTAAGCAAAATGGGACTGAAAAACTGTAAATGTGCTGCTATATACTTCAAAACTATTATATCCTAGCAAGCGAAATGATCTTATTTATTTCTGGATAATAATGCTGAAACCAAGAAATGATCTGCTGATGTAATAAAGCACTTTCAGTAGATAAAATTACTATAAACTAGTATAAATGTATATAAACAGGTGGAATAATATGATAATATTCTTACAACCAACTCATAATAAGAAATATTATATATAGTAACTACATTTGAGATGTTTTTCTTACTAAGATTTCATTTTTGCAGTGTACATATATGCTACAAACAAGCTAACACTGTGTTCATTGAAGTTTGTCTACTATAACAGTTATATTCCAACAGTTCATTTCTGGAAATAATTGCTCAAGAAATGATCTGCTGATGTAATAAAACACTTTCAGTATAAAAAATACTATAAATTAGTATAAATGTATATAAACAGGTGAAATAATATTTTGATATTTCTACAAAAGTCTCATAATTAAAAATATTAGAATATATTCATTATATATTTAGGTATGTTAACCACTATGCTGCATTTCTTATATGATAACGTTGTATAATTATTTAATATATCTTATAATATTTTGCATTATGTATCTGTTGTATGAATACTGTAAGATTGTGTAACTTGTTTCTAGACATTTTTACAAGTTTTAGGTAATTTTGTCAATTGAAGTAGATTTATTCACTAAAACAAATCAAGAAATTATCTGCTGTTGTAATAAACACTTTCAGAAGATAAAATGACTATAAACTAGTATATATATATATATATATATATATATATATAAACAGGTGGAATAATCTTATAATATTCACACAACTGACCCATAATCAAAAATATTAGACATATTGACTACATATATGAAAAAAAAATAGAAATAAAAAAAATATATATATATATATATATATATATATATCATGATATTTAGCAATATGTGTCTGTTGTATGAATACTGTAAGATTGTGATCTAGACATTTTAGACTTAAAGATAATTGAACTAAGTGAGCTCTTCGTTTCTGCAGTGTAGCTACAGTCAGGAGCTGCGTTAGAGGCTGCCGCTCTGACGGTTTTGCTGTAACACTAGTTTAAAGTTTCTTTGTTTATAGTGTCATAACAGACAACGCTAAGCTTCACAACCTGCGATGATGACGAGCGCATTGTGACTGCATCAAACGCGTCTCCAGAGCGCCATAAACCATCTCACGCCGAGAGTAAACACTCAGAGCGGGAAGGAAAGAACAGAAAGACAAAAGAAACATCTTGACGTCCTCAGTTCTGGTGGCGTCTCAGCCGCCGCCGGTCGCTTGCAGGAGAACAGACCGTGACGTGTCTTCAGCTGACGATAGGGTCGTCCATTACTCCAGCGTACTTCGTTATCAGGCTGACCGCGTCCACTCACGGGGCCCGAGTGGCAAATTGGCCTGTTTTTTTTACTGATTTGGCTCCAAAACAGACTGAAAGAATGCAGTTCTGCCAATGCAGGTGTGCTTTTATCCCTGTTTTTGTGTTGAACGGCATTCAGAGTGAAAACATCGCTAATGATAACCGAATATGCCGCATAATGCACTCCTGCAGCGCGTGTTGTTTACTAGCCGAGTAAAGAGGGCAGGAGATACGGCCCATAAAGCCTTGTTAGCACTGACTAATGAATATTGCGCCAATGGCGTGCAGGGAAATGGCGGTCTAAATAAAGGAACCAGGGCAGCCAATCTAGCATCATCAGAATGTTTATCTCGTAATTAACGACACAGTATCCTTTTTTTGCAAGACTCATTAAGTCCTTTATTAATAACGGGAATAAGCATACGTTAGCGGCGCATCCGTGCATTCAAATATGGATCAGGCCGTGCTTTCCCAGAGAGTTTAGGAACAGCGGCGTCCATCTATTTTTAATATAATCCAGAATAATTATACAGATGCAGCCTTTTCTCATGAGGCGTTCACGCTTTCCTCCATTTCTCCACAGATGATAATAAAACCTGCACTGACCGCATACTCACAGGATAAGAATCAACTGGGACTTGGGCTGAAGTCCTTCAGATCTGAGTGACCATAAACTTTAATTATGCCTATTTTATTAAAGCCCATTATAATTATTTTGTCACCACCGGAACAATCATAACGCTACCTAAACTTTACCAAATGTTTCAGTAGTGACAATTTATCTCATTTCCAGCAGAACTCAAAAACACTAGCCAGTACATGACTAGCAACCTCAGTTTTGGAAGTTGTACACATAAAACCATCATATTTTTGAGTAAAACACAAACAAAGTTGAGAATCTGTGTTTCAGTGAGGACAATTTCAGTTCATTTTGAGTGGAACTCAAAAGCATTAGCTATAACATAACTAGCAAACTTCGGTATAAAAAGCTGTTCAATAAAATCTTAATATTTTTGAATAAAACACAAACATAGTTGACAATCTGTGTTTCAGTAGTGACAATTTCAGGATTTTTTTTGCAAACTTGGGTATGAAAAGCTGTTCAATAAAATCATCATATCTTTGACCAAAACACAACAATAGTTTAAAAATCTGTTTTAGTGATGATCATTTTAGCTCATTTTGAGCAGAACTCAAAAACGCTAGCAAGTACATGACTTGCAAACACAAGTTTGAAATGTTGTATACATTAAATCATCATATTTTCCGCTAAAACACAAAAATTGTTGAGAATCTGTGTTTCGGTGATGACAATGTCAGCTAATTTTGAACAAAACTCAAAAACATTAGCTGTAACATAACTAGCAAACTTAGCTGTTCAATCACATCATATTTTTCACTAAAACACAAACATATTTGACACTCTGTGTTTCGGTATTGACAATTGTTCATGTATTCTAGATTTAGGGACACATTTACTCCAAAATTATGCGAACTGCTCACCATGTGGACAAGAGGGACAGGGATGCAGTCTCAGAGGTGAGGTCATTTTAAGGTAAGTTTTTATATTTAATCTATTTCACTAAAAATATTTAAAGTAATAATGTTTAAAACAAGTAAAAAAAACTCTGCTGATGTAATAAAACTCTAGATAATCTTAGAATAATCTCACAGCAGTCTCATAATGAGAAATATTACACATATTAACTACACTTAAGGTGGTCAGACTCCTTTTTTATTATCATTGCACGTTTTTCACACAACAAAATGAAATTACCTTAAATCTTAACTCTTAAATATTAATACTTAACCAGGTGAGAAAATTACACTTACCATAATATCTCAGCAAGTAAAATCATATTAAATGTAGTTAATATATGTAATATTTTTCATTATGAGGTATTTGTAAGAATGTTATAAGATCATTTTGCTTATTTATAGCCATTCTTATTAGTTTATACTAGTTTTTTGTACTAGTTATACTTTTATATCAGTTTATATTTGTTTATTACGTTAGCAGAAATAATAAAAACATTAGCCTAAAATCAGTCAAATGATCTGCTTATATAATACAACTTACCTAACCTAACCCTAACCCAGTAGATAAACTCTGTAAACTAGAATTAATGTATATAAACAGGTAGAATAAGTTAATCATAGACTCATAATCAGAAATATTCTATGTTAATTATATTACAGATGTTTTAGTTGCTTGTTGTGTTTGCAGTGTGGCTGCCACTGAAACACTCTTCAGTGTGAGTGGGTGGGGCTAAACTGTGCATAGTGATTTAGCGTCCGTGTGGATTGAGAAGTGAAAAGAACGTTTTAAGTCTGGTATTTCAGAAGAGCGAAGAAGTCTCGGCTCTCGGTGTGACGGAGCTCTTACAGAAGCTTTTATTCAAACCTTTCTTTTTTCGACTGACTGTCAAAAACAGCACGTAACAGCTCCACTTATCTGTGTTCCCTGTGAAGAAAACGCCAGCGCTCACGTCTGCGTGCCACCTGCACTGATGGGAACTGAAATGGATAAATAAATAATAAATAAATGGCGGCCCAGGTAAACAAGCAGAGCTCCTTTCTGAACAAGAGCACCACTGAATTTCCTTTCTGAGCATGAATGTGTCATTAAACAGCAAATATACCTACAACCAATTAGATCTCAGCGAGTGAAAACATCTTACAAGTAGTTAGTATATGTAATATTTCTAATAATGAAACTGTTGTCAGAATATTACATCACCTGTTTATATATATTTATACTAGTTTATGGCAATGTTATTTAATAAAATATGTCTTATTAATAATTATTTTCATTGTTTCTTAAACATAATTTCTAAAATTAATTTAAAAAATTTCACTTCCAAAAATATAATTGGTATAAAGTGTTATCAGGTAAATGTAAACATCTTTAGTTAATACATGCAATTATTTTCATTATGTGACTGTTGTGTTAATATTATAAGATAATTTTACCTGCTTATATACATTTATACTAGTCTATAGTCATTGTATCTTATAATAAGAGTCTTATTCTTAGCCTGAAAAAAGCAAAAAAAATTTTTTTTAAAACAAGCCTAACACTGAGAAATACTATGTATAATCTATATTTAATTAGTACAAAATTGTGTCTAGAATACAAATGAAAAATATAAAAAAGTTTTAAAAAGTTATATATAAAAAAATATAAATATGTAAACTATAGTAATTATGTCTTCTGGAAATGCTATTATATTTCATATATGTTTTAGGCGTTATTTTCTGAAATAAGCTAAATTATAATGTCTAAAGAGCAAATATGGGTTTTTTCCTCATCTGTTTCAAAATTTTTGAAAATATATATTTTTTTGAAATTATAGTAATAGTCTATTTTTTATATTTTTAGAATTATAGTCATTTTAATTTGTTAAAGTGTCTTATTGTTTTAAAAAAGTTTTAGAATTATAGTAATTGTGTCTTCTGAGCGTTATTTTCTGAAATAAGCACAGTTATCTTTTTTTCTAAAACAAGCCTCACATGGGAAAAAAATATATATTTCTATATTTAATTTACACAAAATTATGTCTTAGGGGATATACAGGTCTTTTCCTGATCTTGTTTTTATTTCAATGCAGTAGAGGTGACACGTCCACCTGTTTCAAAACATTTTTAAAAAATATAGAATTTTTTATTATACAAATTATACCAATAGTTTAATTTGATATTTTTTGGATTTAAAGTCATTTTATCTTGTTAAAGTGTCTCATATTTTAAACATGTTACCTGAAATAAGCAAAAATATCTTAATTTGTTCTGAAAACAAGCCTCATACTTAGAAATACTATTTATTTTCTATATTCAATTTGAAAAAAAGTGTGTCTAAAGAGCAAATGCAGGTCTTTTTCTGATCTTCTATTTAAGTTAAAATATCTATTTTTTAGTTTTAATTATAGAAATGGTTTTATTTTAGAGGTTTAGAATTGTAGTAATTGTATCCAATGAGTGTCTTATCAAATTAGCAACTCATAGCTGTTTGTAAGATAAAATGATTTAAACCATGAGAAATATTCGAGATATTAACCACATTGAAGACGTTTTTCTTCACTACTGTATAGTTTTTTGCAGGTTGCCAGGCACCGTGTAAACACTCCTGTACAGCACCGCGTCCGAGAGACGAGGCAGAATTACTGTGACAGGTTGGTTTGCTCTGACTTGCTCACTGTATTACCTCAGCCGAGGCCTTTCTCTCCTCGGAGTAAAGCTCCTGCCTCTGTGAGGCGGCTCTGAAGCCAGTAACGAATTTAAAAAACTACCAAAAGTCTTCTCTCGGCCTTAAAACTCAATTTCCTTGTGCAGTGTGTCGGATGAAATCTGATAACTGCTCGAAACCCGGGAAGCCTAATGCATATCAAGGATCTGCGCTCTCTCCTGCTGTCAGAGCCTCTGCACAGTGATCAGAAACAGAAGTGAAAACATTAGTCCGGCTCCCGTAGAGCTACAGATAGAAGCAGTGTTTGCTGTCGCTACGGAGCAAATTAAAGCCGGGGCGAGAGTCCACCTGGCCGCTGAGTTCAATGGCGCTCAGGTGTGGCTGTATTTGCATATTAATACAGCGGGATCTGTCAGAAAGCACAGCCTACAGACAGACTTTTACTGTTAACAAAATGAGATCTCAGCAGGTGAAGGTGTTTTAAATGTGGTTAATATATGCAATATTATTATATATATTCATTATGAGGCTGTTGTAAGAATATTATAACATGATTCCACCTGTTTATATGTATATATTCATACATAATGTATACTTATATACTGTATTTATTCAGTATTATGTGTGTTTTTCATCACCCAGATGTGGTTTTACACCCATATACACTATATAATCTTAGAAGTAGTCTTAGAATAAAGCAAGTTGCCTTTTATGACTTTGTACTTGAAGAGGTGATAGTGAGTCACTGTAGTACCACTTTGTACCTGAAGAGGTGATAGTGAGTCACTGTAGTACCACTTTGTACCTGAAGAGGTGATAGTGAGTCACTGTAGTACCACTTTGTACCTGAAGAGGTGATAGTGAGATACTGTAGTACCACTTTGTACCTGAAGAGGTGATAGTGAGTCACTGTAGTACCACTTTGTACCTGAAGAGGTGATAGTGAGTCACTGTAGTACCACTTTGTACCTGAAGAGGTGATAGTGAGATACTGTAGTACCACTTTGTACCTGAAGAGGTGATAGTGAGTCACTGTAGTACCACTTTGTACCTGAAGAGGTGATAGTGAGATACTGTAGTACCACTTTGTACCTGAAGAGGTGATAGTGAGTCACTGTAGTACCACTTTGTACCTGAAGAGGTGATAGTGAGTCACTGTAGTACCACTTTGTACCTGAAGAGGTGATAGTGAGTCACTGTAGTACCACTTTGTACCTGAAGAGGTGATAGTGAGATACTGTAGTACCACTTTGTACCTGAAGAGGTGATAGTGAGTCACTGTAGTACCACTTTGTACCTGAAGAGGTGATAGTGAGTCACTGTAGTACCACTTTGTACCTGAAGAGGTGATAGTAAGTCACTGTAGTACCACTTTGTACCTGAAGAGGTGATAGTGAGATACTGTAGTACCACTTTGTACCTGAAGAGGTGATAGTGAGTCACTGTAGTACCACTTTGTACCTGAAGAGGTGATAGTGAGTCACTGTAGTACCACTTTGTACCTGAAGAGGTGATAGTGAGTCACTGTAGTACCACTTTGTACCTGAAGAGGTGATAGTGAGTGGAGCTGAATCAGTCCAGCATGTGAGGATGACGAAGTAGTGCTGTGTATTCTGATCTCTGGTCAGTCGTGGTGAAGGTGCTGCTCCCGGTTAGATCATTTGATGCTGATGTTTCCTCTAAACTGGTAAGGAGTGAAGAGGGAGGAGGAGGAGGAGCATTTCCTGGTGATATGTCACCCCCTAGTGTTTGGAATATAGATTTAAAAGGTTGTGCCTTCTTACACATCACTTGTTACTGTAGATACGCTTTATCTGAAGCAATGTTAGAACTTTTCTGGTCCAGTAATTATTTCTCCCAGTGTGAAGGTCAGCAGCTATACTTCGGATCAAAGTCCCAGATAATAACATTCCACAGCCGTTCCGGAGTCCTGTGTTTATCCAGCTCCGGATCTTCATGTTCAGACCGTGCTGAGCGGAAGCGGTGGAGTTGTAAATGGCTGAGATTTAACCTTCTCAATCCTTCTGAAAATGTTTGAGCCTCTATCTTTGCCAGCAGGCTGCAGAAATCCTTCTCTGGCTGCTTCATCCAGGGACACGCTGACCGGGCTGTCCCCGCTGCGGGACTGCTGGGACACAGCGAACGCTCGTCAGGAGGAAACGGAGGCGCGTACTTCACAGCTAAGCTAATTCATCCATGTTCTTCTCATTGTGTTCCAGGTTTTTTCCTTTCCGACCCTCTTCCACATCAGCGGCTCTGCTCGTTCCCTGTGAGAGTCTGTTCTCCTCTCTAACAAAGACAGTCCACTCGTTAATGTTGCTCAGTTTTATCCAGATATTAAATCAGGAGTTAGTGGGACGCTGACCTGAGACACGTCTGCGTGGAAAAGCTTACACGGCACTATTGAAGACACTGAGTGTGAAAAGTTTTATTACTGAATTGGAGGTATGATCGACATGTAATGAATGAGTGTTCAGCTCATCTGAGACGACAGTGTGTGACGTACGGTTTCGTGGATGGCAGTAAATTTACACTATGTTTATGTTCCTGCAGAGTCTTTAACTGAGAGGAATTTGGGGTCTCTCAGGACTGGCCTTCACACTACCTTCACACTGCCTTCATAAGGCCTTCTTACAGCTTTCATATAGTCTTTGTACTTTTTTCCTATCACCTTCATAAGGCCTTTATATTGATTTCATGCCTGCTTCATATGGCACTCATTCTGCCTTCATACTGCCTTCATACTACCTTCATACTGCCTTCATACTACCTTCATACTGCCTTCATACTACCTTCATACTACCTTCATACTACCTTCATACTGCCTTCATACTACCTTCATACTGCCTTCATACTGCCTTCATATTACATTCATACTGCCTTCATATTACATTCATACTGCCTTCATACTACCTTCATACTGCCTTCATACTACCTTCATACTGCCTTCATATTACATTCATACTGCCTTCATACTGCCTCTATACTACATTCATACTGCCTTCATACTACCTTCATACTGCCTTCATATTACATTCATACTGCCTTCATACTACCTTCATACTGCCTTCATACTACCTTCATACTGCCTTCATACTACCTTCATACTACCTTCATACTACCTTCATACTGCCTTCATACTGCCTTCATATTACATTCATACTGCCTTCATATTACATTCATACTGCCTTCATACTACCTTCATACTGCCTTCATACTACCTTCATACTGCCTTCATATTACATTCATACTGCCTTCATACTGCCTCTATACTACATTCATACTGCCTTCATACTACCTTCATACTGCCTTCATATTACATTCATACTGCCTTCATACCACCTTCATACTGCCTTCATATTATATTCATACTGCCTTCATACTACATTCATACTGCCTTCATACTACCTTCATACTGCCTTCATACTACCTTCATACTGCCTTCATACTGCCTTCATACTGCCTTCATATTACATTCATACTGCCTTCATACTACCTTCATACTGCCTTCATACTACCTTCATACTGCCTTCATACTACCTTCATACTGCCTTCATATTACATTCATACTGCCTTCATACTACATTCATACTGCCTTCATATTACATTCATACTGCCTTCATATTACATTCATACTGCCTTCATACTGCCTTCATACTACATTTATACTGCCTTCATATTACATTCATACTGCCTTCATACTACCTTCATACTGCCTTCATACTACCTTCATACTGCCTTCATACTACATTTATACTGCCTTCATATTACATTCATACTGCCTTCATACCACCTTCATACTGCCTTCATACTACCTTCATACTGCCTTCATACTACATTCATACTGCCTTCATACTACATTTATACTGCCTTCATACTACCTTCATACTGCCTTCATACTACATTTATACTGCCTTCATACTACCTTCATACTACCTTCATACTGCCTTCATACTACATTTATACTGCCTTCATACCACCTTCATACTGCCTTCATACTACCTTCATACTGCCTTCATACTGCCTTCATATTACATTCTTACTGTCTTCATATTACATTCATACTGTCTTCATATTACATTCATACTGCCTTCATACCACCTTCATACTGCCTTCATATTACATTCTTACTGCCTTCATATTACATTCATACTGTCTTCATATTACATTCATACTGCCTTCATACTACATTCATACTGCCTTCATACCACCTTCATACTGCCTTCATATTACATTCTTACTGTCTTCATATTACATTTATACTGCCTTCATATTACATTCATACTGCCTTCATATTACATTCATACTGCCTTCATATTACATTTATACTGCCTTCATACTACATTTATACTGCCTTCATACCACCTTCATACTGCCTTCATATTACATTCATACTGCCTTCATACCACCTTCATACTGCCTTCATACCACCTTCATACTGCCTTCATATTACATTCTTACTGCCTTCATACTACATTCATACTGCCTTCATATTACATTTATACTGCCTTCATATTACATTCATACTGCCTTCATACTGCCTTCATATTACATTCTTACTGTCTTCATACTACCTTCATACTGCCTTCATACTGCCTTCATACCACCTTCATACTGCCTTCATATTACATTCTTACTGTCTTCATACTGCCTTTATACTGCCTTCATACTGCCTTCATATTACATTCTTACTGTCTTCATACTACCTTCATACTGCCTTCATACTGCCTTCATACCACCTTCATACTGCCTTCATATTACATTCATACTGCCTTCATACTGCCTTCATACCACCTTCATACTGCCTTCATATTACATTCTTACTGTCTTCATACTACCTTCATACTGCCTTCATACCACCTTCATACTGCCTTCATACTACATTCATACTGCCTTCATACCACCTTCATACTGCCTTCATACTACATTCATACTGCCTTCATACTACATTCATACTGCCTTCATACCACCTTCATACTGCCTTCATATTACATTCATACTGCCTTTATACTGCCTTCATATTGCTTTCATAAGACCACCCTGTGTGGTCTGATACTGAACAACTGCCCATCATGTGTGGTCTGATACTGAAATTGTGCTGTATTTGTTATGTGGAGGTCTTAGAAATGGTATTGACCTCCTTCTGCAGTGCCCCCTAGTGGCCGTTCTGCCAGTAAGATTAAATTAGTCTGAGGTTTTTGATTAGTATAATAAATAACACATCAGATGAACTTGGACTCGTCGTCTCACTGTGTAGGAGATGTCGTTGAGGTGCTGGTGAGCAAGGAGTCAAAACGCTCCAAAACAGATCTCGTTCTCTGCAGCTCTGCAGTCGACTTTAGGGTGGTCTTCTAGATGACATCACCACACAGCGGTTATTAAAGCCACCCGTTTGCTGTTGCGTTCGTAAGTGCGGCGCTGAAACTCCACCACTTCCTGTCCTCTGTTCTAATGTTGTGTTTAATTAGTTGCTCACAGTCCAGGTTCTCTCTCTGTCTGTTGTACTGATTATCTGACCTTGCTGATTACGGTCGTACCCAGCTGGTCCAAACCCGCCAAGGCGTTCAGGCCCCGGTAGCCTGTTTAATGAGGGGCATGTGCGCTACATGCTACAAAGAGTTTTCAAAGTCACAGAGGCAGCTGAATAGCAGAGCACCTTCGGCCCGGTCTGAAGGCGCCGCTAGCGCGAGGCAGGCCAGATAATTGCGTTTGTTAATTGGCCTCTTGTGGGAGGTTGCCAGGGTTTCCAAACAGGGAAGCTTGTCAAGATGTAAGATCACTAACCAGCACAGCGCACTGCGGCGGTGACAACCAGTCACGCATGTTCAGACCGGCAGCGCAAACATTCATTCATCTTAAACCCACGTGTTCATCGTCGGGGAAATCGTGTGATTACGCTTCATTTTCTCCACCACTTCTGTTTCCAACTTCCAGCCGCACCACTGAGAACAGCCTACAGGAGCTCGTACAGCAGGACCTCTGTGCCTTTCAGTGCAGCAGTCACTGTGTTGTGTCTCAACATGCTGATAATAATGAGTCTGATTTTTAAGTCTGATGAAAATCTCCATTTCTGGGTCCAATTAGGTCCAGTCCCTAGTGAGTGTCTACTGAGTCTCAACTGCGTCTCAACTGAGTCCCTACTGAGCCTCTACCGAGTCTCTAATGAGTCACTAATGAGTCTCTACCAAGTCTCCCCTGAATCCCTACTGAGTCCCTACTGAATCTCCACTGAATCCTTACTGAGTTCCCACCGAGTCTCTACCAAGTCTCTAATTAATCTCTACTGAATCTCCACTAAATCCCTACTGAATCCCTACTGAATCCCTACTGAATCCCTACTGAGTCCTTACTGAGTCCCTACTGAGTCTCCACTGAATCCCTAATGAGTCCCTTCTGAGTCTCCACTGATTCCCTTCTGAGTTTCCACTGAAACCCTACTGAGTCCCTACTGAATCCTTACTGAGTTTCTACTGAATCTCCACTGAATCCTTACTGAGTTCCCACCGAGTCTCTACCAAGTCTCCACTGAGTCCCTATTGAGTCTCTACCAAGTCTTGAATCTTCTAGAACTTTCCTTGTGAGAAGAGGAAGCGGCTGCAGTTGATACGGTGATTATAATTCTTACAACAATGTTTGGTACCGCTGGACTCTAATGATAGCTAACTATCTAATCTAGCTAATGTTAGCACCACTGGCTAAAGCTAAACCGGTTCTTTCTGGATCTTCTTAGTTTAGTTTAGTTTTTCAAACTATGTACATCCATTGACACAATCATAATAATAATAATAATAAATAAAAATACTGAAAGTATGCAGTTTGGAGCTTTATCTTATTTTGATGACCTTTTTAATACTTTTCTTTCAATTCTGTGTATAAACAATACAGAGAAATATCAAAAGAAAGAAATTAAGAAAAAAATAGCTCAACATTTCAAACATTTATTTCATACCGATGATCATTCCTCGGATTTGTAATCGCGAAACAACTTTTTAAACATTTATTTAATTTGCAGAGTGAGCAACACATTCTTAAAATCTTATCAAGGCTGTCCTGCAGCAGATACACATCTATCTTTTATATCTGTTCTTCTCTCGTTTTTAAACAAGTCCGTATTTGTTCTTTTTGATTTCAGACAGCTTCTGAATTCAGTCGAGACGTAAGTTATTATCTGTGCAGCGTTGAGGTCGACTAGGTCACCGAATTTCAAAACAGTCTGTTTTCTGTTTGTGTTAAAGGGGGTTTCTTGCTTTGAGCCCACACCTTCAGGTTTCAGTTGTTTAGCTGTTATTATTTGCTATGTGTGTTATTATGGGTAGCTTATTGATAATGTTAATGCTAACCTTAGCTGGCTATCTCTGCCTCAGCTAGATATTTATCTTCGTCAGCCCTCGTTTGGCTAAGCTTTTTAAAGAGATCCACAAACAACCAGTTTATCTTTTAGCAGTGGGGCTAATATTAGTTGAACATCTGTAAATAAGGCTTATATTATAGTGGAGTTATGTTGGAGTCAGCTTTTAAAATAAAATGTAGTCATTTTAATGGAGATAAACAAAACTTAAAACTGTAAATATTAGTATTATTGTTGTTATTGTTGTTCTTCTTCTTACTCTTCTTATAATAAAAAGATAATAATAATTATAATAACAGTAGTTGTATTATATTTATTATTATTATTTTCATTTTATGGCGTTCTGCCAGTAAACTTAAAACTTAAATAAACTTTCTTATTTTTACTTAAGATAAAAGTTATGACAATGTTTGTCTTCTTCTAAGAAAATTACTGTTACTTGTTTTTCTTTGGACATCAAAAATATTTATTTAATTACTGTCTCTGTTAATGTGTTGGGTTAAAATATTAAATCAAAATTTATTCGTTACATACAGTCATACCTACAACTCACAGTGAAATGCTTTGACACCTGCAGCTCACATGAAACAGTAAGATAATATAGTTTCTGAATATTAATAAAAATAAATGATAAATATAATAAAAAAAGTAAATAATATACAAATTTAAATGTAAACTATAAAAAAACAGATCAGAACTTCTAAATATCTAACATGTTTTTTGTAGTTATGTTCCAGTTGTATGTTGGTGAGGCAGTTTCGGTGTGACGGACACCTTAGGGCGTTCCTATAATCTGATTCCACTGTAGTTAAGGTAGTAAAGCACTGTATGTATAGTGACGTAGAACAACATTAGTGGAAGTACAGTAAATAAATATAACAAATAAACAAAATACAAAATTATCTGCACGTCTGATTATTATTAGATACATACAATTAAAGACCACTTTACAAACTAAACTAAACTAGATACTACACATTACGATGATAATGATACAGTTCATGATACAGTTATTAGAATGATACTACACATATCATGATACAGTTATTAGAAAACTTTTCAACTATACATGCAGTGTCTGGATTATATACATATATAACTAAATATTATAATATTTTATTTGGAGCGTAATACTGAAATGAAATGATAAATAAATTTATGTTGAGGTTTCCTGACTAGACTAGACTAACATTAGTGTTAGACAGTAAGGCTGTGTCCCAAACAGCACCGTCTGGAACATTACAAACTGCACTACTGACATCACTTCTAACGAAAGAGTCCTTTTATGTATTCATTAATTTATTTATTTATCATATTTCATTATTTATGTTTGTAGTGTAGTAGCAGTCTGCAGTTTGGGGGCGTGGCCAGAGAGTAATGTAACTTTACGTTTTAGAGTGTTTTCTGACTAAAGTTAATATAAACGTTAGCTAACCCAAACCCTCCTAGTCTGTTACCATAGCAACACATTATACTAAAGCTGTTTTATTACAGTATATATGATCATCTTTGTTATTCACTGCTCTCCTCACTGACCTCACGTTTAAAGCTGGTGTAGCTACACAACACTCCAGCGAGGTGAAAGACCACCTAACAACCAGAGCCTTAACACAGTGAAAGACCACCTAACAACCAGAGCCTTAACACAGTGAAAGACCACCTAACAACCAGAGCCTTAACACAGTGAAAGACCCAGACCAGCTAATAACCAGAGCCTTAACACAGTAAAAGACCACCTAACAACCAGAGCCTTAACACAGTGAAAGACCCAGACCACCTAACAAACAGAGCCTTAACACAGTGAAAGACCACCTAACAACCAGAGCCTTAACACAGTAAATAACCCAGACCACCTAACAAACAGAGCCTTAACACAGTGAAAGACCACCTAACAACCAGAGCCTTAACACAGTAAATAACCCAGACCACCTAACAACCAGAGCCTTAACACAGTGAAAGACCACCTAACAACCAGAGCCTTAACACAGTGAAAGACCCAGACCACCTAACAACCAGAGCCTTAACACAGTGAAAGACCACCTAACAACCAGAGCCTTAACACAGTGAAAGACCACCTAACAACCAGAGCCTTAACACAGTGAAAGACCCAGACCAGCTAATAACCAGAGCCTTAACACAGTGAAAGACCACCTAACAACCAGAGCCTTAACACAGTTAAATAACCCAGACCACCTAACAACCAGAGCCTTAACACAGTGAAAGACCACCTAACAACCAGAGCCTTAACACAGTAAATAACCCAGACCACCTAACAACCAGAGCCTTAACACAGTGAAAGACCACCTAACAACCAGAGCCTTAACACAGTGAAAGACCCAGACAACCTAACAACCAGAGCCTTAACACAGTAAATAACCCAGACCACCTAACAACCAGAGCCTTAACACAGTGAAAGACCACCTAACAACCAGAGCCTTAACACAGTAAATAACCCAGACCACCTAACAACCAGAGCCTTAACACAGTGAAAGACCACCTAACAACCAGAGCCTTAACACAGTGAAAGACCCAGACCACCTAACAACCAGAGCCTTAACACAGTAAATAACCCAGACCACCTAACAACCAGAGCCTTAACACAGTGAAAGACCACCTAACAACCAGAGCCTTAACACAGTGAAAGACCCAGACCACCTAACAACCAGAGACTTAACACAGTGAAAGACCACCTAACAACCAGAGCCTTAACACAGTGAAAGACCCAGACCAGCTAATAACCAGAGCCTTAACACAGTAAAAGACCACCTAACAACCAGAGCCTTAACACAGTGAAAGACCCAGACCACCTAACAAACAGAGCCTTAACACAGTGAAAGACCACCTAACAACCAGAGCCTTAACACAGTAAATAACCCAGACCACCTAACAAACAGAGCCTTAACACAGTGAAAGACCACCTAACAACCAGAGCCTTAACACAGTAAATAACCCAGACCACCTAACAACCAGAGCCTTAACACAGTGAAAGACCACCTAACAACCAGAGCCTTAACACAGTGAAAGACCCAGACCACCTAACAACCAGAGCCTTAACACAGTGAAAGACCACCTAACAACCAGAGCCTTAACACAGTGAAAGACCCAGACCAGCTAATAACCAGAGCCTTAACACAGTGAAAGACCACCTAACAACCAGAGCCTTAACACAGTAAATAACCCAGACCACCTAACAACCAGAGCCTTAACACAGTGAAAGACCACCTAACAACCAGAGCCTTAACACAGTAAATAACCCAGACCACCTAACAACCAGAGCCTTAACACAGTGAAAGACCACCTAACAACCAGAGCCTTAACACAGTGAAAGACCCAGACAACCTAACAACCAGAGCCTTAACACAGTAAATAACCCAGACCACCTAACAACCAGAGCCTTAACACAGTGAAAGACCACCTAACAACCAGAGCCTTAACACAGTAAATAACCCAGACCACCTAACAACCAGAGCCTTAACACAGTGAAAGACCACCTAACAACCAGAGCCTTAACACAGTAAATAACCCAGACCACCTAACAACCAGAGCCTTAACACAGTGAAAGACCACCTAACAACCAGAGCCTTAACACAGTGAAAGACCCAGACCACCTAACAACCAGAGCCTTAACACAGTAAATAACCCAGACCACCTAACAACCAGAGCCTTAACACAGTGAAAGACCACCTAACAACCAGAGCCTTAACACAGTGAAAGACCCAGACCACCTAACAACCAGAGCCTTAACACAGTGAAAGACCACCTAACAACCAAAGCCTTAACACAGTAAATAACCCAGACCACCTAACAACCAGAGCCTTAACACAGTGAAAGACCACCTAACAACCAGAGCCTTAACACAGTGAAAGCCCACCTAACAACCAGAGCCTTAACACAGTAAATAACCCAGACCACCTAACAACCAGAGCCTTAACACAGTGAAAGACCACCTAACAACCAGAGCCTTAACACAGTGAAAGACCACCTAGCAACCACAGCCTTAAAATAGTGAAAGCCCCAGAGACCTGTTTCTGATATTGGGTGGGACACGCCCCCCCCCCATCCCCCTCCAGTTCCTACACCAATGTCGACCCCTGTTTTTGTTTTTACTGCCGTTACAGTAATAAATAAACCTCCCTCCTCTGTGTTCCTCCATCCTAGCGTTGGGGGCTTTAGTTCTGCCCCCGAGTCATAAGATGGAGAGAGTGTCTCCTTCACCCTCATCTCAGATCCTGCTCTGTCCGGCTCTTCTCGAGGTGGAATGTGGGCTGAGACAGCGATCGGCCCGGCGTTCCTCTCTCTCAGCTATCACCTCCATCTTCATCCTGAACAGGTATCTGGCAGCTGCTCTCCGAACGCGGATAACTCAGAGTCGCACGTCAGATCTGCTGGGACTCTCTTTTCATTTTCGGTTGTCAGGCCAGCTGCCCCGCGGCTCCCGGCACTTCGGCTGGAGCGGAGGAGCTGGAGATCAGATGGGCTGGAGGAGCTGGAGATCAGATGGGCTGGAGGAGCTGGAGATCAGATGGGCTGGAGGAGCTGGAGTTCAGATGGGCTGGAGGAGCTGGAGATCAGATGGGCTGGAGGAGCTGGAGATCAGATGGGCTGGAGGAGCTGGAGATCAGATGGGCTGGAGGAGCTGGAGATCAGATGGGCTGGAGGAGCTGGAGATCAGATGGGCTGGAGGAGCTGGAGATCAGATGGGCTTTGATTACATCACAGATAATGCCCAGCTGGGTGGAGCTAAACTGCTGTAGGCTGAATTAGTGAAGCTAAACTGCTGTAGGCTGAATGGGCGGAGATAAACTGCTATAGACTGAATGGGTGGAGCTATACTGCTGTAGGCTGAATGGGTGGTGTTAAACTGCTGTAAGCTGAAAGGGGCGGGGCTATACTGCTGTAGGCTGAATGGGCAGGGCTTTACTGCTGTAGGTTGAATGGGCGGGGCTATACTGCTGTAGGCTGAATGGGCAGGGCTATACTGCTGTAGGCTGAATGGGCG
Organism: Megaleporinus macrocephalus; assembly: GCA_021613375.1. Taxonomy (NCBI): domain Eukaryota; kingdom Metazoa; phylum Chordata; class Actinopteri; order Characiformes; family Anostomidae; genus Megaleporinus; species Megaleporinus macrocephalus. The sequence continues at coordinate 908,058 of CM038702.1, forward strand.
GGGCTATACTGCTGTAGGCTGAATGGGCGAGGCTATACTGCTGTAGGCTGAATGGGCGGGGCTATGCTGCTGTAGGCTAAATGGGCGGGGCTATGCTGCTGTAGGCTGAATGGGCGGGGCTATACTGCTGTAGGCTGAATGGGCGGGGCTATACTGCTGTAGGCTGAATGGGCGGGGCTATGCTGCTGTAGACTGAATGGGTGGTGTTAAACTGCTGTAGGCTGAATGGGCATGGCTATACTGCTGTAGGCTGAATGGGAGGAGCTATACTGCTGTAGGCTGAATGGGCGGGGCTATACTGCTGTAGGCTGAATGGGCGGGGCTGAACTGCTGTAGGCTGAATGGGCGGGGCTATACTGCTGTAGGCTGAATGGGTGGTGTTAAACTGCTGTAGGCTGAATGGGCAGGGCTATACTGCTATAGGCTGAATGGGTGGTGTTAAACTGCTGTAGGCTGAATGGGCAGGGCTATACTGCTATAGGCTGAATGGGTCGTGTTAAACTGCTGTAGGCTGAATGGGCGGGGCTATACTGCTATAGGCTGAATGGGTGGTGTTAAACTGCTGTAGGCTGAATGGGCGGGGCTATACTGCTATAGGCTGAATGGGTGGTGTTAAACTGCTGTAGGCTGAATGGGCAGGGCTATACTGCTGTAGGCTGAAAGGGCGGGGCTGAACTGCTGTAGGCTGAATGGGCGGGGCTATACTGCTGTAGGCTGAATGGGCGGGGCTGAACTGCTGTAGGCTGAATGGGCGGGGCTATACTGCTGTAGGCTGAATGGGTGGTGTTAAACTGCTGTAGGCTGAATGGGCAGGGCTATACTGCTGTAGGCTGAATGGGCGGGGCTGAACTGCTGTAGGCTGAATGGGCGGGGCTATACTGCTGTAGGCTGAATGGGCGGGGCTGAACTGAAGTGTTTCAGGGTAGTTACTGAGGACTGTGCTGTTTCTGGTTGAGTTTCTGCCCCGGAGCTGGTGTTCAGTGGTGTTCTGATGGTTTTGCTCCTACAGCGTTCTGCGGGGCATTTTATTTTGCCCGCCTCGTTGCAGGTAAGCTGAAAGCGGTGTTGCCGGAGGGCGTTCCGGCGCCAGTCTGCGCAGGGGTGCACATTTTGACAGACATGCTTATGTCAGGTGTTAATTTTGTCATATTACGCTCGCGGCTAACGAGCGCACGCCTCCGCGCTAATTCACTGTGATTACAGTTTACTGACGTACCAGAACTTTCCTCCTCAGCACATCAGCACCCGACGCTTCATCCTCCATCACAACCAGCACGCAAGCAAATGATCCTTTCATGGAGTAAATACCAGCCATTTCTACCACCATGCTGGAGACATCAGCTCCGCTCCAACTCGGGAACGTTCAGTCGGGTCAGGATCGGTTCAGATGTTGATCAGAAATTAAGTTTCTATACGATCAATAAGTTACATTACACCCCGTATGAAGGAACGGGCTGCACGCGGCTGATTTCATGCTAATACGAGTCAATCAGAAAACTTAGCAGCAACTCAGCAAAGCCCCAGCAACCACCAATGATACTATAGCAACCACCAATGATACTATAGCAACCACCAATGATACTATAGCAACCACCATAGCATATTTATGCTGAATGGGTGGAGCCAAACTGCTGTAGGCTGAGTGGGTGGAGCCGAACTGCTGCAGACTGAATGGGTGGAGCTCATTGGCTGTAGACTGAATGGGTGGAGCTAAACTATTGAGGGCTGAATGGGTGGAGCTGATTGTCTGCAGACAGAATGGGTGGAAGTAATTGTCTGTAGACTGAACAGGTGAAGCTAATTGGTTGTAGACTGAATGGGTTGAGCTAATTGGCTGTAGACTGAATGGGTAGAGCTAATTGTCTGTAGACTGAATAGGTAGAGCTAATTGGCTGTAGACTGAATGTGTAGAGATAATTGGCTGTAGACTTAATGGGTGGAGCTGATTGGCTGTAGACTGAATGGGTAGAGCTGATTGGCTGTAAGCTGAATGGGTGGAGCTAATTGGCTGTAGACTGAATGGGTGGAGCTGATTGGCTGTAGACTGAATGGGTGGAGCTGATTGGCTGTAGACTGAATGGGTAGAGCTGATTGGCTGTAGGCTGAATGGGTGGAGCTGATTGGCTGTAGACTGAATGGGTGGAGCTGATTGGCTGTAGACTGAATGGGTAGAGCTGATTGGCTGTAGGCTGAATGGGTGGAGCTAATTGGCTGTAGACTGAATGGGTAGAGCTAATTGGCTGTAGACTGAATGGGTGGAGCTGATTGGCTGTAGGCTGAATGGGTGGAGCTGAACTGATTTTACTGTTGGTTCAGTAACAGTACCTGTACTGGAGTGTTGCTTTAGATCTCAGCGAGCGGTCAGCACGTCTACCCGTGTGAGTGGCTCTGTCTGCTCTGAGGCGAGTATGTGTCCATACGGGCCAGACGGAGCGCGAGCTGTTCTCTGGCAACGGAGCCTGGACGGGCGCGTGCCAGCTCACTCAGGCGTGACCGAGAGGTGGGTGGAAAAAGGTTGGAGCACAGCTGAGAGGATGCAGTCACACTGCTTACCTGTATGATTACCTGTCCAGTATGTGGGCACTTGACCAACGACTAGATGTTAGAATCTAAACGTTCCACCTTAAACACTGCAGCTCCTACAGACTCCAGAATGGAACCGCAGCAGCGTTTAAGGTGGAACGGAGAATTCCCAAAACCAGCTGCTGAACTTCCAACATCTTTAACAGAATCCTGAACAACTTTAACTCTGCAGTCTGTACGTTTCACTCCGGACAGTTTCTCCAACACTCGGACACCATGGAGCAGCTTCAGCTCAGCGTTCAACACTGAAGAGACTGAAGAGACGAGCAGCTCCACCTTTATTAGCACCACAACCTCCAACAGTGACTGGAAGTAGCAGCCATGCTGTGTGAGTGGATCACTGTGTGCTGGTTGAAGCAGATCATCTTCAACTGAAAGTTTCACAGAGACACCTTTCATCTACTTTGTGTTTGATGTTCAGATCAAAGAGAGTAGCTAGCAGCTCCAAGTAACTAGCACCGCTATCTAAATAGTATGTGGGCGGAGCTTATTAACACAGAGGCTCATTTTATTTGGTTTTATTTGTTGCTTTTGTGTGATCATCTCTGCTGTAAACCAGCCAATCACAGCAGAGCTCATCTAAATATTCATGAGTTTAACCAAAGGCAGCTTGTTTTGTTCTAGAACCAGATCAAAGAGTGTATATGGGTGTAAAACCACATGTGGGTGACCAGCAAAGGTGTCAGAAGTATTCACATTCAGTACTCAGGTAGAAGTATAGATACTCAGGTAAAACAATACTTCTGTAGAAGTTGAAGTATCAACTGAAGCTTTTTACTCCAGTAAAAGTGTAAAAGTACCGATTTCAGAACTACTTAAAGCATAAAAGTAAAAGTAAAGTAAAGAGAAAAAGCCATTAAGGATAAAAGCTTAGGCCGCACCACAGGGGTCTATAGTTCACTAGCCCACCTCCCCAAAAACCCCATTCTTCTAAAAGCCATAATGACTATAATGTTATATTAAAATGTTAATGTTGATCAGTTTGGGATGCGCTAGGCTTCCTGTTTCAGCTCATATACACCCATTAAACATGAATGTAGTTTAATACAATGGAAATATATTAAAGAAGCATATCTGTTACTACTGAACATTAACATGTGTTTCATGGAGCAGAAGATATGATCACTAGTCTATAAGTATTGGAATGAAGTCAAACTTCAAAGACATGTTATCAATAATCTTTACTGGAATGTAAATGTACATGAATGAAAACAAGCTGATCTAAATTAACAGACCTGCCAACCTGCCAGCGGTGGGGCGAGGATTCACATGGCCCGCGTGGAGAAATATCAAATCGAGAAAGAAAAAAGGGAGTTTGATATGATGATAAACACAAACGCAGGACTTCTTTCTGTGCTCACGAGTCTTACATTTACACTCGCGGGAGGATATTTACACACGCAAGTTGTTAAAACTTGTAAGTTTATATTCTGCATCTTGTTTTTGAGTTCCTAGATTTAACATTGACAATTCACACTTCCCACACTCTGCCAGTTCCCCCTGAAACAGTGTTTAGCACCGTCCTCCCTTTAAATCCAGTCCCAGTATGAAGATGAACTGAGATGAAAACCAATTTGGTTACTGTTGTTTTGACGGCTCGCCGGCTCTCCGCTCGTAGCCTGTTTAAAACTAGTGCTGTGATTGGTCGAAGTCTTCTTTTCCCAACAGGTTGCTGCCCAATGCGGTTACACTCATAGACGCATTCATAGCGCGCAAATTCACAGACAGTTAAACTCAAAGCTATCGATGATCTTCTCGTATTTTGAAGAGACTAATCGTAGCCACGCAGTTTGATGTGTAAATGCGTGTCTGATGCGCAAATGTTTTAGAATTTAGAATTTTAAGAAAAATTTTTGAGGGCAGTCGTGGCCTGAAGGTTAGAGAACCGGTCTTGTGACCGGAAGGTCACCGGTTTGATCCCCAGGATCCCCCAGGCCACGACTGTATTGCCCTTGAGCAAGGCACCTTACCCCAACTGCTCCCCGTGTGCCGTGGATAGGGCTGCCCACCGCTCTGGGCACGTGTGCTCACTGCCCCCTAGTGTGTGGATGTTTCATTGCACGGACGGGTTAAATGCGAAGGTCAAATTCCGCTGTGTGCAAAACACGTAACTAAAATGCGTAAAGGCTGGTCTGGAACAGGAGTAACGAGACTATTTTTGAAATGTAAGGAGTAGAAAGTACTGATGGTGTATAAAGGTAATAATTACTCCAGTAAAGAATAAATAACCAACATTTCTACTTAAGTAAGGTAACAAAGTATTTGTACTTCATTACTTGACACCTCTGGGTGATCAAAGACTCAGGATTCTGTGGAAGTTCATCATATCATCTCATATCTGCTGAGTTTGGATCGAACCGGATCTCAGTGCTGTAAGTTTTGAGGATTTGAAAGCCGGCGCTGGCTAGCTGGCTGTGTTCCGGCGTCAGTCTGGTTTTCGTGCGAACAGCATTGCGCTGCAGTCGCATTACCGGCATTGCAGGAAGCTGCGTTTATTTTTTCTGCACATGAAACGGGTTTTAATGAAATTCTTGCATTAGACCCTAAATTAGAGCTTTCGGGAACCTTGCGGAGAAAGAGATGAATGGACCCGCGGAGAGGGCGAGGAAAAGAGTTCCAGCAATCACAAAAGAAGCATAGCGTAGCGCGCCGCAAACACATCGGCGTGACAGCTCGCTGAAATCTTTAGCGGCCTGTCAGGCGAGACGCGGCTGCTGTTCAGTTGCCTCAGAAAGGTCAGGACTAAATGGAGCTCCCCGCGGCTTCTGGCTGGGTTCTGGTCCTCAAGGCAGCGGCCACAGAGAGGGGAACGCTGTGGTGGGCTCGCTCTTCATATTCAGGCCATTCACAGTACCTTCGGAAGCCGGCCGCCGCGCTGCCACAGGGCAGTGGGGGCGTGGTGAGCATTGGCATGGCAACAAATGGACACACGATCATTAGCGAGGACGTGTGCTGAGAAACAACATTCACGTGGAAACTCACTGCAGCTGCCGGGATGGCTAAAACACCAGCGCATGGTGAAGGCTGTGAACTGGTGAACAGGTGGTCACGGCAAGCCTCTTGGCAGAGGTGGGCACGGTAACCTGCAGCAGCACATCTACAGGGGTTACTGAACACTTCAGCACGAAAACAAGAGCTCTGATAGGCACGGGTGTAGGAGTGCGTTTGCTAATATGAATCAAAGCCCACCCTATCTCCTATATATTACCTATAATCTGATTCCACTGTAGGTAAGGTATAAATCACTGTATGTAGAGTGACGTAGAACAGTGTTGTAGAATTACAATGAATAAATATAATAAATAAACAAAACACAACTTTATCTGTATGTCTGATTATTTTTAGATAAATCCAATTAAAGATCATTTTACAAACTAAACTAGATACTAAACTAGATACTCCACATTACATTTTATACAACTTAAATTATTCCTCCCATTTCTAGGTTATATACACATAAAATCTAAACAAAATATTATTTTCTTTAGAGCGTAATACTGAAATTAAATGATAAATAAATTTATGTTAAGGTTTCCTGGCTAGACTAGACTAACATTAGTGTTAGACAGTAAGGCTGTGTCCCAAACAGTGCCCTCTGGAACATTACATACTGACTACTGACAGAACCTGACTACTACATACTGACTACTAGAGTCCTTTTATTTATTAATTAATGAATTAATTTTTTTTAAATTATATTTTATAATTTATGTATGTAGTGTAGTAGCAGTCTGCAGTTTGGGGGCGTGGCCAGAGAGTGATGTAACTTTACAGTTCAGAGTGTTTTCTGACTAAAGAAATATAAACGTTAGCTAACCCAAACCCTCCTAGTCTGTTACCATAAAAACACATTATACTAAAGCTGGTTTATTACAGTGTATATGATCATCGTTGTTATTCACTGCTCTCATCACTGACCTCACGTTTAAAGCTGGCGTAGCTACACGACACTCCAGCGAGGAGAAAGACCACCTAACAACCAGAGCCTTAACACAGTGAAAGACCACCTAACAACCAGAGCCTTAACACAGTGAAATACCACCTAACAACCAGAGCCTTAACACAGTGAAAGACCACCTTACAACCAGAGCCTTAACACAGAGAAAGACCACCTGACAACCAGAGCCTTAACACAGTGAAAGACCACCTAACAACCAAAGCCTTAACACAGTAAAAGACCAGCTAACAACCAGAGCCTTAACACAGTGAAAGACCACCTAACAACCAGAGCCTTAACACAGTGAAAGACCACCTAACAACCAGAGCCTTAACACAGTGAAAGACCACCTGACAACCAGAGCCTTAACACAGAGAAAGACCACCTGACAACCAGAGCCTTAACACAGTAAAAGACCCCCTATTAACCAGAGCCTTAACACAGTGAAAGACCACCTAATAACCAGAGCCTTAACACAGTAAAAGACCCCCTAATAACCAGAGCCTTAACACAGTGAAAGACCACCTAATAACCAGAGCCTTAACACAGTGAAAGACCACCTAACAACCAGAACCTTAACACAGTGAAAGACCCCCTAATAATCACAGTCTGCTCCATCTTCACTAGCTTTTCACACTGTGTCCCTACGCTAACCTGAG
>CM038702.1:916234-943734 GCA_021613375.1 Megaleporinus macrocephalus
GGTCTGAGTACTGAACTCTCACTATTACACTATATAACAGCGTTATTACAGGTTTACAGTTCTGAGTACTGAACTCTCACTATTACACTATATAACAGCGTTATTACAGGTTTACAGTTCTGAGTACTGAACTCTCACTATTACACTATATAACAGCGTTATTACAGGTTTACAGTTCTGAGTACTGAACTCTCACTATTACACTATATAACAGCGTTATTACAGGTTTACAGTTCTGAGTACTGAACTCTCACTATTACACTATATAACAGCGTTATTACAGGTTTACAGTTCTGAGTACTGAACTCTCACTATTACACTATATAACAGCGTTATTACAGGTTTACAGTTCTGAGTACTGAACTCTCACTATTACACTATATAACAGCGTTATTACAGGTTTACAGTTCTGAGTACTGAACTCTCACTATTACACTATATAACAGCGTTATTACAGGTTTACAGTTCTGAGTACTGAACTCTCACTATTACACTATATAACAGCGTTATTACAGGTTTACAGTTCTGAGTACTGAACTCTCACTAGTTACACTATATAACAGCGTTATTACAGGTTTACAGTTCTGAGTACTGAACTCTCACTAGTACACTATATAACAGCGTTATTACAGGTTTACAGTTCTGAGTACTGAACTCTCACTATTACACTATATAACAGCGTTATTACAGGTTTACAGTTCTGAGTACCTGAAGTCTCACTAGTACACTATATAACAGCGTTATTACAGGTTTACAGTTCTGAGTACTGAACTCTCACTATTACACTATATAACAGCGTTATTACAGGTTTACAGTTCTGAGTACTGAACTCTCACTATTACACTATATAACAGCGTTATTACAGGTTTACAGTTCTGAGTACTGAACTCTCACTATTACACTATATAACAGCGTTATTACAGGTTTACAGTTCTGAGTACTGAACTCTCACTATTACACTATATAACAGCGTTATTACAGGTTTACAGTTCTGAGTACTGAACTCTCACTATTACACTATATAACAGTGAAATTCCTCTGCGGAACCGGTTCTCTCTCTTTTCCATAAATACAGCATGTGAGTCATTGGTGCCTCCGTATCTGAGGTGAGTGTTTCTCTGTGAAGCCCTGTGGTGGGTGGGTGGGGGGGGGGTTGATTGGGGGGGTGGGGGGTGGCCTTCCAGAAGAAAAAGAGCCAAAAAGTCACAGGGGTTGGGCTCCTGTTGCTCTCCTCCTCATTAAGGAGCCGCTCGGAGGAGAACCGCTGACTCGGCATGAAGCCCTCGACCTCCTCGCTCTCCGCTGCTCCTTATTTCTTCATTATCCGTGGACATGCGGTCCGAGGAGTGAGAGGGAGGAAGATTAACGGAGCGTTCTCGAGATTAAATATTCGACAAACTCCGAACTCCGGAAAACTCTCCCAAAAACAGGAGAGAGCAGCTTCCTGGCCAGGACGAGTAATTGTCGGTACCTGAAAGCTGTTATTTCATACAGACATTTGGAAAATGAATGGTCTACGCCAAACGCCGGGAACAATGTTGGAGATAATTTGCATCCCCCCCCTCCCTCTCCCCTTCCCTCTCCCCCGACCCCCCTCTCCCCTTCCTCTCCCCCCGACCCCCCCCTCTCCCCTTCCCTCTCCCCCGACCCCCCTCTCCCCCTTCCCTCTCCCCCGACCCCCCTCTCCCCTTCCCTCTCCCTCGACCCCCTCTCCCCTTCCCTCTCCCTCGACCCCCCCTCTCCCCTTCCCTCTCCCTCGACCCCCCTTCCCCTTCCCTCTCCCTCGACCCCCCTCTCCCTTCCCTCTCCTCGACCTCCCTCTCCCTCTCCCTCGACCCCCCTCTCCCCTCCCTCTCCCTCGACCCCCCTCTCCCCTTCCCTCTCCCTCGACCCCCCTCTCCCCTTCCCTCTCCCTCGACCCCCCTCTCCCCTTCCCTCTCCCTCGACCCCCCCCCCCCTCTCCTTCCCTCTCCCTCGACCTCCCTCTCCTCTCCCTCGACCCCCCTCTCCCCCTCCCTCTCCCTCGACCCCCCTCTCCCTTCCCTCTCCCTCGACCCCCCTCTCCCCTTCCCTCTCCCTCGACCCCCCTCTCCCCTTCCCTCTCCCTCGACCTCCCTCTCCTCTCCCTCGACCCCCCTCTCCCCTTCCCTCTCCCCGACCCCCCTCTCCCCTTCCCTCTCCCTCGACCCCCTCTCCCCTTCCCTCTCCCCGACCCCCCTCTCCCCTTCCCTCTCCCTCGACCCCCCTCTCCCCTTCCCTCCCTCGACCCCCCTCTCCCCCTCCCTCTCCCTCGACCCCCCTCTCCCCTTCCCTCTCCCTCGACCCCCCTCTCCCCTTCCCTCTCCCTCGACCCCCCTCTCCCCTTCCCTCTCCCTCGACCTCCCTCTCCCTCTCCCTCGACCCCCCTCTCCCCCTCCCTCTCCCTCGAAGGTTCTCCTTGGCCTTGGTTCCTCTCAGTGGTTCCTCAACTTAGATGTGATTTTGAATGTGAGATTAGTTCAGATTAAACGAAACTGGAAAATCAGACTTCCTGAAGAATAACACAGTGATTGCACAGATTAAGCAATTTATGGATTTGTTGCTATGGTATCCCAGGTGGTTGCTAGGGTTTTGCTATCCAGATACTACAATATTCCAGGTGTTACTATGGTGTTTCTGTGGTATTCCAGGTGGTTGATAGGGTTTTGCTATGCAGATACAATGCTATTCCAGGTGTTACTATGGTGTTGCTATGGTATTCCAGGTGGTTGATAGGGTTTTGCTATTCAGATACTACAATATTCCTGGTGGTTGCTATGGTGTTCTTATGGTATCCCATGTGGTTGCTAGGGTTTTGCTGTGCAGATACTATACTATTCCAGGTGTTACTATGGTGTTGATATGTTATCCTGGGTGGTTGCTAGGGTTTTGCTGTGCAGATACTATAATATGCTAGGTGGTTCCTATTGTGTTGCTGTGTGATTGCTTTGGCATCCCAGTTGGATACTATGGTGTTGCTCTGCAGTTGATATGATGCCCCAGGTGGTTGCTATGCTATCCCGGATTATTACTATTGTGTAACTAATAAATAAATGTCAAAGCAATTGAGGCGAGACTTTCAGTTATGGCTTTCACACTACATAACTAATCGATGACGCGGGGTCACCAATTACACAACTCTGGTGGTCACTAAACTCTGGTGGTCACTAAACTCTGGTGAGAACTGAACTCTGGTGGTCACTAAACTCTGGTGGTCACTAAACTCTGGTGAGAACTGAACTCTGGTGAGAACTAAACTCTGGTGGTCACTAAACTCTGGTGGTCACTAAACTCTGGTGGGAACTAAACTCTGGAGAGAACTAAACTCTGGTGAGAACTAAACTCTGGTGGGAACTAAACTCTGGTGAGAACTAAACTCTGGTGGGAACTAAACTCTGGTGAGAACTAAACGCGTGTGAAAACTAAACTCTGGTGAGAACAAAACTCTGGTGAGAACTAAACTCTGGTGGGAACTAAACTCTGGTGGGAACTAAACTCTGGTGACATGAACTCTGGTGAGATCTAAACTCTGGTGAGAACTAAACTCTGGTGAGAACTAAACTCTGGTGGGAACTAAACTCTGGTGAGATGAACTCTGGTGAGATCTAAACTCTGGTGAGAACTAAACTCTGGTGAGAACTAAACTCTGGTGGGAACTAAACTCTGGTGGGAACTAAACTCTGGTGGGAACTTAACTCTGGTGAGAACTAAACTCTGGTGAGAACTAAACTCTGGTGAGAACTGAACTCTGGTGGGAACTAAACTCTGGTGAGAACTAAACTCTGGTGAGAACTAAACTCTGGTGGAAACTAAACTCTGGTGAGAACTAAACTCTGGTGAGAACTAAACGTGTGTGAGAACTGAACTCTGGTGAGAACTAAACTCTGGTGAGAACTAAACATGTGTGAGAACTAAACTCTGGTGAGAACTAAACTCTGGTGAGAACTAAACTCTTGTGAGAACTAAACTCTGGTGAGAACTAAACTGTGGTGAGAACTAAACTGTGGTGAGAACTAAACTCTGGTGGGAACTAAACTCTGGTGGGAACTAAACTCTGGTGGGAACTAAACTCTGGTGAGAACTAAACTCTGGTGGGAACTAAACTCTGGTGGGAACTAAACTCTGGTGAGAACTAAACGCGTGTGAGAACTAAACTCTGGTGAGAACTAAACTCTGCTGAGAACTAAACTCTGGTGGGAACTAAACTCTGGTGAGAACTAAACTCTGGTGAGAACTAAACTCTGGTGGGAACTAAACTCTGGTGGGAACTAAACTCTGGTGAGATCTAAACTCTGGTGAGAACTAAACTCTGGTGAGAACTAACTCTGGTGGGAACTAACTCTGGTGAGAACTAAACTCTGCTGAGAACTGAACTCTGGTGGGAACTAAACTCTGGTGAGAACTAAACTCTGGTGAGAACTGAACTCTGGTGAGAACTAAACTCTGGTGAGAACTGAACTCTGGTGGGAACTAAACTCTGGTGAGAACTAAACTCTTGTGAGAACTAAACGTGTGTGAGAACTAAACTCTGGTGGGAACTAAACTCTGGTGAGAACTGAACTCTGGTGGGAACTAAACTCTGGTGAGAACTAAACTCTTGTGAGAACTAAACGTGTGTGAGAACTAAACTCTGGTGGGAACTAAACTCTGGTGGGAACTAAACTCTGGTGAGAACTAAACTCTTGTGAGAACTAAACGTATGTGAGAACTAAACTCTGGTGAGAACTAAACTCTGGTGAGAACTAAACGTATGTGAGAACTAAACGTATGTGAGAACTAAACTCTGGTGAGAACTAAACGTATGTGAGAACTAAACTCTGGTGAGAACTAAACTCTGGTGAGAACTAAACTCTGGTGAGAACTAAACTCTGGTGGGAACTAAACTCTGGTGACATGAACTCTGGTGAGATCTAAACTCTGGTGAGAACTAAACTCTGGTGAGAACTAAACTCTGGTGGGAACTAAACTCTGGTGAGATGAACTCTGGTGAGATCTAAACTCTGGTGAGAACTAAACTCTGGTGGGAACTAAACTCTGGTGGGAACTAAACTCTGGTGGGAACTAAACTCTGGTGGGAACTTAACTCTGGTGAGAACTAAACTCTGGTGAGAACTAAACTCTGGTGAGAACTGAACTCTGGTGGGAACTAAACTCTGGTGAGAACTAAACTCTGGTGAGAACTAAACTCTGGTGGAAACTAAACTCTGGTGAGAACTAAACTCTGGTGAGAACTAAACGTGTGTGAGAACTGAACTCTGGTGAGAACTAAATTCTGGTGAGAACTAAACATGTGTGAGAACTAAACTCTGGTGAGAACTAAACTCTGGTGAGAACTAAACTCTTGTGAGAACTAAACTCTGGTGAGAACTAAACTGTGGTGAGAACTAAACGTATGTGAGAACTAAACTCTCGTGAGAACTAAACTCTCGTGAGAACTAAACTCTGGTGGGAACTAAACTCTGGTGGGAACTAAACTCTGGTGGGAACTAAACTCTGGAGAGAACTAAACTCTGCTGAGAACTAAACTCTGGTGAGAACTAAACTCTGGTGGGAACTAAACTCTGGTGGGAACTAAACTCTGGTGGGAACTAAACTCTGGTGAGAACTAAACGCGTGTGAGAACTAAACTCTGGTGAGAACTAAACTCTGCTGAGAACTAAACTCTGGTGAGAACTAAACTCTGGTGAGAACTAAACTCTGGTGGGAACTAAACTCTGGTGGGAACTAAACTCTGGTGAGATCTAAACTCTGGTGAGAACTAAACTCTGGTGAGAACTAAACTCTGGTGGGAACTAACTCTGGTGGGAACTAACTCTGGTGAGAACTAAACTCTGCTGAGAACTGAACTCTGGTGGGAACTAAACTCTGGTGAGAACTAAACTCTGGTGAGAACTGAACTCTGGTGAGAACTAAACTCTGGTGAGAACTGAACTCTGGTGGGAACTAAACTCTGGTGAGAACTAAACTCTTGTGAGAACTAAACGTGTGTGAGAACTGAACTCTGGTGAGAACTAAACTCTGGTGAGAACTAAACATGTGTGAGAACTAAACTCTGGTGAGAACTAAACTCTGGTGAGAACTAAACTCTGGTGAGCACTAAACGTGTGTGAGAACTAAACTCTGGTGAGAACTAAACTCTGGTGAGAACTAAATGCATGTGAGAACTAAACTCTGGTGAGAACTAAACTCTGGTGAGACCTAAACTCTGGTGGGAACTAAACTCTGGTGAGAACAAAACACTGGTGGGAACTAAACTCTGGTGGGAACTAAACTCTGGTGGGAACTAAACTCTGGTGAGAACTAAACGTGTGTGAGAACTGAACTCTGGTGAGAACTAAACTCTGGTGAGAACTAAACATGTGTGAGAACTAAACTCTGGTGAGAACTAAACTCTGGTGAGAACTAAACTCTGGTGAGCACTAAACGTGTGTGAGAACTAAACTCTGGTGAGAACTAAACTCTGGTGAGAAATAAATGCATGTGAGAACTAAACTCTGGTGAGAACTAAACTCTGGTGAGACCTAAACTCTGGTGGGAACTAAACTCTGGTGGGAACTAAACTCTGGTGAGAACAAAACTCTGGAGAGAACTAAACTCTTGTGAGAACTAAACTCTGGTGGGAACTAAACTCTGGAGAGAACTAAACTCTGCTGAGAACTAAACTCTGGTGGGAACTAAACTCTGGTGAGAACTAAACTCTGGTGAGAACTAAACTCTGGTGGGAACTAAACTCTGGTGGGAACTAAACTCTGGTGAGAACTAAACTCTGGTGAGAACTGAACTCTGGTGAGAACTACACTCTGGAGAGAACTAAACTCTGGTGAGAACGAAACGTGTGTGAGAAGTAAACTCTGGTGAGAATTAAACTCTGGTGAGAACTGAACTCTGGTGAGATCTAAACTCTGGTGAGAACTAAACTCTGGTGGGAACTAAACTCTGGTGGGAACTAAACTCTGGTGGGAACTGAACTCTGGTGAGAACTTAACTCTGGTGAGAACTAAACTCTGGTGAGAACTAAACTCTGGTGAGAACTGAACTCTGGTGGGAACTAAACTCTGGTGAGAACTAAACTCTGGTGAGAACTGAACTCTGTGAGAACTAAACTCTGGTGAGAACTAAACTCTGGTGGGAACTAAACTCTGGTGAGAACTAAACTCTGGTGAGAACTAAACGTGTGTGAGAACTGAACTCTGGTGAGAACTAAACTCTGGTGAGAACTAAACATGTGTGAGAACTAAACTCTGGTGAGAAATAAACTGTGGTGAGAAATAAACTCTGGTGAGAACTAAACATGTGTGAGAACTAAACTCTGGTGAGAACTAAACTCTGGTGAGAACTAAACTCTGGTGAGAACTAAATGTGTGTGAGTACTAAACTCTGGTGAGAACTAAACTCTGGTGGGAACTAAACTCTGGTGGGAACTAAACTCTGGTGAGAACTAAACTCTGGTGAGAACTAAACTCTGCTGAGAACTAAACTCTGGTGGGAACTAAACTCTGGTGAGAACTAAACTCTGGTGGGAACTAAACTCTGGTGGGAACTAAACTCTGGTGAGAACTAAACGCGTGTGAGAACTAAACTCTGGTGAGAACTAAACTCTGGTGAGAACTAAACGTATGTGAGAACTAAACTCTGGTGAGAACTAAACTCTGGTGAGAACTAAATGTATGTGAGAACTAAACTCTGGTGAGAACTAAACTCTGGTGAGACCTAAACTCTGGTGAGAACTAAACTCTGGTGAGCACTAAACGTGTGTGAGAACTAAACTCTGGTGAGAACTACACTCTGGTGAGAACTAAATGCATGTGAGAACTAAACTCTGGTGAGAACTAAACTCTGGTGGGAACTAAACTCTGGTGGGAACTAAACTCTGGTGAGAACAAAACTCTGGAGAGAACTAAACTCTGGTGAGAACTAAACTCTGGTGGGAAATAAACTCTGGAGAGAACTAAACTCTGGTGGGAACTAAACTCTGGTGGGAACTAAACTCTGGTGAGAACTAAACTCTGGTGAGAACTAAACTCTGGTGGGAACTAAACTCTGGTGAGAACGAAACTCTGGTGAGAACTGAACTCTGGTGGGAACTACACTCTGGTGAGAACTAAACTCTGGTGAGAACGAAACGTGTGTGAGAACTAAACTCTGGTGAGAACTAAACTCTGGTGAGAACTAAACTCTGGTGAGAACTGAACTCTGGTGAGATCTAAACTCTGGTGAGAACTAAACTCTGGTGAGAACTAAACTCTGGTGGGAACTAAACGTGTGTGAGAACTGAACTCTGGTGAGAACTTAACTCTGGTGAGAACTAAACTCTGGTGAGAACTAAACTCTGGTGAGAACTGAACTCTGGTGGGAACTAAACTCTGGTGAGAACTAAACTCTGGTGAGAACTGAACTCTGGTGAGAACTAAACTCTGGTGAGACCTAAACTCTGGTGGGAACTAAACTCTGGTGAGAACTAAACTCTGGTGAGAACTAAACGTGTGTGAGAACTGAACTCTGGTGAGAACTAAACTCTGGTGAGAACTAAACATGTGTGAGAACTAAACTCTGGTGAGAAATAAACTGTGGTGAGAAATAAACTCTGGTGAGAACTAAACGTGTGTGAGAACTAAACTCTGGTGAGAACTAAACTCTGGTGAGAACTAAACTCTGGTGAGAACTAAATGTGTGTGAGAACTAAACTCTGGTGAGAACTAAACTCTGGTGGGAACTAAACTCTGGTGGGAACTAAACTCTGGAGAGAACTAAACTCTGGTGAGAACTAAACTCTGGTGAGAACTAAACTCTGGTGAGAACTAAACTCTGGAGAGAACTAAACTCTGCTGAGAACTAAACTCTGGTGAGAACTAAACTCTGGTGGGAACTAAACTCTGGTGGGAACTAAACTCTGGTGAGAACTAAACGCGTGTGAGAACTAAACTCTGGTGAGAACTAAACTCTGGTGAGAACTAAACTCTGGTGGGAACTAAACTCTGGTGAGAACTAAACTCTGGTGGGAAATAAACTCTGGTGGGAACTAAACTCTGGAGAGAACTAAACTTTGATGAGAACTAAACTCTGGTGGGAACTAAACTCTGGAGAGAACTAAACTCTGCTGAGAACTAAACTCTGGTGGGAACTAAACTCTGGTGAGAACTAAACTCTGGTGGGAACTAAACTCTGGTGGGAACTAAACTCTGGTGAGAACTAAACGCGTGTGAGAACTAAACTCTGGTGAGAACTAAACTCTGGTGAGAACTAAACTCTGGTGGGAACTAAACTCTGGTGAGAACTAAACTCTGGTGGGAAATAAACTCTGGTGGGAACTAAACTCTGGAGAGAACTAAACTTTGATGAGAACTAAACTCTGGTGGGAACTAAACTCTGGAGAGAACTAAACTCTGCTGAGAACTAAACTCTGGTGGGAACAAACTCTGGTGAGAACTAAACTCTGGTGGGAACTAAACTCTGGTGGGAACTAAACTCTGGTGAGAACTAAACGTATGTGAGAACTAAACTCTGGTGAGAACTAAACTCTGCTGAGAACTAAACTCTGGTGGGAACTAAACTCTGGTGAGAACTAAACTCTGGTGAGAACTAAACTCTGGTGGGAACTAAACTCTGGTGAGATGAACTCTGGTGAGATCTAAACTCTGGTGAGAACTAAACTATGGTGAGAACTAAACTCTGGTGGGAACTAACTCTGGTGGAAATTAAACTCTGGTGAGAACTAAACTCTGCTGAGAACTGAACTCTGGTGAGAACTAAACTCTGGTGAGAACTAAACTCTGGTGAGAACTGAACTCTGGTGAGAACTAAACTCTGGTGAGAACTGAACTCTGGTGGGAACTAAACTCTGGTGAGAACTAAACTCTTGTGAGAACTAAACGTGTGTGAGAACTGAACTCTGGTGAGAACTAAACTCTGGTGAGAACTAAACTCTTGTGAGAACTAAACGTGTGTGAGAACTGAACTCTGGTGAGAACTAAACTCTGGTGAGAACTAAACATGTGTGAGAACTAAACTCTGGTGAGAACTAAACTCTGGTGAGAACTAAACTCTGGTGAGCACTAAACGTGTGTGAGAACTAAACTCTGGTGAGAACTAAACTCTGGTGAGAACTAAACTCTGGTGAGAACTAAATGCATGTGAGAACTAAACTCTGGTGAGAACTAAACTCTGGTGAGACCTAAACTCTGGTGGGAACTAAACTCTGGTGAGAACAAAACTCTGGAGAGAACTAAACTCTGGTGAGAACTAAACTCTGGTGGGAACTAAACTCTGGAGAGAACTAAACTCTGCTGAGAACTAAACTCTGGTGGGAACTAAACTCTGGTGGGAACTAAACTCTGGTGAGAACTAAACGCGTGTGAGAACTAAACTCTGGTGAGAACTAAACTCTGGTGGGAACTAAACTCTGGTGGGAACTTAACTCTGGTGAGAACTAAACTCTGGTGAGAACTAAACTCTGGTGAGAACTGAACTCTGGTGGGAACTACACTCTGGTGAGAACTAAACTCTGGTGAGAACTAAACGTGTGTGAGAACTAAACTCTGGTGGGAAATAAACTCTGGTGAGAACTAAACTCTGGTGGGAACTTAACTCTGGTGAGAACTAAACTCTGGTGAGAACTAAACTCTGGTGAGAACTGAACTCTGGTGGGAACTAAACTCTGGTGAGAACTAAACTCTGGTGAGAACCGAACTCTGGTGAGAACTAAACTCTGGTGAGAACTAAACTCTGGTGGGAACTAAACTCTGGTGAGAACTAAACTCTGGTGAGAACTAAACGTGTGTGAGAACTGAACTCTGGTGAGAACTAAACTCTGGTGAGAACTAAACATGTGTGAGAACTAAACTCTGGTGAGAACTAAACTGTGGTGAGAACTAAACTCTGGTGAGAACTGAACTCTGGTGAGAACTAAATGCGTGTGAGAACTAAACTCTGGTGAGAACTAAACTCTGGTGGGAACTAAACTCTGGTGGGAACTAAACTCTGGTGAGAACAAAACTCTGGAGAGAACTAAACTCTGGTGAGAACTAAACTCTGGTGGGAACTAAACTTTGGAGAGAACGAAACTCTGCTGAGAACTAAACTCTAGTGGGAACTAAACTCTGGTGAGAACTAAACTCTGGTGGGAACTAAACTCTGGTGAGAACTAAACGCGTGTGAGAACTAAACTCTGGTGAGAACTAAACTCTGGTGAGAACTAAACTCTGGTGGGAACTAAACTCTGGTGGGAACTAAACTCTGGTGGGAACTTAACTCTGGTGAGAACTAAACTCTGGTGAGAACTAAACTCTGGTGAGAACTGAACTCTGGTGAGATCTAAACTCTGGTGAGAACTAAACTCTGGTGAGAACTAAACTCTGGTGGGAACTAAACTCTGGTGGGAACTGAACTCTGGTGAGAACTAAACTCTGGTGAGAACTAAACTCTGGTGAGAACTCAACTCTGGTGAGAACTGAACTCTGGTGGGAACTAAACTCTGGTGAGAACTAAACTCTGGTGAGAACTGAACTCTGGTGAGAACTAAACTCTGGTGAGAACTAAACTCTGGTGGGAACTAAACTCTGGTGAGAACTAAACTCTGGTGAGAACTAAACGTGTGTGAGAACTGAACTCTGGTGAGAACTAAACTCTGGTGAGAACTAAACATGTGTGAGAACTAAACTGTGGTGAGAACTAAACTGTGGTGAGAAATAAACTCTGGTGAGAACTAAACGTGTGTGAGAACTAAACTCTGGTGAGAACTAAACTCTGGTGGGAACTAAACTCTGGTGAGAACTAAATGTGTGTGAGAACTAAACTCTGGTGAGAACTAAACTCTGGTGGGAACTAAACTCTGGTGGGAACTAAACTCTGGTGGGAACTAAACTCTGGAGAGAACTAAACTCTGGTGAGAACTAAACTCTGGTGGGAACTAAACTCTGGAGAGAACTAAACTCTGCTGAGAACTAAACTCTGGTGGGAACTAAACTCTGGTGAGAACTAAACTCTGGTGGGAACTAAACTCTGGTGAGAACTAAACTCTGGTGAGAACTAAACTCTGGTGAGAACTAAACGTGTGTGAGAACTGAACTCTGGTGAGAACTAAACTCTGGTGAGAACTAAACATGTGTGAGAACTAAACTCTGGTGAGAACTAAACTGTGGTGAGAAATAAACTCTGGTGAGAACTAAACGTGTGTGAGAACTAAACTCTGGTGAGAACTAAACTCTGGTGAGAACTAAACTCTGGTGAGAACTAAATGTGTGTGAGAACTAAACTCTGGTGAGAACTAAACTCTGGTGGGAACTAAACTCTGGTGAGAACTAAACTCTGGAGAGAACTAAACTCTGGTGAGATCTAAACTCTGGTGGGAACTAAACTCTGGAGAGAACTAAACTCTGCTGAGAACTAAACTCTGGTGAGAACTAAACTCTGGTGAGAACTAAACTCTGGTGGGAACTAAACTCTGGTGGGAACTAAACTCTGGTGAGAACTAAACACGTGTGAGAACTAAACTCTGGTGAGAACTAAACTCTGGTGAGAACTAAACTCTGGTGGGAACTAAACTCTGGTGAGAACTAAACTCTGGTGGGAACTAAACTCTGGAGAGAACTAAACTCTGGTGAGAACTAAACTCTGGTGGGAACTAAACTCTGGAGAGAACTAAACTCTGCTGAGAACTAAACTCTGGTGGGAACTAAACTCTGGGGAGAACTAAACTCTGGTGGGAACTAAACTCTGGTGGGAACTAAACTCTGGTGAGAACTAAACGCGTGTGAGAACTAAACTCTGGTGAGAACTAAACTCTGCTGAGAACTAAACTCTGGTGGGAACTAAACTCTGGTGAGAACTAAACTCTGGTGAGAACTAAACTCTGGTGGGAACTAAACTCTGGTGAGATGAACTCTGGTGAGATCTAAACTCTGGTGAGAACTAAACTATGGTGAGAACTAAACTCTGGTGGGAACTAACTCTGGTGGAAATTAAACTCTGGTGAGAACTAAACTCTGCTGAGAACTGAACTCTGGTGAGAACTAAACTCTGGTGAGAACTAAACTCTGGTGAGAACTGAACCCTGGTGAGAACTAAACTCTGGTGAGAACTGAACTCTGGTGGGAACTAAACTCTGGTGAGAACTAAACTCTTGTGAGAACTAAACGTGTGTGAGAACTGAACTCTGGTGAGAACTAAACTCTGGTGAGAACTAAACATGTGTGAGAACTAAACTCTGGTGAGAACTAAACTCTGGTGAGAACTAAACTCTGGTGAGCACTAAACGTGTGTGAGAACTAAACTCTGGTGAGAACTAAACTCTGGTGAGAACTAAATGCATGTGAGAACTAAACTCTGGTGAGAACTAAACTCTGGTGAGACCTAAACTCTGGTGGGAACTAAACTCTGGTGAGAACAAAACTCTGGAGAGAACTAAACTCTGGTGAGAACTAAACTCTGGTGGGAACTAAACTCTGGAGATAACTAAACTCTGCTGAGAACTAAACTCTGGTGGGAACTAAACTCTGGTGGGAACTAAACTCTGGTGAGAACTAAACGCGTGTGAGAACTAAACTCTGGTGAGAACTAAACTCTGGTGAGAACTAAACTCTGGTGGGAACTTAACTCTGGTGAGAACTAAACTCTGGTGAGAACTAAACTCTGGTGAGAACTGAACTCTGGTGGGAACTACACTCTGGTGAGAACTAAACTCTGGTGAGAACTAAACGTGTGTGAGAACTAAACTCTGGTGGGAACTAAACTCTGGTGAGAACTGAACTCTGGTGAGAACTAAACTCTGGTGAGAACTGGACTCTAGTGAGAACTAAACTCTGGTGAGAACTAAACTCTGGTGAGAACTAAACATATGTGAGAACTAAACTCTGGTGAGAACTAAACTCTGGTGAGAACTAAACTCTGGTGAGAACTAAACTCTGGTGAGAACTAAACGTATGTGAGAACTAAACTCTGGTGAGAACTAAACTCTGGTGAGAACTAAACTCTGGTGAGAACTAAACGTATGTGAGAACTAAACTCTGGTGAGATCTAAACTCTGGTGAGAACTAAACTCTGGTGAGAACTAAACTCTGGTGAGAACTGAACTCTGGTGAGAACTAAACTCTGGTGAGAACTAAACTCTGGTGAGAACTGAACTCTGGTGAGAACTGAACTCTGGTGAGAACTAAACTCTGGTGAGAACTGAACTCTGGTGAGAACTGAACTCTGGTGAGAACTAAACTCTGGTGAGAACTAAACTCTGGTGAGAACTGAACTCTGGTGAGAACTAAACTCTGGTGAGAACTAAACGTGTGAGAGAACT
Source organism: Megaleporinus macrocephalus (assembly GCA_021613375.1). NCBI lineage: Eukaryota > Metazoa > Chordata > Actinopteri > Characiformes > Anostomidae > Megaleporinus > Megaleporinus macrocephalus. The sequence goes on from CM038702.1 coordinate 930,537, forward strand.
AAACTCTGGTGAGAACTAAACTCTGGTGAGAACTAAACTCTGGTGAGAACTGAACTCTGGTGAGAACTAAACTCTGGTGAGAACTGAACTCTGGTGAGAACTGAACTCTGGTGAGAACTAAACTCTGGTGAGAACTAAACTCTGGTGAGAACTAAACTCTGGTGAGAACTAAACGCGTGTGAGAACTAAACTCTGGTGAGAACTAAACTCTGGTGAGAACTAAACTCTGGTGGGAACTTAACTCTGGTGAGAACTAAACTCTGGGGAGAACTAAACTCTGGTGAGAACTGAACTCTGGTGGGAACTACACTCTGGTGAGAACTAAACTCTGGTGAGAACTAAACGTGTGTGAGAACTAAACTCTGGTGGGAACTAAACTCTGGTGAGAACTGAACTCTGGTGAGAACTAAACTCTGGTGAGAACTGAACTCTAGTGAGAACTAAACTCTGGTGAGAACTAAACTCTGGTGAGAACTAAACATATGTGAGAACTAAACTCTGGTGAGAACTAAACTCTGGTGAGAACTAAACTCTGGTGAGAACTAAACTCTGGTGAGAACTAAACGTATGTGAGAACTAAACTCTGGTGGTAACTAAACTCTGGTGGGAACTAAACTCTGGTGAGAACTAAACTCTGGTGAGAACTAAACGTGTGAGAGAACTAAAATCTGGTGAGATCTAAACTCTGGTGAGAACTAAACTCTGGTGAGAACTAAACTCTGGTGAGAACTGAACTCTGGTGAGAACTAAACTCTGGTGAGAACTAAGCTCTGGTGAGAACTGAACTCTGGTGAGAACTGAACTCTGGTGAGAACTAAACTCTGGTGAGAACTGAACTCTGGTGAGAACTGAACTCTGGTGAGAACTAAACTCTGGTGAGAACTAAACTCTGGTGAGAACTGAACTCTGGTGAGAACTAAACTCTGGTGAGAACTAAACGTGTGAGAGAACTAAACTCTGGTGAGAACTAAACTCTGGTGAGAACTAAACTCTGGTGAGAACTGAACTCTGGTGAGAGCTGAACTCTGGTGAGAACTAAACTCTGGTGAGAACTGAACTCTGGTGAGAACTGAACTCTGGTGAGAACTAAACTCTGGTGAGAACTAAACTCTGGTGAGAACTAAACTCTGGTGAGAACTAAACTCTGGTGAGAACTAGCGACAGCACCTAGAACATACGCTATTTCCAAACCAGACAATAACAGACGAGCAGTACGAGTTGTTACTGCGCTGATCTGCAGTGACCATCTCTTGAGAAGAGCGAGAACCTCCTGCAGACGTTGGTTACTGTTGGTGTTCTCCTCCTCCACTGTTGCAGAGAGATTTGGTTTCTACGAGAAACTGTCGATGACTGAACATCAGGCTAGTCGATTAGAGAGAAGTAGATATAATGAAAGAGATGGACTGCTTTGAAGATCATCCATCAAAACCATGATTCTTTACAGAACCAGAACCAGGACTCAAGCTTGCTCTTTCTCTACCATACTGAAGCAGCACCATGATGGAGCTCCCTAATGCCTGGAGGACGGAGGAGGAGAGACTCCTCAATTGACTCCACTCGATCCCGCTCATAAACAAGGAGCTTTATAGAGCAGTTAAACATCAGACAGCTCGGCTCGGCTCGGAGACCAGAGCGTGTTATAACTGAAGTAGCAGCGCTGATACTAACAGGCCTGATAGCAGTTGCTGGATGGTTCTAGTCAGTTCTACTGTTCTAACAGTGATTATGTGCTTACTGAACACTGATTAACTTTTATTAGATTTTAAAAGCAGCTCAAAATGTATTTAATGAGTCCTAACGAGGACAAGCAGGACGTTTAACAAGAGAGAAAACGCAATAAATCTCAGAAAACAGACGCAAATGAACGTATGGATTAAAGCGAAGGAACCGAAAAGGAATAATTAAAGAAAGAACTGGAGAACAATACTGACTGAATTAACATCTGATTAACAGTAAATAGATCATTCTCAGCTCTGCAGTGACACTGATGTGGTGCTGGTGTGTTAGTTAGTGTTTGTTGTGCTGGTGTGAGTGGATCAGACACAGCAGTGCTGCTGCTGGACTGAGAATCGTCCACCAACCAAAACTATCCGGACAGGAGTGTCCTGTGGGCGGCGTCCTGTATCCACTGATGAAGAACTAGAGGAACACAAACTGTGCAGCAGCAGATGAGCTACTGTCTCTGACTTTACATCTACAAGGTGGACCAGCAAGACAAAAAATAGTTACCTACTAGGGGGTACTAGGGGGTTCTAGGGGGTACTACGGGGTTCTAGGGGGTTCTAGGGGGTACTAGAGGGTTCTAGGGGGTACTAGAGGGTTCTAGGGGGTACTACGGGGTTCTAGGGGGTACTAGGGGGTTCTAGGGGGTACTAGGGGGTTCTAGGGGGTTCTAGGGGGTTCTAGGGGGTACTAGGGGGTTCTAGGGGGTACTAGGGGCTCATGAGATGGAGGTGGTCGAAATGTCACCGGCTTGATCCGCTGAACTGACAGGACACGATTATAGTTCCCTTGAACACCAAACCCCCACCTGCTATGTGAGTGTTTAACTGCACCCTAGTATGTGTTCACTAGTGTGTGTGTATATGTGAGTGTTTCACTGCTCCCTAGTGTGTGCTCACTAGTGTGTGTGTGTATATGTGGATGTTTCACTGATCCCTAGTGTGTGTTCACTAGTGTGTGTGTATATGTGAGTGTTTCACTGCCCCCTAGTGTGTGTTCCTTACTGTGTGTGTGTATATGTGGATGTTTCACTGCTCCCTAGTGTGTGTGTGTTCACTAGTGTGTGTGTGTATATGTGGATGTTTCACTGCTCCCTAGTGTGTGTGTGTATATGTGAGTGTTTAACTGCCCCCTAGTGTGTGTGTGTGTGTGTGTGTGTGTGTATATGTGGGCGTTTCACTGCTCTTTAGTATGTGTTTACTAGTGTGTGTGTGTTCACTAGTGTGTGTGTATATGTGAGTGTTTCACTGCTCCCTAGTGTGTGTGTGTATATGTGAGTGTTTAACTGCCCCCTAGTGTGTGTGTGTGTGTGTGCGTGTGTGTATATGTGGGCGTTTCACTGCTCTTTAGTATGTGTTTACTAGTGTGTGTGTGTGTGTATGGGGGTGTTTTACTGCCCCCTTGTGTGTTTGTGCGCATGTTTCACTGCTCCCTAGTGTCTGTGTTCACTAGTGTGTGTGTATATATATGTGGGTGTTTCACTGACCTTTAGTGTGTGTTTACTAGTGTATGTGTATATGTGGGTGTTTTACTGTTCCCTTGTGTGTGTTCACTAGTGTTTGTGTGTGTTCACTAGTGTATGTGTATATGTGGTTGTTTTACTGCCCCCTTGTGTGTGTGTGTGCGCATGTTTCACTGCTCCCTAGTGTGTGTGTTCACTAGTGTGTGTGTGTATATGTGGGCGTTTCACTGACCTTTAGTGTGTGTACATGGGGGTGTTTTACTGTTCACTTGTGTTTGTGTTCACTAGTGTGTGTGTGTGTGTGTGTGTGTTCACTAGCGTATTTGTATATGTGGGTGTTTTACTACCCCCTTGTGTGTGTGTGTGTGTGTGTGTGTGTGTGTGTGTGTGTGTGTGTGTATGTGTGTGTGTGTGTGTGTGTGTGTGTGTGTATGTGGAAACAGACTTCTTTTTCATCTATTTGCTACTAAAATCAATGACGGCCTTCATACCTGCTCAGTTCTAACAGGAACCTTCACTCTGGAGAGTGTATGAGGAACGTTGTGATCTGATAGAACGTAAGAGCGAGTGTGTTACACGGATTCAGCGTGTGAGGCGGCGGCGTGCAGCTCTTACAGCAGATAAATAATCCTCTCATTACTGATCCAGGGAGCCGTCTCGGCCAGGCCGGCATGGCGAGGACTGGAGCCGGGCTCGCGGGCCTACCTTGGGCGAAGCTCTCATTAAAATCCTCACTCGGAGGAGTGTCATATCGGGTCGAGAGTGAACGCACTCCTTTTTTTTTATAACATGTCACGCTGCGAACACACGGTGTGCTGCCATGCGACGAGGCAGTTTATGCTGAGGAGCCACTTTGGCCCCCCTCGGCTGTCAGGCTGGTCGCTGTGGATAAGAGCTGGAAGGCAGGGCTGCCTCTTTTCACCGCTCCTCTTCTTTCTTACCTGTATTCTTTCTCAGCCTGGGAGACTCTGCTCACCACAAAAGCACAGAGCGTATATAAATATATATAAATATATATATAAATAAATACAACAAAGGAAAAGCAGCCTGCCGCTGTCAGGGTATTTACCATCCGCTAATTAAAGAATTCAAGAGGGTAAATAGCATCCAGGGTACCGCGTCTGACAAATGGGCGCACAGCGAAGCTCCCTCTCCTTGTTTATTCGCCAGCCACCCTGGGGACGGGCGCTGGCGTGGCGGACACAGTGTGAATCAAGCTAATTAATCCTGCCGAGAAATGCCGGTGATCATCGCATGCCGGCTGGAGAGGAAGCTTCTCCCGGTAAAGACAACAGGGAGAGGGTCATTATCTCGCTCGCGCTTCCAACCAAATTAAGCGTTCAAATACAACAGGAGGTTTTCCGCATCAGAGCAGATGGCTCGCTGATACGAGTCGCGCTCGCTCCGTCTTCCCACAAATTCGCACATTATGATGAGTAAATCCGGCGAAGCGGCCCGGCTCGGGAGACCCTCTCCTCCACCGGAAGAGCGTTCCGCGGGAAAGGTGCGAGCCGCGGGTCACGTTTCCTCCGCGGGGCCGCCGAGCGCCGAGCGCTAATATTAATCTGCCCCTAATGAATCTGAGTCTTGTCTGGGAGAGCGCCGAATGAAGTGCAGCTCCGGGAAGCCCTCTCACCACCACGTCTCGGGAAATGAAACTCATTATTTAAATGCGGCCGGAGTCTGACAGGAGCCGCTGACGGGCCGCGGAAGCTTGGAGCGTCACGGCTCCCGCAGGAATAGCCCGGCTATAAACATGCGAGAGGACTCCCCCGAGGCTCCGCAATCCCTCCACAACGGGAACATTAAGAATCCGCAATCTGTAGACAGGAAACCTGGTAGGAACTTGATGCAGGCCTGACCTTCAGAGTAGCAGCTGTAGGCAGTAGCGTAGTACTGGGAACACCGTAGATGTGCAAAAATAGACTGGGCTCAGCTTAGCACGTCAACAGCGGTGACAGCGGTGAGGAGATCAGTATCACTGCATTCAGTACAGTTAAATAAACAACGTCTCACATTCTCACTGCGCAGAGAAAAACAAGCCTCTCAGCAACTTTACAGTACAGACCAAACACTGTCTTTACCCTCAATGTAAGTCAAAAGAACCAGAATTTGGAACCAGGTAGTGTTAAAAAACTGGTAGTGCATCTAAACCGTTTGACTGGTAGTGTATCTAAAACGTTTGACTGGTAGTGTATCTAAAACGTTTGACTGGTAGTGTCTCTAAAACGTTTGTCTGGTAGTGCATCTAAACCGTTTGACTGGTAGTGTATCTAAAACGTTTGACTGGTAGTGTATCTAAAACGTTTGACTGGTAGTGTCTCTAAAACGTTTGACTGGTAGTGTATCTAAAACGTTTGACTGGTAGTGTCTCTAAAACGTTTGACTGGTAGTGTATCTAAAACGTTTGACTGGTAGTGTATCTAAAACGTTTGACTGGTAGTGTCTCTAAAACGTTTGACTGGTAGTGTATCTAAAACGTTTGACTGGTAGTGTATCTAAAACGTTTGACTGGTAGTGTCTCTAAAACGTTTGACTGGTAGTGTCTCTAAAACGTTTGACTGGTAGTGTATCTAAAACGTTTGACTGGTAGTGTATCTAAAACGTTTGTCTGGTAGTGTATCTAAAACGTTTGACTGGTAGTATATCTAAAACGTTTGACTGGTAGTGTCTCTAAAACGTTTGACTGGTAGTGTATCTAAAACGTTTGACTGGTAGTGTCTCTAAAACGTTTGACTGGTAGTGTATCTAAAACGTTTGACTGGTAGTGTATCTAAAACGTTTGACTGGTAGTGTACTAAAACGTTTGACTGGTAGTGTATCTAAAACGTTTGTCTGGTAGTGTCTCTAAAACGTTTGACTGGTAGTGTATCTAAAACGTTTGACTGGTAGTGTATCTAAAACGTTTGTCTGGTAGTGTCTCTAAAACGTTTGACTGGTAGTGTATCTAAAACGTTTGACTGGTAGTGTATCTAAAACGTTTGACTGGTAGTGTCTCTAAAACATTTGACTGGTAGTGTACTAAAACGTTTGACTGGTAGTGTATCTAAAACGTTTGTCTGGTAGTGTCTCTAAAACGTTTGACTGGTAGTGTATCTAAAACGTTTGACTGGTAGTGTATCTAAAACGTTTGACTGGTAGTGTATCTAAATTGTATACCACTGTGTCACTAATCAAACATCTTTGGATGAATTAACGGCCTGACTGGCCAACCAGAAACAATGATCCCAAAAGCAGTGTCTATAGGAGGTGTGGTGTTTGGTGGGTAGACTGGTTTGGAAATTTGACACTCAGATTTACTCGTGTGGGCGAGACTCCCTTCGTTTAGCTTCAAGTATCTCACGGTGGTCCCCAGACATTCCCACCACGTTCTAAGATCTAGATTTTAAAGTCGTCGCCCCCCATTGATCCTCAAACAATCTGCTTAGCGACGACAAACTCTTTTGTTCCCGGCAGTCGTTCGGTACGATTCCCGTGTGACTTGCATTCATAGAAGCTTTTGACATCAATTTGTGAGAAGAAGTGAGTGACGCTTTCATTTGCACGACTGCTCAGAACCCAGCACTTCCTCTCGCGTCAGAATTTCACATTCAGTAGAACCGACGTCCATTTACATATCGCTCCGCACGTTCTGCCTCTCCGTCAGAGACTCAAGTGCAAATGGACTTCGGCTGAGAGGTCAGGAGAGCAGGTGACAGCGTTGGAGCTCTGCTCTCTGCTAATCCAACCAGTTAATGTCAGGGATTAAAAATACAACAGGCGCGTGGAAGCGAGTTCGCCCAGAGCAGAGAGGAGCAGCTCCACCGATCTGACTGTGCTATCAAACTGACTAAACATCTCTGCCCTTTGAAGATAATACAAGGAGTCACAAGGCCCTAAGAACGCTCTTCACAGTTTAAAGAGGGTCCCGAGATTTATTCTCACCTCCTGTGAGTAGATCTTCACTCGTATCAAGTCCACACTGTGAGACCCTATTCATCAAAGCTGCTTCATCACTGCTTCTAAAGATGTTCGAAGAGCCCTGTGTCTGAACCTCTCACAGAACTTCAGGAATCCGAGACACCGGAATGTAACTACAGAAACATTTCAGGTGGAACAGAAAAAGATTAACAAGAAACTGACCAATAAGAGGCGGAGCCTCGACTGCTCTCTGAGGTCTCTCCACTGTTGAATCTCATCTCTACATTAACACATCTCTACACTTCTGATATGAACTTCTTTCACAGCCTTCGTTCTTCAGATTATCTTCTCTTTGGCTGTTGCCTGGCCATCTCTCCTTCTTGACGAAGCTTTTAAGGGGTTAGTGTTTAGTGTAGATGTAGGGGTTAGGGTTTAGTGTAGATGTAGGGGTTAGTGTTTAGTGTAAATGTAGGAGTTAGTGTTTAGTGTAAATGTAGGGGTTAGGGTTTAGTGTAGATGTAGGGGTTAGTGTTTAGTGTAAATGTAGGAGTTAGTGTTTAGTGTAGATGTAGAGGTTAGTGTTTAGTGTAAATGTAGGGGTTAGTGTTTAGTGTAAATGTAGGAGTTAGTGTTTAGTGTAAATGTAGGAGTTAGTGTTTAGTGTAAATGTAGGAGTTAGGGTTTAGTGTAAATGTAGGAGTTAGTGTTTAGTGTAAATGTAGGAGTTAGTGTTTAGTGTAAATGTAGGAGTTAGGGTTTAGTGTAGATGTGTAGGGGTTAGTGTGTAGTGTAAATGTAGGGGTTAGTGTTTAGTGTAGATGTAGGGGTTCGTGTTTAGTGTAGATGTAGGGGTTAGTGTTTAGTGTAAATGTAGGGGTTAGGGTTTAGTGTAGATGTGTAGGGGTTAGTGTGTAGTGTAAATGTAGGGGTTAGTGTTTAGTGTAGATGTAGGGGTTAGTGTTTAGTGTAGATGTAGGGGTTAGTGTTTAGTGTAGATGTAGGGGTTAGTGTTTAGTGTAAATATAGGGGTTAGTGTAGATGTAGGAGTTAGTGTTTAGTGTAAATGTAGGGGTTAGTGTTTAGTGTAGATGTAGGAGTTAGTGTTTAGTGTAGATGTAGGGGTTAGTGTTTAGTGTAGATGTAGGGGTTAGTGTTTAGTGTAAATATAGGGTTTAGTGTAGATGTAGGAGTTAGTGTTTAGTGTAAATGTAGGGGTTAGTGTTTAGTGTAGATGTAGGAGTTAGTGTTTAGTGTAGATGTAGGAGTTAGTGTTTAGTGTAGATGTAGGAGTTAGTGTTTAGTGTAAATGTAAAGGTTAGTGTTTAGTGTAGATGTAGGAGTTAGTGTTTAGTGTAGATGTAGGAGTTAGTGTTTAGTGTAAATGTAAAGGTTAGGGTTTAGTGTAGATGTAGGAGTTAGTGTTTAGTGTAAATGTAGGGGTTAGGGTTTAGTGTAAATGTAGGAGTTAGTGTTTAGTGTAGATGTAGGGGTTAGTGTTTAGTGTAAATGTAGGGGTTAGGGTTTAGTGTAAATGTAGGAGTTAGTGTTTAGTGTAGATGTAGGAGTTAGTGTTTAGTGTAAATGTAGGAGTTAGTGTTTAGTGTAGATGTAGGAGTTAGTGTTTAGTGTAGATGTAGGAGTTAGTGTTTAGTGTAAATGTAAAGGTTAGGGTTTAGTGTAGATGTAGGAGTTAGTGTTTAGTGTAAATGTAGGAGTTAGTGTTTAGTGTAAATGTAGAGGTTAGGGTTTAGTGTAGATGTAGGGGTTAGTGTTTAGTGTAAATGTAGGGGTTAGGGTTTAGTGTAGATGTAGGAGTTAGTGTTTAGTGTAAATGTAGGAGTTAGTGTTTAGTGTAGATGTAGGGGTTAGTGTTTAGTGTAAATGTAGGGGTTAGGATTTAGTGTAGATGTAGGAGTTAGTGTTTAGTGTAAATGTAGGAGTTAGTGTTTAGTGTAGATGTAGGAGTTAGTGTTTAGTGTAGATGTAGGAGTTAGTGTTTAGTGTAAATGTAAAGGTTAGGATTTAGTGTAGATGTAGGAGTTAGTGTTTAGTGTAAATGTAGGAGTTAGTGTTTAGTGTAAATGTAGAGGTTAGGGTTTAGTGTAGATGTAGGAGTTAGTGTTTAGTGTAAATGTAGGGGTTAGGGTTTAGTGTAGATGTAGGGGTTAGTGTTTAGTGTAAATGTAGGAGTTAGTGTTTAGTGTAGATGTAGGGGTTAGTGTTTAGTGTAAATGTAGGGGTTAGCGTTTAGTGTAAATGTAGGAGTTAGTGTTTAGTGTAAATGTAGGAGTTAGGGTTTAGTGTAAATGTAGGGGTTAGGGTTTAGTGTAAATGTAGGGGTTAGTGTTTAGTGTAAATGTAGGAGTTAGTGTTTAGTGTAAATGTAGGAGTTAGTGTTTAGTGTAAATGTAGGGGTTAGGGTTTAGTGTAGATGTAGGAGTTAGTGTTTAGTGTAGATGTAGGAGTTAGGGTTTAGTGTAGATGTAGGGGTTAGTGTTTAGTGTAAATGTAGGAGTTAGGGTTTAGTGTAGATGTAGGGGTTAGGGTTTAGTGTAGATGTATGAGTTAGGGTTTAGTGTAGAAGTAGGAGTTAGGGTTTAGTGTAGATGTAGGAGTTAGGGTTTAGTGTAGATGTAGGAGTTAGGGTTTAGTGTAGATGTAGGAGTTAGGGTTTAGTGTAGATGTAGGAGTTAGAGTTTAGTGTAGATGTAGGAGTTAGGGTTTAGTGTAGATGTAGGAGTTAGGGTTTAGTGTAGATGTAGGAGTTAAGAGTATGTGGTACAGTAGAATGTAACCTATAAATGATGTTTATGTATGTATTATGTTTATGTTTAATGTTTATGTTTAATTTTTTATCTTTATTATTGTTATGGGGTTTAAACAGATCAGAGCTACGTCCTTATAAATTTCTAATACCACTTGACTTGTAGCCAGGGGGCCGACAGGGCTATTAGGCTGTAGATGTAGTCTTTCAGAAGCACATTTGAAAGGTTTTAACAAGCAGTTTTTGAAGGACAAGCACTCTAGCAGTTGTGTCCTGGAGGAAGTAAGCGTTGTAGATATCACCAGAGCTGTCATGAAAGATTTACTCAGAGAGCGGCTTACGTAAGGGCAGCTGAGGGCGAGACAGTGATTCAAACCCAGCTCCAGGTATCATCTCCTTAAACGCCATATTACTCCTGCCAAATGAGATGAAACGGCTGAAGATCAAGCGAACCGGAGGAGGTCAAGAGCGTCCCAAGACACGACGGCTTCAGAAACAGCATCGCCGCATCCACAGCATAAACATTCAGAACTGCCCACACACTGAGAAATCGATGGAGTCATGAATCTGTAGCCGCTCCGAAAACTCTCACAATCGACCAGACGGACCTAAAATAGAACAATCGCGCCTGAAATCCCGCGAACGCACCACCACGCAGCCGCTCTGGAGCCGCGGCCGGGCAGCGAGGGTCCCGGCTCACGAGGCAGCGAGGACTTAGCACAGCGGGTAGCGTAGCCTCACTGCGAGACTATTATTAGCCTTTGAGGAAGGTTCATTACCTTGTTATGAAACGTTTACGCCGGTGTCTTTACTGTACGGTGGTCCGATTGCTGACTGAAGAGCTTCTGCTTGGGGTCTCATGCTGAGCCGCTATCTCATAATGATAGCTCTCCTTAAGCTCGGCTGTGATAATTCCATCTCGGAGCTGCTCAGTAAGACTACGGTAAAGATCGGCGGCAGGACTCGGAGCTCACCGACTGGAGCTGAAATTGAATTTGCTTGTTTACTCGCTGCTGTTGTGTCAGGAACAATTAGATGTTCTCAAGGCCACGTTATAGAGTTCCGCCTTCAGGTCTTCTCAGAAATATATTTAGGCCCAAGAGTTCCATTCAGCACCTCCACAGCGTTGCTTTAATGGTGGGGAACTAATAAAGCAGCAGTGGTCGCGGATAGTTGTGTTTATTTTAATTCTTCAACAGCGGAGCAGATAAAACCTCCCTTTCTATGTTTAACTTTCTTCCAGCCACAGAAACAGAGAGGTACATACCTGGAGGTCTTGCAGGAGGTTCTGAAAACAGATCAAAACTGTGAAGAACATATGACTCCTAACAACCACCTGGGAGAACTGATAGGCCCACCAACACTGGCCTCCCATTAGATAAACAGCACTTTGATCTCTGAGATAAAGGAGAAGCTGCTTCAGATCTGAGAACATCCACAGGTGTCCACTGTGAGAAGACACATCAACACTGTGGGTCTGAAAGAATGTGTAGATGTTCAAGAAGCTCCTCACTAAGAAAAGGTAATACAGACACACCAAGCAAAGAAGCTGAACAATGGACTGACCACCCCAGAGTCCAGAACCTCAACATCACTGAATGGACTGACCACCCCAGAGTCCAAAACCTCAACATCACTAAATGGAGCTGAAATTGAATTTGCTTGTTTACTCTCTGCTGTTGTGTCAGGAACAATTAGATGTTCTCAAGGCCACGTTATAGAGTTCCGCCTTCAGGTCTTCTCAGAAATATATTTAGGCCCAGGAGCTCCATTCAGCACCTCAACATCACTGAATGGACTGACCACCCCAGAGTCCAGAACCTCAAGGCACCAAATGGACTGACCACCCCAGAGTCCAGAACCTCAACATCCCTGAATGGACTGACCACCCCAGAGTCCAGAACCTCAAGGCACCAAATGGACTGACCACCCCAGAGTCCAGAACCTCAACATCACTGAATGGACTGACCATCCCAGAGTCCAGAACCTCAACACAACTGAACTGACTGATCACCTTAGGGTTTAGAACCTTAACATCACCAAATGGACTGACCACTTTAGAATCCAGACCCTCAACATCACTGAATGGAGTGACCACCCCAAAATCCAGAACCTCAGCACCACTGAATGGAGTGACCACCCCAGAGTCCAGAACCTCAGCACCACTGAATGGAGTGACCACCCCAAAATCCAGAACCTCAGCACCACTGAATGGAGTGACCACCCCAGAGTCCAGAACCTCAGCACCACTGAATGGAGTGAACACCCCAGAGTCCAGAACCTCAGCACCACTGAATGGACGGACCACTTCAGGGTTTAGAACCTCAACATCACTAAATGGACTGACCACCCCAGAGTCCAGAACCTCAACATCACTGAATGAACTGACCATCCCAGAGTCCAGAACCTCAACACAACTGAACTGACTGATCACCTTAGGGTTTAGAACCTTAACATCACCAAATGGACTGACCACTTTAGAATCCAGAACCTCAGGACCACTGAATGGAGTGAACACCCCAGAGTCCAGAACCTCAGCACCACTGAATGGACTGACCACCCCAGAGTCCAGAACCTCAACATCACTGAATGGACTGACCACCCCAGAGTCCAGAACCTCAACATCACCAAAAGGATTGACCACCCCAGAGTCCAGAACCTCAACATCACCAAAAGGATTGACCACCCCAGTGTCTAGAACCTCAGCACCCCTGAGTATGTTGGGGTTATATGGATGGTGAGAACAGCTTCTAAGGCTGAGCTGAGACTGAAGGACTTGTTTACAGACTGGGTGTGGTGTAAGCAGCAGGTACGTCACTAGTCTCTGAATTCTCGTTCCGTTTGCTCCAGTTTGACCTCGACGTTTCACCCCTAATCTTTAAAACATGATCTCAGGCACCGGCGGCCGCTCCGAACGACCTTGCGCTCTGTTGTTTTGCTGCAGGGAGAGAGAGGAGCGCGCAGGTGAGGAAAACAACGGCCACCAGGAGCGAGAGCGCCTTCAGGATGATCGCTGATTCCTATCTGCAGAAGACAGATGCTCAAACGGTGAGACGTCCCGGCTGCGGCGAAAGTCACCCGAAGATAGCGCCAGTGAAGTTTGAAAGGTGAGCAAATTGGGATGCATTGCCTTCTCGCTCAGCTTCTCTCGCTTGTCAGCTCGTATAAGAGGAGCGAGGAGGCCGAACGTGGGAGAGAAGAGCGGAGGGAGTCTCACCCAGCAGACGAGATCCAGGCTTTTGCTCCTCCTCAGGTCACGCGCCGGGGTCCGTCGTGTCTTGTTTAATGTACTTTCCATTAGTCACTTGTAATCTGTTACGAAGTCACCCAGAAAGGAGAGTTTAAAGGGG
>CM038702.1:948273-960773 GCA_021613375.1 Megaleporinus macrocephalus
TATAATATATATATATTATATATATATATATATATATATAATATATATATATATATAGGGGTTGGACAATGAAACTGAAACACCTCTCATGTTAGTGTGGGAGGTTTCATGGCTAAACTGGACCAGTCTGGTGTTCAATCTTCATTAACTGCACCAGTAAGATCAGAGTGTGAAGTTCAGTTAGCAGGTAGGAGCACAGTTTAGCTCAGAATATTACAATAACACAACATTATGGGACGTACCAGAGTTCAAAAGAGGACAAACTGTTGGTGCACCTCTTGCTGGTGCACCTGTGACCAAGACAGCAAGTCTTTGTGATGTATCAAGAGCCACGGTATCCAGGGTAATGTCAGCAGACCACCAAGAAGGACCAACCACATCCAACAGGATTAACTGTGGACGCGAGAGGAAGCTGTCTGAAAGGGATGTTGGGTTCTAACCCGGATTGTATCCAAAAAACATAAAACCACAGCTGCTCAAATCACGGCAGAGTTAAATGTGCTCCTCAGCTTCTCCTGTTTCACCAGAACTGTCCGTCAGGAGCTGCTATAGTCAAACCTTTGGTCACTCGTGCCAAACGTTGGTTTCAATGGTGCAAGGAGCGTAAATCCTGGGCTGTGGACAATGTGAAACATGAATTGTTCTCTGATGATCCACCTTTACTGTTTTCCCCACATCCGGGAGAGTTACGGTGTGGAGAAGCCCCAAAGAAGCAGACCACCCAGACTGTTGCATGCCCAGAGTGAAGCATGGGGGTGGATCAGTGATGGTTTGGGCTGCCATATCATGGAATTCCCTTGTCCCAATACTTGTGCTAGATGGGCGCGTCACTGCCAAGGACTATCGAACCATTCTGGAGTACCATGTTCATCCAGTGGTTCAAACATTGTATCCTGAAGGTGGTGCCGTGTATCAGGATGACAATGCACCAACACACACAGCAAGACTGGAGAAAGATGGTTTGATGAACATGAAAGTGAAGAACATCTCGCATGGCCTGCACAGTCACCAGATCTAAATATTATTGAGCCACTTTGGGGTGTTTTGGAGGAGCGAGTCAGGAAACGTTTTCCTCCACCAGCATCACGTAGTGACCTGGACACTGTCCTGCAAGAAGAATGGTTTAAAATCCCTCTGACCACTGTGCAGGACTTGTATACGTCATTCCCAAAACCAACTGACGCTGTATTGACCACAAAAGGAGGCCCTACACCATATTAATAAATTTTTGTGGTCTAAAACCAGGTGTTTCAGTTTCATTGTACAACCCCTGTAGATATCGGTCTTGACTCAGACTCTGCTAAGGTGGTCTCCAGCACTACACACACGAGCTGTTCTTTGTTCCTTTGCCTCCCAACCTGCCGCCCAAACCTGTGATCATCCTGCCAGCTCCCCCGGGGCGCCGGGAAAGACTTCCATTAGGAAAAGCGTGCGAGACAGAGCCCTGCGTTACTTTGAGGGATGGTAATGTTGGGGCTGTGATGCCGAGGCTATTAATGAAAGCCAGTGACTGTGTAACATTAGTGTCTCCGAGCCGAGTGGATGTGGAAGTGGTTGACAGCAATGACAGGTGGAGACGTGTCACCTGCATCAGATCAACAGCGCCAGGCAGAAGGTGCCACCCCCCCTCTGCATGCATCCTTTAACAACATGTCACCCCCTGTGTCTGCCCACGGACCACCACGATCGTCCAGCAGCAGCTTCTCTGAGAAAAAAAAAAACATGTTCTAGTCAAACACAGCAGCACCTTGTAAACGCTCTCCAGCATAACAGTCATCATTACGGAGCACCATGACACGCGGGGAACCCTCCTCAGATAAACAATGTACATTAACTGCAACAAGACTTTTCAGTCCAGACCTGATTCTCAAGCTTAACCCCTGAACTCCAGGCTTATTATCGGTCCAGTGATGATTTCAGAGCCCAGCCAGTATTAAACAGGTCACGCGTCTGAAGCTCAGAAGATACGAGACCACCTCTAATGAACCTGCAGTTTAAAAATCCTCAGTGACGTTTCAGTGGGATTCAAATCAGAAGATTAGGTGGACCATAAAAGCATCTCCACCTTCTGGAGTGCATATCATGACGCTCCCACCTTCGTCTTTCACTGTGGATCAAACGTTCATTCTTTCTCCAAAAATGATGAGCAAAGAGTTTATGTTTATCAGACCAGCAGTTGAGATTATGGGCATGTTTTTCTGATGGCACCTGTTGAAGCTTGAGGAGGTGTCATGGGAGTTGTGCACCTTCATGGCCTCCCCATGTGTTATTGTATGGCGATGCTACATTGGAGTCAGAACTGGTTGGTGGACTTCAATGCAGAGGTACTACAGCCATAGCAGATACCACCCAGCAGGTCCAACAGCGTCCAGGACATGTGGTTCGAGCACAATTCCGGCATCTGTGACCAGGTGTGCTCACACGCACCAAGAGAGCCACAACAAGCAGCTGGATGCTGACCATCGTCACGCTCAGGTCAGTTGCCCAGTGTGTACGAGCTAGTTGATGGTGCAGTGGGGAGCTGGATGAAGCACATTTGTTGTTTCTGTCACCTCCAGCTAAGGAGGACTAATGTTCTCACTCACACACACACACACACACACACACACACACACACACACACACGCACACGCACAGCTATAACAGCAGTACCAGTGCTTTTAAGGAGGAATTGTAAAAATTAAAGGTGGAGTTATAAGAAATTAAGATGGAATTGTAAAAGTTTAAGGTGGAATTGTAAAAATGAAAGGGGGAGTTTTAGAAATGTAAGTCGGAATTGTA
Organism: Megaleporinus macrocephalus; assembly: GCA_021613375.1. Taxonomy (NCBI): domain Eukaryota; kingdom Metazoa; phylum Chordata; class Actinopteri; order Characiformes; family Anostomidae; genus Megaleporinus; species Megaleporinus macrocephalus. The sequence goes on from CM038702.1 coordinate 951,055, forward strand.
GAAATTTAAGGTGGAGTTATATAAATTTAAGGTGGAATATGTAGAAATTTAAGGTGGAATTATAGGAATTTAATGTGGAATTGTAGAAATTTAAGGGGGAAATGTAGATGTTTAAGGTAAAATTCTAGAAATTAAAGGGGGAGTTCTAGAAATGTAAGGTGTAATTGTAGAAATTTAAGGTGGAGTTATAGGAATTTAAGGTGGAATTGTAGAAATTTATACAAATTAAACAGGAAATTACAGAAATTCACAGTCCTCAAAAATAAAATTAAATGTAAAAAACAGCAGGACCCTTGTTTTAAGGTGGAATTGCAGGAATCTAAGATGAACACCACACACAGATTACAAAACACACCTTCACTACACACAGACACCACACACACTACTATCAGCGGACGATTTCAAGCCAACTTCAAAGTTCATTCACAAATTTCCCCTCTCTGGTTAATATGTAAAACTAAGTGTATATACATTTTTAAACTTTACATTTATATTGTGTGATCATTTCCTGATGAATGGACCAATAGAAATGCTCCAAAATAGCTTAAAAATTCTGGTTTTTATTGAGTTTTTGTTAGGTCTTCTTGTTTTTTATATATGTATATAAATACGTATTGCCAATGTTGCTCAGATTTACAGAATATAGCCAAAATGTGTCTATATGTAAATCCAGAGTAAATTTAAACCAATCAATTACACTGTAGGTTCTAATTATCCTGTTCTAATCTATTTCATGTTATCTGACAGTGATGCCGTATATCCCGTCACCTCCAAACTCTACAAGTCTGTACTGGAGGTGGTGATCTTGACCCGCTGTATCACTGTTTCCTGTCACACTGAGCGGCGCAGCATTAGAGAAGCAGTGCAGTAGAAAAGCCTCACATGGTTCGATCCACAGAACTCTGGCATGTGGTAAAATGAGCCTCTATGGCTCCTCGGTGCCATATAATTAGTCACAGTGTGGCTCCCCTCGCACCAGCAGGCTGACTCAGCGGGTGCAAATAGCTGCTATGGCCATATTCTTATTTCTGTTATGCCTGCTGTACTTATCAGAACGCGCATTGTTTATTATGCGTAGTGTACGTTTCGGGAGACGCTCGGAGAAGCTCACATTGTCCCCATTAAAAGCAGAAGTTTGTAGCACTCAGCTTTTCTGAAACGTTTCACTGCAGAATCGCAAACTCGCCCTGATTGTTTTGAAGAAATGTGCAAACAAAACAGCTGAAATGAAGTTTCATTACAATTTTCAATACAGGACAGCCAATCAGAGCTCCGTCTCAGAGGCACACCACACAACAGCCTGTTTGACTCAGATATAAGAGGAGGTTGGAGGCTGAGCGTTGTCGGGCTCAGAGAGAGTGATCACAGTATTCAGACCCTGAAGGACAGATCAGGTCATTAGGCTCGTGTTATGGTTTAGTGTTTGTGACAGTGCTGACATCTCAGAACCCAGTTTCATTGTATCCCATTGTTTTCATGCCGTTAGTGCTCAAAGCTTTCAGGGGATTAAATCATCTTTGTGTGAAAGAAATCTGAAGATGTGTTAGTTTATCAGTAGTTTAGGAAAGTGTGGGGTGGTTTGTTTGGTAAATGTTGGTATAGTTTGATAGTACATATGTACATATTGTGGTTTGTTTATACTTGATATGGTTTGGTAGCGTTTGGTTTAGTAGATCTTGGTATGGTTTGGTAATATTTGGTATGGTTTGGTATTTTTTGGTAGCTCAGTAGTTCTTGGTATGTTGATATGGTTTGGTAGTACTTGCTATTGTTTACTAATACTTGGTAAGGTTTGGTAGTTCTTGGTATAGATTGATAGTACTTGCTGTTGTTTACTAATACTTGGTAAGGTTTGGTAGTTCTTGGTATGTTGATATGGTTTGATAGTATTTGGTATTGTTTACTAATACTTGGTAAGGTTTGGTAGTTCTTGGTATGTTGATATGGTTTGATAGTACTTGCTATTGTTTACTAATACTTGGTAAGGTTTGGTAGTCGTTGGTATGTTGATATGATTTGGTAGTACTTGGTATAGATTGATAGTACTTGCGGTTGTTTTTTAATACTTGGTATGGTGTGGTAGTTTTTGGTATGTTTATATGGTTTGGTAGTACTTGGTATAGATTGATAGCACTTGCTGTTGATTACTAATACTTGGTAAGTTTTGGAAGTTCTTGCTATGGATGGATCTGCTACTACTAGGTAAGGTTTTGTAGTTATTGGTATGTTAGTAAGGTTTAGTAGTTGATATTATGCTGGTAGTGTTTGGTATTTCTTTGTAAAGATTGATAGCAACTGGTGTGGTTTGCTAGTACATGATATGGTTTGGTAGTTCTTGGTTTGTTGATAAGATTTGGTAATTCTTAGTATAGTCTGGTGATACTTTAGATCACTTTTTGGTGCAGTTTTGTGGCACCTGGTATGTTTTTGGTAGGAGTTGGTATGCTTAAATAGTTCTTGGTATGGTTTGGTATCATTGGCATGGTTTGGTAGTTTTTGGTATTATTGTTCAGTAGTGATAAATCACTTGTTTACAGCCAGTCAATCACTTCTTATTGAAATGATAAATCGGCTAAAGCTCATGTGAAGCCGGCTGAAGTCTACTGTGACCTGTTACTGGTACATGTTGAACTGATGTAATTACAATACACAACTCTTTTATGCCTCGGTTCGTGTTTGCTGAGGGAACAAGTTCTAAATGTAAAAGGCTGCATCACAGCTTTATCTGTTTAACAGACATGACCATGAGTGAGAAATCAGAGATCTACCTTACACTGATACTGGGGTTGCCACCTGTGCAGGATTTCCCTGAATCGTCCTCATCTTGATTGCAGGAAACTGAAAATTCCTCTCGGGTACACACTCTTTTGTGGATTTCAAGCTGTTAGCATTTCGTCTGGACTTCAAATGGCTTCATTTTACCGAATCAAACCTTCAGAGTACAAGAGAATGAGCTTCAGATTACCAGCATCAGAGGCACAACTGTTTCTAAAGCTGTAGTGTTGGAGGCACCAAGCAGCCCCGCAAGCAGAAGCTTCTCAGTATGTATCCAGCCTAGACTGCATTGAAGCTCAGCCACCTGTCTCCAACTGTTGGAAATTTAAATTGTCCAACTTGATTGACAATCATGAAAAACTCTCAGCGATTGGAGATTCTACCATCAGCCAGTTCATACCTACAGCCAGCAAATTCAAATTAGAACAAACAGCCCGTCCTCAGACTTTTGACGGCTCACTGTTCACACACCTTGAAGCAAAGTAACAGGAGCGAGGCCGTTTGCAGAGGCCTGCATGTTTCTCGCGGTGGCCGGTGATGATAGTTGACAGCAGCGGATAATTAGCGGTTAGCATTGACGTTATTTCACTCCGTTTTTGGCTGTTTTTCCAGGCTCGTCCCCGAAGGCGACCATTTCTTGATGTGCCTTTAAAAGCTTTCCACTCGGCCGGGCAGGTGGGCCGAGGCCGCGGCGTGATGGGTCCGGAGGCGCAGCGAGGCAGACACTGTAATTTACCTGCCTCACCTGAAGCCATGCCATCATCTCCCTCCTTCCTGTCTGCCAGGAAGTAATGTCAGGACACGACAGACAGCCCAGCCCCAAGCGGCGAGAGCAGGAGGGCTGCTAACCCCCCGCCCGCCCATCACGCTTTCATCACCATCCCCCCAACTCGTTCCCTCCGCTCGCACTAATCTCCTCCACCATTATTCCCATGTCCTCTGTGCTCCGTCCATTCTTCGTCCTCCTCGCTCTCCGTCCTCGGCGGACTTCATGGGTCTCCAAATGAGATTATTTGCTGTAAAGTGATATGAGAGGGCCTCCAGTCTCAAGATAAGTGTCATTAAGTTATCGGACGGCTGGGGAATTCCAGCCAGAGCGGACTGCTTGATTCCCTTTTCATGCTTTATGGGGTTCGGATAGGGGTAGTTAGGAGCGTGGCAGCTGGGGACCACGGGGGACCAAACATTTTAAAATGCTTAATTTTGTGGCCACTATGCTTTCAAAGGGTTTTTGTATAAATGATTGAGCAAGAGAGCATCAGTGGGAGGACAGTATGTTGGAGATTAATGGGCAGCTGTTGGAGAACGTTGGAGTGGGTAACTGGGAGAGTTGGGGGAGTTTCCAGTGGCTGATACAGCCCAGTTTACTAGAGTTTGAAATTACACTACATAAATTTTGCCCATTTCTAACATGATTTTGTTGTATGTGACAAATTGGGAACGTGGAACGGCTCGTGTAATGTGACACAAACATCAAAGAACCGTGATGTGGTGTCCTGTGGGATGCCCTGCAACACCCAGATCCAGCATGTCATGTTTTTGAATGTTTCTGCCTAGTTTGATGTCCCCCTATGATGTTTCAAGTTTCAAGTTTATTTGTCATTTGCGCATCATGTCAGGACATAACCTGCATTGAAATATTTGGGGTGAGGCTCAGATAAACTCTACAGCAGGGCAGCATTATATATATAGTAGTAAAAACAGTGCAACATACAATAAATAGACAATAATGAAGTAAAAATAGGCTAAAATTTAGTAATAACTGAAATATATAAAGGATTATACACATACACAAGATATATACATGAGATATACAGGAGGACGTATGTAGAAACTTTTGAACTGGCTATAACTGGTTATCTAAGAAGATATATCTATTTAAAGTGACTTAGTGATGTTGTCCATAGCAGCGATATCAGAATAAATAAAATAATAGTATAATATAATGCAATATAGCAGTGGCCGAGTAAACGGTATTTGGGTCAATGTTACCTGACATATATAGGACCAATAGGAAGACAGAGTGAGTTCATTGATGTTGACCAATAGGAGGACAGAGTGAGTTCATTGATGTTGACCAATAGAAGGACAGAGTGAGTTCATTGATGTTGACCAATAGGAGGACAGAGTGAGTTCATTGATGTTGACCAATAGGAGGACAGAGTGAGTTCATTGATGTTGACCAATAGGAGGAAAGAGTGAGTTTATTGATGTTGACCAATAGGAGGACAGAGTGAGTTCATTGATGTTGACCAATAGAAGGACAGAGTGAGTTCATTGATGTTGACCAATAGGAGGACAGAGTGAGTTCATTGATGTTGACCAATAGGAGGACAGAGTGAGTTCATTGATGTTGACCAATAGGAGGAAAGAGTGAGTTCATTGATGTTGACCAATAGGAGGAAAGAGTGAGTTCATTGATGTTGACCAATAGGAGGACAGAGTGAGTTCCTTTATGTTGATCAATAGAAGGACAGAGTAAGTTGCCTTATGTGGACCAATAGGAGGACAGAGTGAGTTCATTGATGTTGACCAATAGGAGGACAGAGTGAGTTCATTGATGTTGACCAATAGGAGGACAGAGTGAGTTCATTGATGTTGACCAATAGGAGGACAGAGTGAGTTCATTGATGTTGACCAATAGGAGGAAAGAGTGAGTTCATTGATGTTGACCAATAGGAGGAAAGAGTGAGTTCATTGATGTTGACCAATAGAAGGACAGAGTGAGTTCCTTTATGTTGATCAATAGAAGGACAGAGTAAGTTTCCTTATGTGGACCAATAGGATGACAGAGTGAGTTCCTTGATGTTGATCAATAGGATGACAGAGTGAGTTCCTTGATGTTGATCAATAGGAAGACAGAGTGAGTTCCCTTATGTTTACCAATAGGAGGACAGAGTGAGTTCCCTGACATTGACCAATAGGAGAAAAGAGTGAGTTCCTCGATGTTGACCAATAGAGTGAGTTCCTTGATGTTGATCAATAGGAAGACAGAGTGAGTTCCTGGATGTTGGCCAATAGAGTGAGTTCCTTGATGTTGATCAATAGGAAGACAGAGTGAGTTCCTGGATGTTGGCCTATAGGAGGACAGAGCGCACTCTGAAACTGTTCTAAAACTGTTCTTAACACATGCATTACCTCATGTTCTCTTTGAGGGACAGACAGATCATACTGACCTATTTGTGACCCCAAGGAAGTTCGTTTACTGTCTAGTTTCTAATTGATCTTATTTCTAATTGATCTAATTTTTAATTGATCTTATTGCTAATAGATCTGATTTCTAATTGAGGTAATTTCTAATTTATCTGATTACTAATTGATCTTATTTCTAATAGATCTGATTTCTAATAGGTCTGATTTCTAATTGATCTTATTTCTAGTTGAGTTTATATCTGGCCATGTTTTGTTGTTTATATAGTATGTTAGTCTCTTGTTCTTCACAGGTGCTGTTATTAGGAGGGTGGAGCCTGGTCTCTGATTGGCTGTGGGGCTAAACTTGGCGCTGTGGGTCAAGTTCTGTTGGCTGCTGTATTTGGTTCCTTGTATCTTCTTGAACTTCTAGCTTGCTCGTCTCATGTCTTCTCCACACCTCCCCACCTCACCTCAGTCCTCCCTTCTTCCTCGTCTTATCTCCTCAGGTCCCCGGGGGACGCGTATCATATTTCTTAGCTTGTCTTTTCATGGTGAATTACGGAAATGTCACTATTAATGTGCTTTGTTATCGTTTATAATGTGTCTTTGAAAAGACGGACACGCTTTCGTAATTGTCTGTCCATTTGCGTTAGCAGGAAGTTGATAACACGTGGAAGCTTTTTAAGGCTTTGCCTCGATAACATACGGAGCTGTACTGTTGTTGAATCAAAACAGCAGAAGGTTGGAATCCATTAACGACACACCAGAAAATCTGTTTGCATATTTGTTTCAGATCCAAACAAACCTCCCTCCCAGCTTTCCAGCCATTTCCATCATAACAAGGTCTTACATGCTGAACGGACTGAATACAAGGAGATACTCTGGAGCAGCTGTGGACGAGCCTAAGGTCACCATGTCCAACGTCAAACGTGGGCTAGAAGGGTAATAAAGCCCCCAGCAGTGGGCTGAGGAGTGATGGAGCTCCATCCAGATGGTGATCCAGAACTAAAGCACAAGTAAATATCAGGTGTTGGAGTGTGTAACGATGTTTCTGCCCTTTTGAGGGGGGTTTTGGCTTTATGTGCACCCGAGAGGTTAGGTCCATGAGGGTGGGTAGGCGTATACAGGAAGGACTCAATTGGAAGAAGATAAACAAAAACACTGTACAATACAAAACAAAACAAACATAAATATTTACAAAATATACGCTTGAGTGGCTCCAGCGTCAGCCAAACATGCTCCACTACTAAATCCGCTAGTAGCGTCACCTTCCACAGAAGACCCTGAATCAAGTTTCCCGTGGCTCTTATTCAGTACGCCCCGCCGGCCCAAACAATTATATCACCCCAGGGGTGTACACTCCATTACCACCACTAAACACAGCTGTGATCTCTATCGATTGTAATGTGGCCACTTATCCTTCCCACTGGTCCCATGTCTCATTTTAATTAAATACTTTACTTTCTATATTTCTTTTACAGGACCTGTCAACTTAGCCGTGCAAGGACCCCCTCTTCCCTCCTAGACAAGTGGATCCTCCCGGCCCAGAGAAAAGGGACCCCTGCTCCCGCCAGCACTTATTTAGCTCCCCTTGACCATGTAAGATCTCAGGTAAGCAACTTCTTATACTTTAGCTTAGCTTTTAAGTCTTTGCAGGTCCACCGGACCACCTCAAAGCTGGTGATGGCGTATATCAGTCACCACATCACAGAGTGGTTTGTGTGTCTTTACAGGAGACTCACTATCAGTTCCTCTGAAGTTCAGCCTGAAGCCCAGTTTGGATGAGATTCGTTCTTCATACCGTCGCTGTCCAAAGATAAACATTTATCCCAAAAATGGCAACTTCACAGGAGAGACCAACAACCTGCTTTACTTTCAATGGAAGTCAATGGAACCAGAATTATTCCCAAGCTGTTTTGGAGCATTTCTATTGGTCCATTCATCATAACACTGTCACGGTATGTAAACGACAGCTGCAGCTTTACAAACATAAAAATCAACAAAAATGTAGATTTTTTTCTCTGGACAGCTATAATAAGGTATACTACCTGGGATATCATAGCAACAGCCTAGCAACACCTTAGCAACCATTCATAACACTTTAATAATCAGGACCACCACAGAGCAGCTACTATTAGTAAGGTGGGTCATTCTCAGCATGGCAGTGACACTGTTGTGGTGGTGGTGTGTTAGTTAGTGTGTGTTGTGCTGGTGAGAGTGGATCAGACACAGCAGTGCTGCTCATCAGTGTCACTGCTGGACTGAGAATCGTCCACCAAACAAAACTATCCGGACAGCAGTGTCCTGTGGGCGGCGTCCTGTGTCCACTGATGAAGAACTAGAGGAACACAAACTGAGCAGCAGCAGATGAGCTACTGTCTCTGACTTTACATCTACAAGGTGGACCAGCAAGTAGTAGGAGTTTCTAATAGAGTGGACAGTGAGTGGACACAGTGTTTAAACACTCCAGCAGCACTGCTGTGTCTGATCCACTCACACCAGCACCACTTCAGTGTCACTGCAGAATCCACATGTGGTTGTTCTCGGATCTGAAGCAGCTTCTCCTCTCCTGTTAAGATCAAAGTGCTGTTTATCTGATGGGAGGACAGTGTTGGGGCGGGGGTCTAGCCAGTCTCCCAGGTGGTTGTTAGGAGCCACATGTTCTCTGCTTTCAGTCATCTTCAGTTTGGTAGGCCTCAGAAACAGCATCTCACTTTTTGGCGCTTTTTGCACTGTAGGTCACCGACGAAAGCAAGGTCATGCCCCCTCGCCCAGGACCCCCCTGTGTAAGCCACGGGTGGGCTTCTGTACAGCCATTAGCCTGCGATACGCAGCGTATAACGCGGCCCGCGGCTTCTGAAGAACTCCTTAATGCTCTGTTTGTCCGGCCCCCACTGCTCTCCACCTGTGGCTCGAGCCTAATGGCAGCGCTCGCAGGCAGCAGGTAGCCCTCGCCTAATCATGACAGATGGCCCCCTGCTGGCCCACGCATGGCTGGATATGAGTGCTCGGGAGGAAGAGGAGGAGGAGGAGGAAGAAGGGGTGGTCTTAGGGGCAAGAGAGAAGTCCTTCTTCTCAGCTGGAGGTCCATCCATCTCTCTATCTCTCCTTCTCTCTCTCTCCTTCTCTCTGTCTTTGTCTGTCCATCCGAGCTGAATTCCTATCTGAGTCATTTCCCACAACCTGCGCTCGCAGAGCCCCAACGCCGCCGCCGGCTCAGCTCCCCCCGCGTGTTTCAGCTCCCCCCGCGTGTTTCAGCTCCCCCCGCGTGTTTCAGCTCCCCCCGCGTGGTTCAGCTCCCCCCGCGTGTTTCAGCTCCCCCCGCGTGGTTCAGCTCCCCCCGCGTGGTTCAGCTCCCCCCGCGTGTTTCAGCTCCCCCCGCGTGGTTCAGCTCCCCCCCGCGTGGTTCAGCTCCCCCCGCGTGGTTCAGCTCCCCCCGCGTGTTTCAGCTCCCCCCGCGTGTTTCAGCTCCCCCCGCGTGGTTCAGCTCCCCCCGCGTGTTTCAGCTCCCCCCGCGTGGTTCAGCTCCCCCCGAGTGGTTCAGCTCCCCCCGCGTGTTTCAGAGGTTTAAGATACTCGTCTTTTATGTTTACTCCTTCCAGCGTTTACTAAATATCCACCTGCGAAGGCAGGAAGAAAGAACCCGGCGCTGATTCTTATTTGTTTGAGTTCCAGGTCTATTGTAGCGCGACGATGATCCACACGTTATTATTCATGCCTCTCCTGTTCACAGCGCAGACCGAGCTCTGAGTCTGGAACCCAACCGGCGTTTAAAAGCTGTAAATGGAGGCTCTGTTTGTACACAATGGGAT
>CM038702.1:965773-1018273 GCA_021613375.1 Megaleporinus macrocephalus
GAAGGCAGTGTGTGAACCCAACACCTTGTTGACAGCCATGAAAGTTGAAATGCTCCAACAGCTGCAGGAGATGGCAGGAAAGCAGTGCCCAAACCTGACAGCCTGATTACAGCGGTGACCGGTGGCACGAATGTGGTGCCTGAACCCTACATGTTGGCAACGAAGGCAAGTAATGGCAGGAAGGCAGGGTACGAACCCAACAGCCTGATGGCAGTCATGAACGGTGGTAGGAAGGTGGTGCTTGAACCCCACAAGTTGGTAACAGCAGCAAGTGATGGCAGGGAGGCCATGTATGAACCTGATAGCTTGATGACATGGTTGGAAAGGTGGTGCCTCAGCCGTAAGTGGTCAACAGCTGCAGGAGATGGCATTAAGGCAATGCCCGAACCCAACTGCCTGATCACGACCATGAATGTTGGCAGGAAGTTGTTTCTTGAACCCAACATGTTGGCAACAGCTGCAAGAGATGGCAGGAAGGCTGTGTATGAACCTGACAGCCTGTTGACAACCATGAAAGTTGAAATGCTCCAACAGTTGCAGGAGATGGCAGTAAAGCAGTGCCCAAACCTGACAGCCTGATGACAGTGGTGGCACGAATGTGGTGCCTGAACCCTACATGTCTGCAATGAAGGCAAGTATTGGCCGGAAGGCAGGGTACGAACCCAACAGCCTGACGATAGTCGTGAATGGGGGTAGGAAGGTGGTTCCTGAACCCTACATGTTGGCAGCGAAGGCAAGTAATGGTAGGAAGGCAGGGTACGAACCCAACAGCCTGATGGCAGCCATGAACGGTGGTAGGAAGGTGGTACTTGAACCCCACAAGTTGGCAACAGCTGCAAGTGATGGCAGGAAGGCCATGTATGAACCCGACCGCTTGTTGACAACCATAAAAGATGGTGGAAAGGCGGTGCCTGAACCGTAAGTGCTCAACAGCTGCAGGAGATGGCATTAAGGCAATGCCCGAACCCAACCGCCTGATCACGACCATGAATGTTGGCAGGAAGTTGTTTCTTGAACCCAACATGTTGGCAACAGCTGCAAGAGATGGCAGGAAGGCTGTGTATGAACCTGACAGCCTGTTGACAACTATGAAAGTTGAAATGTTCAATAGCTGCAGGAGATGGCAGGAAAGCAGTTCCCAACCCTGACAGTCTGATGACATTGGTGAATGGAGGTAGGAATGTGGTTCCTGAACCCTGCATGTTGGCAGCGAAGGCAAGTAATGGCAGGAAGGCAGGGTACGAACCCAACAGCCTGGTGGCAGCCTTGAACAGTGGTAGGAAGGTGGTGCCTGAACCCGACAGCCTGATGCATACCAGGAAAGATGAAAGGAAGGCCGTACCTTAGGCTTAAGTGCTCAACAGCCATGAGAAATGGTTAGAAGGAAGTGGATGAACCCGCCACCCTAAGGGTAGCCACCAACAGTGGCAGGAAGGTGGTGCCTGGAGCCTACAGGTTGGTAACAGCTGGAAGAGATGGCAAAAAGGTAGTGCTCAAACCTGACAGCCATGAAGGATGCTGGGACGGTGGTGTGTGAACCCTATGTGTTGGCAATGGCCACAAGAGATGGCTGGAAAGTGGTGCCCAAACCTGACTTCCTGATGTCTGCTATAAACAGCGCTAAGAGGGTGGTGCCTAAACCCTATGTGTTGACAGCAGTTGCAAGTGATGACAGGAAGGTGGTGACCAAACCTGACAGCCTGATTGCGGCCATAAAGGTCGATGGGAAGGTGGTGCCTGACCCCTACATGTTGATAACAACCCGGTAGTGAGACGGTGCCCGAATACACTTCCAGTTCCGCAACAAGTCCACTGTTTCATGCATGCTTTTGGTGGCCGAGCTGTGGACTGTGGCTGGTGACCGGAAGGTGAAGCAAGCTCTCTCTTTCCCTCTCTCTCAGCTCAGGTGCTGCCTTTAATGAGAGCCATTTGATCCTGGTTTGAAAGCGTAGGCACCTTTAAAAAAGAATAGAAGAGGGAATAGAGAGAGACAGAGACCGAGGGATGAGCAGCAGAGACAGCAGCAGCAAGAAGACTGATGAGCTCCTGTAGGAGAGAAGGACTGGGTCTAGCTTGAAGCCACTGAAAACAGGGCTGAGCAGAAATTTACACTGCCTCCAGCATCCTTCACCCACCTCGCTACAACGTTGTTTTATTTAAACATACTGTCCTGAAGAGTTATCCTGTCAGGCTGCAGGTGGCGGGGTACGAGCAGGAGGACTGATTTCTAGAAATTCTTATGTTCCTTGCAGGACGTACATGGACCAACATCACCAGAAACACTGGGCTATAATGCTCAGACCACTGTTGGATCTAACTGTAGAAACACTCACATCTTGTTGCATCACTTATTAAAAAAATGCATTAATAAAGATACATTTGCTCCTTGATCTCATCCTACATACAATCTCACATCACCAGAGACTGTCAGTACATCGAGAACACAGCCTGACGGTTGAGTAATACTTAATACTTCTCGAACAACTGCAACTGTAACATGGTTTCCACCAACACTGTCCACAATGGATGCTGTGCACACATGTTCTTCTCTGTGGCATCTCATGGCCCTGAAGCTTCATGCATTATTGAGAGCTGCTTTTTGCTGCAGTGAGATCAACAGCCCCCGCCGCTGCAGTGGACACAGATGTTTGAGTGATGTTCTGCTGATGGCATGGAGCTCAGTGGGAAAGAAAGAACTGCAGAGCTATAGGTTTTGGGCTGTGTGCCGGTTCATTCTTCTCGGTGTGATTACTGAGGGAAAGCCTCCCGAGGCCCTCTCAGCAAACTGGGCCATGTTTCTACTGCAGAGCAGAGCTCTGGGACCACAGTTTGAGGTTGTAATCCACAGCCAGGAGTCCCTCAGAGCTTTACTCTCCCCTGCTGTCAATATACGATATATCTAGGGCTGGTTACAGCAACAGGTCTTACACCTGGTCAGCTGGTTGTTGAGGTCATAAGTAAGTATATGCATAACTGGGAGCGTAAAGTCAAGTTTGAATCTTTATGAATCCTCTTTAAATGGGGGGTTAGTTGCTTGGTAAGTCAGTTTGGGTTACCACCCGTCCAGTTTTCTTCTCGAGAGTCTGGTTTATAGGCTGCATATCCGAGTATCCGGATTTGACCTCCATGTGTTCAGCTTTTTGCTTTTGTTCCAATTTTTCAGTTCCACCTTAAACGGTGCAGAAGTTACAGCTACCTGTTCAGATTCTTGTTGTGATTTTGCAGCTGTTATATTATGCTGCCTTTGGCTACCTGTCCAGCTTCTTGTTCCAATTTTCCTGCTCCACCTTAAACGGTCCAGCAGTTGCTTTCTGGTGCCTCAGGCTACTTGTCCAGGTTCTTATTCCAATTTTCCCATTCCACCTTAAATGGTCCAATAGTTACTATCTGGTGCCTCAGCTATCTGTTCAGCTTCTTGTTAGAATTTTCCTGTTCCACCTTAAATCTTGCAGCTGTTAAATTATGCCACCTTTGGCTTCCTGTCCAGCTTCTTGTTCCAGTTTTAAAGTTCCAGCTTAAATGGTGCTGCAGTTATATTCTGCAGCCTTTGGCTACATGTCCAGCTTTTAAGGGTGTAATAAAATATTGAATATCAGGATATTATGTTTAGTGATACTGTATCAATTCTTAAAATCACAGTATCGATACACAGATTCCCGGCAGACAGTGAATCATTGTGTGTTGTGTTTAAACCTCTGTCCACTAGATGGCAGTGTTGTAATCAATTTTCAGCTCCACTCCAACATTAACAAGCAGCACAAGGACGCAGTGCTATTGTAAACACTGATAAACCTGTTCATACAGTGGTGTGTTTTAATAGTAGGATTTAAAAAATCACAGTAAATCACTTTACTAGCAGTATATCAGTATGTAGTGATGTATTGAATCGTGAGCGCTGTATCACGATATGTATTGTATCACCAGGTTCTTGCCAATACACAGCCCTACCAGCTTCATGTTGTATTTTTCCCATTCCACCTTAAATGTTGCAGCTGTAAGATGCTGGTGTCTCAGGTCAGAGTGTAACTACTGCGTTATTTAAGGTGGAATGGGAAAATTTGTAAATAAAGCAGGTAAATAAGAAGCTTCTGATGAATCTCTGGGAATTAGATTAAACCCAGTTTCAGATCAGTTAGTGACATGTACCTACTCAACTACAGAGATTCCCACTTCCTGATTGGCCAGTTTTCTACTCAATTTAACTCTTTTTCGTTTCCATGCAAGCCTTAACGATGACGCCCGAGCAGTGCTGTGGTACCTGCACAGCCTGGAATCACGATTCTATTGAATAAAATTTAGCTGAGCATTCCAGACATGCATATTTTACTTCCCAGAACTCATTAGGCTTTATGTGAAGGTCCGGAAGACCCTCAGGGATCTCCCGTGCCCTCCGCTGATGAATGTGGTGGAGAGGGGCTGATAAATCGTGCAGCTTCAGGCTACGGTGGGCAGCTGTAAAGAGCCCCTGTATGGGAGGCGTTTCTGATTAAACGGGTTGGGTTGAGTTTTTTAACGAGGTGTTTCCGTTATTTTGTACCTCCGTATGTTAGTGTTATGTTTCCGTCCTCAGAGCTGCAGATGGAGGATAAAAGTCTGTGATGTTTTGGATTTGGTGCTGTAGATCATCTTATTCTATCTTCAGGCTGATAAGAAACAGATGATTTTTAACTCAGGCTAAAAATAATCTACTTGGTGTCAGTCAACACCCCCACAGGAGGTAATACTGACGTGGTGGTGGTGTGTTAGTGTATGTTGTGCTGGTGTGAGTGGATCAGACACAGCAGTGCCCTGCAGTGGTGTCCTGTGGCCAGCTTCCTGTGAGTGGTGTCCTGTGGCCTGTGTCCTGTGGGCGGCATCCTGTGTCCACTGATGAAGGACTATAGGAACACAAACTGTGCAGCAGCAGATGAGCTACTGTCTCTGACTTTACATCTACAAGGTGGACCAGCAAGTAGTAGGAGTGTCTAATAGAGTGGACAGTGAGTGGACACAGTGTTTAAACACTCCAGCAGCAGCACTGCAGTGCTGACAAATATACTGTTTTTAAGACGATTTTCCAGTAATCTCCAAAGCAAACAGAGTTTCTGAGCTTTCTCAGATATCATTGGCCGATTTGGTTTACCATATGGTTTGTTGCAGTTATTGGCCACTTGGTGGCGCCACACAGATATGTTTTTTGTACGGATGCCTTAAAAGACTGTCATGCACAAACAAGAGTATCTACAACAAAGTCTATGCTGTTCACAGTATCAGCAGCTCAGTTACAGTATATTAGAACTTATCCAACCTGAACTGAACACATACTGTAAACACATTGTGTTCATTTAAAATAGCTAAAAACACATCCAGCGTCCATCAGCTGAAGATTTGGGTTCTGTTCAACCCAAAGCAACAAGCCAAACAGAAATCATTAATAACTCTCCAAGAAAACATTGTTGGAATAAAACTGTATATGTGTGAATGTAATGATGATGATGTAATTACAATTACATAGAACCATCCTAGCAACCACCTGCAATACCATAGCAATTACTCAGAACCACCTTAGCAACCACCTGGGCCACAATAACAAAACTTCAGCAACACGGTTGCAACCCAGTGTGATACCATAGCATCTGCATAGTACCACCCCTAGCAACCATCTGGGTTAACATAGCACCATATGGCAACATCTTGGCAACCACCAATGATTCCATAACAATTACGTAGCAACACCCTAGCAACCATCTGGGATACTATACCAAACCTCTAGCAACCTTGTGTGATACCATAGCAACTGCATAGCAACACCTTGGTAACCACTTGGGATACCACAGCTACCACACCTAGCAACCACATGGGATGCCGTAGCAAACGCCAGCAACATCATTGTGACTGTGTGTGATACCATAGCAGCTGCATTGTGCCACACTAGCAACCACTAGAAACCTACACACATGCACATGATACCTTAGCAACCAAAGCAAGACCTTGGCAACCACCTGGGATGCCACAGCAACATCCTAGCAACCATATAGCAACACCCAAGCAACCACCTGGAAGACTGGTGACCTGTCCATGGTGTGCTCCGCCTTCGCTCTATGTTGCTGGGATTGGCTCCAGCCCCCCGGGACCCCGACTGGTGGGATAAAGTGGAAGAAAGCGGATGGATGGAATGATTTGGTGCTTTTGGGAAGATGGAATAAAACCGGACTCTATCTGCGATCCTTCCCAGCAGCTCTTAAAAGCCAGCATCCTTGGGAGTGAGGTTAGATTTATCCTCTGAGGGGGCTGTTTACTCGACTAACTGGGAACTTTCAGGCCCCCAAGGCCACCGCCCCACCCCAGCACCCCACCCACTCCACTCCACCACCCCACCTGCAAACCGGATGCTGGATAGATAGAGCGAAGCAAGGAAACAAACTGCTGCAGCTTGTAGAACAAAGAAAAACCGGCGGCGGCGCGTCCCCGTTCGCGGCGCTCAGTGAGTCGGCAGATTCCTCACAGGAGGGGGAGCTTTCTCTTCGTCGGGGGGGAGTTTGCGAGTGTGACCGAGTGGAGAAGATAAACTCTGTTCTAAGAAAACAATATTTGCTCCCCCACCGGTACGCGTTCCACCACCGCTCATAACGTGACAGTTAATTGTCCCGCGGTGGTGAGCGTGCTCGTACGGATCCGGCTGCGCTCGTACTCGGCTGCTTATGTAAAAGAGGCATCGATACGACGAGAGACTCTCTTTCTCTCGGCTCTCCCATTTTCTCCGTAATCTCATTTATCTGCACGGAGAGAATCCTGCCCCCCTCCAACCGGGCTCTGAAGATGAGTCATCTGCTGCTAATCCAGATACCACAGCGCCATCTACTGACAGCAGAGCGGTGAAAACCAAAACCAAGCACAGCAGAAGCCAGAAGTCAGCTCGAGGTGAAGACACACACGTAAACAGTGGACCTAAAACCCAAATGACTGATTACTGAGAGAATCACGATCAAACACTGTGTTTTAAATATGGTCAATTTGCTTTTTAGCCACAGCAAGAAGTGTTTTTACTTCTTGCTGTATACACTTAATAAGTGTAAACATGAATATATATATATATATATATATATATATATATATATATATATATATATATATATATATATATATATATATATATATATATATATTAAGTGGGTTAGTTTTGAATTATGGTGATGGAATCAGCTACAGAGGGCTTTAGTCAGTACTGTTTTATGAAGTTTTATGATTTTTATGACACATTATAAACATATTATAAGTGCAGTTTGAATAAACTATTATGACTAAACAGAAATTACAATGTTTGATTAAATAATAAAGATGAAAATTCAGTTTCTGGTATTTTAATTAAGTAGTTTTGAGGGCCTAATGATATTTAGTTGTTTGAATCTCTTCACTTGAACACGCTGGTACTCCACACATGCTGGACACCACAAACCTCAGTGTTTTATATGTTACAGACATTTTTATGATATTTTGCGAATGTGATACGACTAACTCTGCCTGTTTTGTGGTTGTGTTAAAGGTACGAACAGTTAGTTAGTTAGTTACTAAGTTAGTTAAGTAAGTCTCTCATAGACCGTTATTATATAAGTTAAGACACTTTTATGACTTTTATGAAATTTTTCACTGCCTGTTTTGTGACTGTGTTGAAGGTCCATAGATAAAAACGAATGCACTTGCTTGTTAACTGGATCATCAATCTGAAAAATGGCCAACTTGATTATTAGATGCAGTCAACTTAAAGATATATGTTCATGTTGTTAGATATAAAGTGTATATAGTGTATAACCTAACCATAACCATAACCCTAATCCTAACCTAACCCTAACCGAACCTAACCATAACCATAACCTTAACCTTAACCTTACCCTAACTCTAACTTTAACTCTAACTCTAACTCTAACTCTAACTCAAAGACTAACCATAACCTAACCATAACCTTAACTTTACCCTAACCTAACCTAACCTAACCTAACCTAACCTAACTCTAACCTTACCTAAACCTAACCCTGCTGTGGCTGAAAATCTAATTCATCGTATTTAATAAACTGTGTTGGATTGGAATTCTATCAGCAACTGGCAGAACTTAAAAAGACTAAAACAAAACATTGTCTTATTATTTATTTATTTTTTTGTTGGCCTGATGCAAATGTAGCTAATTAATTAGTTTGTCTACGAACCTTCAACACAGCTGCAAAACGAGTTAATCGTATCAGCAAAACAAAGCTGTGTGGATCATAAACGTGTTTTAATTGATATAACAGCAGTCCATGACAGACTGGCTGGTCAGCTAACTAACCAACTAACCAATTAACTATCTATGTATCTATCTAACTAACCAACTGTCTATCCATCCATCCAACCAACCAACAACCACGCACCCAACCAACCAACCATCCTCCCATCCATCAAACCAACCAACCAACCAACTATTTATTCATCCATCCATCCATCCAACCATGCAACCATCCAACCAACCAACTATTTATCCATCCATCCATCCATCCATCCATCCAACCATCCATCAATCCATTCATCCATCCATCCATCCATCCATCCATCCATCCATCCAACCAACCAACAACCACGCACCCAACCAACCAACCAACCAACCAACTATTTATCCATCCATCCATCCATCCATCCAACCATGCAACCATCCAACCAACCAACCAACCAACTATTTATCCATCCATCCATCCATCCATCCATCCATCCATCCAACCATCCATCAATCCATTCATCCATCCAACCATCCATCAATCCATTCATCCATCCATCCATCCATCCAACCATCCAACCAACCAACCAACAACCACACACCCAACCATCCAACCATCCTCCCATCCATCAAACCAACCAACTATTTATTCATCCATCCATCCATCCAACCATGCAACCATCCAACCAACCAACCAACCAACTATTTATCCATCCATCCATCCATCCATCCATCCAACCATCCATCAATCCATTCATCCATCCATCCATCCATCCAACCATCCAACCAACCAACAACCACGCACCCAACCAACCAACCATCCTCCCATCCATCAAACCAACCAACCAACCAACTATTTATCCATCCAACCATCCATCCAACCAACCAACCATGCAACCATCCATCAATCCATTCATCCATCCAACCATCCATCAATCCATTCATCCATCCAACCATTCAACCATGCAACCATCCATCCATGCATCCATCCAACCAACCAACCAACCATCCATTCATCCACCCATCCATCCATCCATCCATCCAACCAACCAAATAACCAACCATCCAACCAACCGTTCATCCAACCAACCATCCATCCATCCATCCAACCAATTATTTAACCAACCGTCCATTCATCCATCTAACCAACCAACCATTTATCCATCCATCCATCCAACCATGCAACTATCCATCTATCCAACCATCCATCCATCCATCCACCCATCTACTAACTAATTGTCTAACTAATTGGTTTGTAGCTTTAACACAGTCAATAAATGAGCACAGTTAATCATAGCACAAAAGTCAAATATTATGAAAATATCTGTAACACATAAAACACTCAGCTGGTTCATGAAAAACCCACTTTTGTAATTTGCCCACTCTGTGAGGTTTGTGGTGTCCAGCATGTGTGGAAAACCAGCTTGTCCAAGTGGAAAAATTCATACAAGTTATAAAATTAAAGCTCCAAACTATTTAATTATATTACCAGAAATTGAATTTTGATCTTTATTAGTTAATTAAAGATGTAAAGTTCTGGTTCGTTATGATAGTGAGTTGAACAACACTCAACAACACAATTATTTGTGCGACCAGAATTCAATAAAATTACAACAGCAAACAAAAAATCAGGTAAAATCATAAAACTTGATTTTTATGGTAGAACATTTCAGAAATTAAAGTCTGGGCTGAATTATGTTTAGACTGATCTCACAGAGAGAGGCTGTGTGATACGGGAGCTTTGCTACATTACAGAAGTGATGGTCAGTGAGTGGCTCCTGGACTGAACTGAAAGATGAAAACTCATATACAGGTTCTTCAAACTTTGAAGAGTTTCTTCTCTCACACACACCTACATCAGAATCT
Organism: Megaleporinus macrocephalus; assembly: GCA_021613375.1. Lineage (NCBI taxonomy): Eukaryota > Metazoa > Chordata > Actinopteri > Characiformes > Anostomidae > Megaleporinus > Megaleporinus macrocephalus. Next base: position 975,861 of record CM038702.1, read on the forward strand.
TCAGAAGGTTCTTTAGGGAACCAGAAGTGGTTCTTCTACTCAGTTCTGCTCCAGGAGGCCCAACATTTCCATGTTCACACAGCCAGGATTAATGGATACATGTGCCGGAATTCCAGGAGTGGATGTTATATGTAGTGTGATTGTGTATTTGGGGGTCTTAGCTGTAACAGTGTGGGGGTCTGTACTGTAGTCTGGTTAGCTCTCACTGTGAGTGTATATGGGGGGTATTATATGTAGTGTGATTGTGTATTTGGGGGTCTTAGCTGTAACAGTGTGGGGGTCTGTACTGTAGTCTGGTTAGCTCTCACTGTGAGTGTATATGGGGGGATATTATATGTAGTGAGTGTGTATTTGGGGGTCTTAGCTGTAACAGTGTGGGGGTCTGTACTGTAGTCTGGTTAGCTCTCACTGTGAGTGTATATGGGGGGATGTTATATGTAGTGATTGTGTATTTGGGGGTCTTAGCTGTAACAGTGTGGGGGTCTGTACTGTAGTCTGGTTAGCTCTCACTGTGAGTGTATATGGGGGGATATTATATGTAGTGTGATTGTGTATTTGGGGGTCTTAGCTGTAACAGTGTGTGTGGGGGTCTGTACTGTAGTCTGGTTAGCTCTCACTGTGAGTGTATATGGGGGGATATTATATGTAGTGATTGTGTATTTGGGGGTCTTAGCTGTAACAGTGTGGGGGGCTGTACTGTAGTCTGGTTAACTCTCACTGTGAGTGTATATGGGGGGATATTATATGTAGTGTGATTGTGTATTTGGGGGTCTTAGCTGTAACAGTGTGTGTGGGGGTCTGTACTGTAGTCTGGTTAGCTCTCACTGTGAGTGTATATGGGGGGATATTATATGTAGTGATTGTGTATTTGGGGGTCTTAGCTGTAACAGTGTGTGTGGGGGGCTGTACTGTAGTCTGGTTAGTTCTCACTGTGAGTGTATATGGGGGGATATTATATGTAGTGAGGTGTATTTGGGGGTCTTAGCTGTAACATTGTGTGTGGGGGGCTGTACTGTAGTCTGGTTAGCTCTCACTGTGAGTGTATATGGGGGGTATTATATGTAGTGTGATTGAGTATTTGGGGGTCTTAGCTGTAACAGTGTGGGGGGCTGTACTGTAGTCTGGTTAGCTCTCACTGTGAGTGTATATGGGGGGATATTATATGTAGTGAGGGTGTATTTGGGGGTCTTAGCTGTAACAGTGTGGGGGTCTGTACTGTAGTCTGGTTAGCTCTCACTGTGAGTGTATATGGGGGGTATTATATGAAGTGTGATTGAGTATTTTGGGGGTCTTAGCTGTAACAGTGTGTGTGGGGGGCTGTACTGTAGTCTGGTTAGCTCTCACTGTGAGTGTATATGGGGGGTATTATATGTAGTGTGATTGTGTATTTGGGGGTCTTAGCTGTAACAGTGTGGGGGTCTGTACTGTAGTCTGGTTAGCTCTCACTGTGAGTGTATATGGGGGGATATTATATGTAGTGTGAGTGTGTATTTGGGGGTCTTAGCTGTAACAGTGTGGGGGTCTGTACTGTAGTCTGGTTAGCTCTCACTGTGAGTGTATATGGGGGGATATTATATGTAGTGTGAGGGTGTATTTGGGGGTCTTAGCTGTAACAGTGTGGGGGTCTGTACTGTAGTCTGGTTAGCTCTCACTGTGAGTGTATATGGGGGGATATTATATGTAGTGTGATTGTGTATTTGGGGGTCTTAGCTGTAACAGTGTGGGGGTCTGTACTGTAGTCTGGTTAGCTCTCACTGTGAGTGTATATGGGGGGATATTATATGTAGTGAGTGTGTATTTGGGGGTCTTAGCTGTAACAGTGTGGGGGTCTGTACTGTAGTCTGGTTAGCTCTCACTGTGAGTGTATATGGGGGGATGTTATATGTAGTGATTGTGTATTTGGGGGTCTTAGCTGTAACAGTGTGGGGGTCTGTACTGTAGTCTGGTTAGCTCTCACTGTGAGTGTATATGGGGGGATATTATATGTAGTGATTGTGTATTTGGGGGTCTTAGCTGTAACAGTGTGGGGGGCTGTACTGTAGTCTGGTTAACTCTCACTGTGAGTGTATATGGGGGGATATTATATGTAGTGTGATTGTGTATTTGGGGGTCTTAGCTGTAACAGTGTGTGTGGGGGTCTGTACTGTAGTCTGGTTAGCTCTCACTGTGAGTGTATATGGGGGGATATTATATGTAGTGATTGTGTATTTGGGGGTCTTAGCTGTAACAGTGTGTGTGGGGGGCTGTACTGTAGTCTGGTTAGTTCTCACTGTGAGTGTATATGGGGGGATATTATATGTAGTGAGGTGTATTTGGGGGTCTTAGCTGTAACATTGTGTGTGGGGGGCTGTACTGTAGTCTGGTTAGCTCTCACTGTGAGTGTATATGGGGGGTATTATATGTAGTGTGATTGAGTATTTGGGGGTCTTAGCTGTAACAGTGTGGGGGGCTGTACTGTAGTCTGGTTAGCTCTCACTGTGAGTGTATATGGGGGGATATTATATGTAGTGAGGGTGTATTTGGGGGTCTTAGCTGTAACAGTGTGGGGGTCTGTACTGTAGTCTGGTTAGCTCTCACTGTGAGTGTATATGGGGGGTATTATATGAAGTGTGATTGAGTATTTTGGGGGTCTTAGCTGTAACAGTGTGTGTGGGGGGCTGTACTGTAGTCTGGTTAGCTCTCACTGTGAGTGTATATGGGGGGTATTATATGTAGTGTGATTGTGTATTTGGGGGTCTTAGCTGTAACAGTGTGGGGGTCTGTACTGTAGTCTGGTTAGCTCTCACTGTGAGTGTATATGGGGGGATATTATATGTAGTGTGAGTGTGTATTTGGGGGTCTTAGCTGTAACAGTGTGGGGGTCTGTACTGTAGTCTGGTTAGTTCTCACTGTGAGTGTATATGGGGGGATATTATATGTAGTGTGAGGGTGTATTTGGGGGTCTTAGCTGTAACAGTGTGGGGGTCTGTACTGTAGTCTGGTTAGCTCTCACTGTGAGTGTATATGGGGGGATATTATATGTAGTGTGAGGGTGTATTTGGGGGTCTTAGCTGTAACAGTGTGGGGGTCTGTACTGTAGTCTGGTTAACTCTCACTGTGAGTGTATATGGGGGGATATTATATGTAGTGTGATTGTGTATTTGGGGGTCTTAGCTGTAACAGTGTGGGGGTCTGTACTGTAGTCTGGTTAGCTCTCACTGTGAGTGTATATGGGGGGATATTATATGTAGTTAGTGTGTATTTGGGGGTCTTAGCTGTAACAGTGTGGGGGGCTGTACTGTAGTCTGGTTAGCTCTCACTGTGAGTGTATATGGGGGGATATTATATGTAGTGATTGTGTATTTGGGGTCTTAGCTGTAACAGTGTGGGGGGCTGTACTGTAGTCTGGTTAGCTCTCACTGTGAGTGTATATGGGGGGATATTATATGTAGTGTGATTGTGTATTTGGGGGTCTTAGCTGTAACAGTGTGGGGGTCTGTACTGTAGTCTGGTTAGCTCTCACTGTGAGTGTATATGGGGGGATATTATATGTAGTGATTGTGTATTTGGGGTCTTAGCTGTAACAGTGTGGGGGGCTGTACTGTAGTCTGGTTAGCTCTCACTGTGAGTGTATATGGGGGGATATTATATGTAGTGATTGTGTATTTGGGGTCTTAGCTGTAACAGTGTATATGGGGGATATTATATGTAGTGTGAGTGTAATTTGGAGAAACATCTGTCTGACAGCTGTGAACGTTTACAGGTGTGGTGAACCTGTTTAGTCAGGTTTTATATTTGTGAGTGGATTTAGTATGTAAACATATTCAGCACTGCATATACTGGGTTATATCTGGTGTCACTGGACCGGTCAGAGCACTCTCTCTCACTCCGAAGGAAGCTCTTTGATGAATCACCAGCTCTAGCACTGAGACACAGGTCGCCATACTCTCGGCCAATCAGAGCACAGCTTCACACTGGGATGCGCAGTCGACCAACTGCCACCTACCATGTACAATTATCCGTACCTGAGCACATTCACGCTATTGATCCGCGCCCGGCTCCTGTCACATGGGTGCTGGAGGATCGGTGCGCAGATCGATTCTGATTCCAGCTGCAGGAGCCTCGGGGGGCCGCGGTGGGCGTGTCTGAGCTTCAGTCTGTGGCTGTTTTTCTCATCCCCTTTTAATCAGTGGGTTTGGTACAGGGTGGGTTTCTGCCTTACAGTCAACTGAGCAGACGAACTAATGACTGCGGTACAGGTCCTCGTTTACAGTGCGGCTGAGCCAGACTCTGGAACGATAGCAGAATAGTTCTATGTAATTTATGGATTGTCATAGTTTCAGATTGATCCGAATGATCTGCCAGTGTGGATAACTCTGAGATATCATCACTTAAAACAAGGAAACGTGTACAAATATGTTAAATGAACATATATATGTTTTCTGTGTTTTTGTATATGCAGTGTTGATGTTTATGTTTATGTAAGACCTCCACAACAAAGCATATCATAATAATAAAGAACTTAGAATTCTAAGCTGGCATTACAATTATGAGATATTGTCTCATTTTATTTACGACAGACCCATCAAATATGATATATCTCGTTTTCATGAGTTAGTAAGTAGTAATTATCATAAGATGATACCTCATAACTGCTTTCCTACCGCATAATGAGATATTAGACTTGCTATTTCATAAAAATGAAATAATATCTCATAACTTACCTGTGGCCTCATAGTTATGGTGTAGTGTCTCATAGTTTCTACTTAATATCTTATGGTTGACTTATCTCATAGTACTAGTTTACTGTCATACAGTGCCCTCCATAATTATTGGCACCCCTGGTTAAGATGTGTTCTTTAGCTTCTAATAAATTGAGGGTTTTTTTTTAAATAATATAGGACCACGATGGAAAACAGAGCAAAATCCAACCTTTATCTCAAGTGCATTTATTCAGTAGGAAAGAAATCCCACATTAAGAAATAATTGTTTAACATCAAATAATGTGTGCCACAATTATTAGCACCCCTGATGTTAATACTTTGTACAACCCCCCTTTGCCAACAAAACAGCACCTAATCTTCTCCTATAATGTTTCACAAGATGGGAGAACACAGAAAGAGGTATCTTCGACCATTCCTCTTTGCACAATCTCTCTAAATCATCCAGCGACCTGGGTCCTCTCCTCTGCACTCTCCTCTTCAGCTCACCCCACAGGTTTTCAATGGGGTTAAGGTCTGGGGACTGAGATGGCCATGGGAGGAGCTTGATTCTGTGTGTGGTCAACCATTTCTGTGTAGATCTTGCCATATGTTTAGGGTCATTATCTTGCTGAAAGACCCAGTGACGACCCATCTTCAGCTTTCGGGCAGAAGCCACCAGATTTTGTTTTAAAATGTCCTGGTATTTCAAAGCATTCATGATGCCATGCACCCTAACAAGGTTCCCTGGGCCTTTGGAAGAAAAGCAGGCCCACAGCATCACTGATCCTCCCCCGTATTTCACAGTGGGCATGAGGTGCTTTTCTGCATACTCAGCTCTTGTGTTACGCCAGACCCACTTACAGCATTTGTTGCCAAAAAGCTCTATCTTTGTTTCATCTGACCAAAGCACACGGTCCCAGTTGAAGTTCCAGTACTGCTTAGCAAACTCCAAACGTTTACGTTTATGATTGTGAGTGAGAAAAGGTTTTTTTCCGTGCATGCCTCCCAAACAGCTTGTTGGCGTGTAGATAGCGTCTGATGGTTGTTTTGGAGACTTCGTGACCCCAAGATGCTACCATTTGTTGCAGTTCCGTAACAGTGAGCTTTGGAGAACTTTTTATTTCTCTTATCATCCTCCTCACTGTGCGTGGTGGCAAAATAAACTTGCGTCCTCGTCCAGACTTGTTTACCACTGTTCCAGTTGTTTTAAACTTCTTAATAATCCCTCTGACAGTAGATACGGACAGGTGTAGGCGAGTGGCTATTTTCTTGTAGCCATTGCCTGACCTGTGAAGGTCAACACACATCTGCCTTACTTGAATGCTATGTTCCTTTGTCTTTCCCATGTTGAAGAGAAATGGCCTCTGTGTCACGTCATAATTATACCCCAGGGAAACAGGAAGTTGTGAATTGCTAATTAAATGTTCCTACATACTTTGATTAACTTCGTAAACTACTGTAGAAGTGACAGAAATTCTTTAATTACATTTATTTCCTAAGAATTGTTAGGGGTACCAATAATTGTGGAACAGGTGATTTTATGAAGAAATATTATTTCTTAGTCAGGGATTTTATTTTCCCCCTAAAACTCTACTTGAGTTAAAGGTTACATTTTTCTACACTTTTCAGTGTGACAGTATGTTTCCACAATAAAAACTGAATTTATTTTAAGGCTTTTGACACATCTTAACCAGGGGTGCCAATAATTATGGAGGGCACTGTAATTACTATCTCATAATTATAAGATGATGATATATAACTCTGAGATACTAAGTAGTAACTGTGAACTGTTACCTCATAGTGAGAGTCAATTATGACATATTTTCATTTTTATGAGATAACAAGTCATAATTAAGTGATAATACCTCTGAACTGACTTGTTACTTCATGATAATGAGATATCTGCTTGGAATTATGACACAACATCTCAAAAATATTAATTGCTACGTAATTAAAATAGAAAGAAGAAATATCTTATAATTGACCTGTTGCCTCATAATTATGATGTAGTGTCTCATAAGTTGTACTCATGGTAATGACTTAGTATCTTATAATAGTAGTGTACTGTCATAATTACTATCTCATAATCTCCTAACTGTGAGGTGTTAAGTAGTAACTGTGAGCTGTTACCTCATTATGAGATAGCCAGTCAATTATGACATCTCATTTTTATGAGTTAATTAATTGATAATGCCTCATAACTGACATGCTACTTCAGAAGATATAAGTTGCTATCTAATAAAAATGAGAAATATCTCATAATTGACCTGCTAGCTCATATTATTGATGTAGTATCTCATAGTTTCTACTTAATGTCTTATGTTATGGTACTGACTTAGTAACTCATAGTACTTGTTTACTATCATAAACAAGTCATATCATATCATATCATGAGATGCTGATTTATAACTGTGAGGTAGTAAGTAGTAACTGTGAGCTGTTATCTCATTATAAAATAGACAGTTAATTATGATATATTATCTCATATTTATGAGTTAGCAGGTCATAATTGTGAGATAATGTTTCAGAACTATGAGGCAGTAAATAGTACCTATTAGCTATTTTGTTATTATTATGAGAATCATAACTATGAGATACAAAGTCAAAGTTAAAGTCAAACGTGCTCGTTCTTGTGATTTGCTAAATTAATATTTTGTGAGTTAAATTGTTTAAGTTTTCTTCAGAGACGGTTTTGCCTCCCAGCACTCTGCGCGGAGCTCTGGCTTCATTCATTCTTTACTTGACTGAGGTTAAATTCATGCTTTAGGCTGAAAACCTTCTCGCAACCTTCACAACACAATGTCTCCGACATCAGGCATCGTACTCATAACCATTTTATGAGGACTCGCTCCGAGGGAGCTTTTAGAGGCGACTCTTTAAAATCTGCTTCCTGTCACCGTCACTGTGACTCAGCAAGTTTCTTCTTCTCTCCAAACCGCTGTGACTGAGTGTTACATGTGAACATATTAATTATGGAGAAATTAGAAAAATCAACGGAATTCCTCTTTAAAGTCAACCTGACGTAGAAGTAGACCTTCTTAACTTGTAACTTGTTAACTTGTTCTTGTGGTGTCATTCAAGAGATTCTTGTTTCTCTGTGATCTCTGATGGACGTGTCCTGAGATCTGCTGCCTTTAAACATCATCCAGTGTTTGGTTACATCACTTAGAGCCATCAGAATAAACTAACCAGTAATATCTCGGCATGTTCTCCCTCCCCATCCAGCAACCTGACCAATCATCAGTGAGAACTCCGTCAGCAGCTCCACTCGTGGCTGCAGGAGCATGTACGTCTGCAGACGACCTCGTTTCTTCTCCTACTTCTCCTATCTCTGCGATCTGGTGCTAAGACGTTTATACAGGGTGAGTTAAAAGTCTCAGGACACCCTTTTATTTCAGAACTGAAAGGGAAAGTGACGTATCTGAATACCCCAGCTAGTAACGGGTGAGGGGGGCTATCTTTTAGGCTATGTCCTGAACATGGCCACCATCTTGAAAGCCGCCATATTGGATCCGGGGTAAGTTTTTCTAGTGGGAAGGTGGTCGTGTAGCAGATCAAAGAAGATCAGAATTGTCCCAGAAATCGACTGATGCAATCGGATTTACAATATCTCTTGAGGTTCAAACGTTATCAACACAGAAAGTTACAACAACAACCACATTGAACACCATGTTCAGCCTTCAGATCTGTGTTCAGCACCAGAGACAGCTCACTGAACATGAACAAGAAAAACTTTACAGGAGAGGCCAAAAACCTTCTTCATGTGGAAGTCAATGGAAACAGAATTGTCTTCAAGTCATTTTGGAGCATTTTTATTGGTCCATGTATTTTTCACACAATATAAAAAACAGCTGTCGTGTTCAAATGATGGAGAAAAATGAAAATCTACCAAAATAGAGATGTTTTTTTTTGGACAGTGATGATATTCTGACTGTCTGACTCTGTGTTTGTTCCAAAATGCCCACTTTTCACCGTCCAATCAAATCATTATCACATAACCACATAACCACATCCTACCCACAATTCTTTTTGCCTAAGTTGCCTTTTTAATTTTTAATAGATAATTTTTAATAATACCACATACAGTCCAGGTGCAGTCCAGGTACAGGTAACAGCTCAATACCCTCAGATGCAATAAAATCACACCTTTGCAATCACATTTCTAACCCTGAGCAGATCACCAGCCCCTCTTATCTCCGCTGTAGCTCTCTTACCTCCGTTCTCCTGAAACTGAGGCCCACGCTGCAGTCGTATCGTAGTAAGGTTATGAAATATACCCAGCATATTCTTTATAAACGCTCTCTAGTAGAAATCTGAGCCCCCCCAGGGTGGCATGAATATCATTCAGCCCAAAAAAGATGAAGAGACTTGAGAGGGATGTAATAAATGTTAGTTATAACTCCGGGTTAGGACCAGGCTTAAATATTTACCATCGGCGGGGTCCCCCAGGTACCACAGTCATTAGGTAGTCCAATATATGTGAATCGTATGGGAACCAGGCGACGGACGGATATATAGGAGGCCCATAAAGAAGATCGATAGGTCTCCGGCACGCGTGGAATATAAGGAGCAGGAAAGGAGTTCTGATTTTGAGTGAGGTCGTGTGCCAGATCCTCTCCGGTTTTAAACACTGTGTGGAGGATTAGTGGGCATGCGGGAGTCGTATTTCACTGACCGTGTGAACAAGGCAGGATGTGTTAATGGTGGATCTGGCCGAGACTGAGGGGGCAGGCAGAGCTGTCTGGAGGAAAGATGGCCTGTCCATCAGTGAGATGCCCTGTCGGAGGACCTGCTAGGGATCCCAGTGGACTTGATGCCTCGCGGAGAGCTCCACTTAACTTCAAGCTGGTACGTCACCATCTCAGGAAAAAACAACTAATAGAATTTTGGGCTTTAATACAGAAATATTTACATTACATTCCAAACAACCTGGAGCTCAAACACGGCCAGAAACAGGAGCCAGAGCTCATACCTAGAAATAGAAATACTGAGGTAAATACAGCATAGGTGTAATACTCAGTAATAACCAGTAATACCTTGTATTTTCTAATAATACCAAGAAATACCCAGTAATACCTAGTAACGCCTAGTAATACCTAGCCAGAGGTGGGTAGAGTAGCCAAAATCAGTACTCAAGTAAAAGTACTGTTACTTCAAAATAATACTTACTCAAGTAGAAGTAAAAGTAGTCATTTAATTTATTACTTGAGTAAAAGTAAGAACGTATTTGGTAAAAAGACTACTCAAGTACTTCCTCAATCTCATTTAATAATCAAAATAGAACTGCAATATCACAGTCTTATTTAGGTATCACATACAAGCACCAAATCAAAAATGCCTATAACACAGTTTTACTTCAAACTAATTGTAATAAAATAAATAAATGAATGTAAACTAGCCATTTGAAACCCCCAAATTAGCACTAATTCTATTTTTTCAAAGTCATTACAGATGTGAGATCTACAAAAAGTACAATAGTATATTTAAACTTAGATGAATCCTCTGTTGCAGAACAACATTTATAATTAATAAATAGTTATAATTAATAAATAGTTATAATAAGTAAATGGTTATAATTAGTAAATGGTTGAAAACAGACAAAAGACAAACTCGCTTAAAAGGAGACGTACTTTGAATAAACCTGGCCAGCCGGAGAAAGCACTGGCTAACTTAGCTCAAGTAGTAAACATCACTACCTGCTAAAACACATGATTAAGAGTGCACAGCGTTTACTAACTTTACTAACGTATCACAGCTACAGCACAATAACTGTTAACATCCCAGCGTCATCCCACATACACCTCACTCTGTAGTTAGACACATTACCTGCCACTGTTAGCTAGCTGCTAAGTTCAAAGCCAGTACGTACTGCAACGTGTTTTCTCAAGTTAGATGTTGCTGTTTTAAACGCTGAAAGGTCCACGTTTTCAGGCTGGCAGAGCAGACAGCGCAGTACAGAACTGCTGGTTCTGGTAGCCTGTAAACATTGCCTCGATATGAGGCTGGCGTGCACCTCTTCAACACCATCGTTCATGCATGAAATCAGTGGTTCCGCCCGCCAAGCCCACGCCGTTATGACTCGGTTCCTGTAGTTCTCAGTATATAGCTGCATCTGATTGGTCAAACGAAGTCCCGTAAGATGATTTTGATAGGAGAACGAACTTGGGCGGGAGTTGTGGTGGAGGGAGCTATCTGATGCCAATGAAAAAACAAACAAAATGCATTGAATAAAAACATGTTTACACACGTAGCGGGAAGAAATGTAACAGAGTAAAAGTACATGTTTTACCTCACAACTGTACTCAAGTAAAAGTATAAAGTACTGTTTTTAAAACAACTTTTAAAAGTACTATTTGTTCAAAAAGTTACTTTAGTAAATGTAATGGTGTAAATGAAGTGCATTACTACCCACCTCTGTACCTAGCTATACCAAGTAGTATCTAGTAATACCTGGTAATACCAAGCTATACTTAGTAATACTCAGCCATACCCAGTAATACCTAGCCATACCTGGCTATACTCAGTAATACCTAGTTATATCTAGTAATAACTAGCTATATCTCACTATACCCAGTATTATCTCACTATGCCCAGTAATACTCAGTAATACCTTAGTAATACCTAGCTATACCTAGTAATACCCAGTAATACCTAGATATACCTAGTAATACCCAGTAATACCTAGATATACCTAGTAATACCCATTAATACCTAGATATACCTAGTAATACCCATTAATACCTAGATATACCTAGTAATACCTAGATATACCTGGCTATACCCAGTAATACCCAGTTATATCTAGTAATAACTAGCTCTATCTTAGTATATGCAGTAATACCCTGTAATACTTAGCTATACCTAGTAATACCCAGTAATACCTAGATATACCTAGTAATACCCAGTAATACCTAGCTATACCTAGTAATACCCAGTAATACCTAGATATACCTAGTAATACCCAGTAATACCTAGATATACCTAGTAATACCTAGCTATACCTAGTAATACCTAGATATACCTGGCTATACCCAGTAATACCTAGATATACCTAGTAATACCCAGTAATACCTAGATATACCTAGTAATACCTAGATATACCTGGCTATACCCAGTAATACCCAGTTATATCTAGTAATAACAAACTCTATCTCAGTATATGCAGTAATACCCAGTAATACCTAGATATACCTAGTAATACCTAGATATACCTGGCTATACCCAGTAATACCCAGTTATATCTAGTAATAACTAGCTCTATCTCAGTATACCCAGTAATACCCAGTAATACCCAGTAATACCCAGTAATACCTAGATATACCTAGTAATACCCAGTAATACCTAGATATACCTAGTAATACCTAGATATACCTAGTAATACCCAGTAATACCTAGATATACCTAGTAATACCCAGTAATACCTAGATATACCTAGTAATACCTAGATATACCTAGTAATACCCAGTAATACCTAGATATACCTAGTAATACCCAGTAATACCTAGATATACCTAGTAATACCTAGATATACCTAGTAATACCCAGTAATACCCAGTTATATCTAGTAATAACTAGCTCTATCTCAGTATACCCAGTAATACCCAGTAATACCCAGTAATACCCAGTAATACCTAGATATACCTAGTAATACCCAGTGTACCTAGATATACCTGGCTGTACCCAGTAATACCCAGTTATATCAAGTAATAACTAGCTCTATCTCAGTATACCCAGTAATACCCAGTAATACCCAGTAATAACCAGTAATACCTAGATATACCTAGTAATACCCAGTAATACCTAGATATAGGTGTGAACTACAGATGGAGGACAGGAAGTGATTTTCCACATAGGGGGCGCTATCACACTCTCTCAGAATGTCTGTGTTTTACGTTGTTTATAGGCACTTAAAATCCGTTTTACTGAGAACCACGAGGAGCTTTTATCTAGTACCAACGAGGTCCACCAACCGCCAACACACAAGTTGTAGCTCAATGCTTTAGTATGTGGTGGTTTGTTTCGTGTATTACTCAGCAGGGGGGGTTTAGGGGGGTCTCAGTGGGGTTTCAGTGGGGTCTCAGTGGGGTTTGTTACTTTAACCAGCTGATGTTCTTTAACCTGCAGTCTGACTTCTACAACCTGTCTACAGAACAAGTGATGTGTTTAATTTACTGAACTTAAACACAATCTGCTCCTGAATTATTCACTTCTGTTGTGGTACAGTTTAGTTGTATTGATGTGATATTTTATTTATGTGGAAATGATGGACAGTTATGCTACGCCCCTGTATCCGAGCCAGAGCGCGAGACAGACGGTTTATGGAACACGGCCGCCGGGTTCTCTCTGTGACTGCCTACAAATAATCAGAATTAGTTCTAACCAGCAGCCGCGCACCCTCACGTTCAACACTCCTGACCCCACAAGAAACTGTTACTCCAGTAAATCAGCGGAGTGAGTTTATAAACACACGCCACGTCATCCAAACAGAGCCGATGTTCCGTACATCATCTTTCATCTGCAGTAAAACTGGACCACCAGCCTTTATTTGAAACAAATCCTCACAGCAATGTTGAGCAAATCACAGCATCTCCATAGAGCATCTACCACCAGTCCAACCATTACCACTAACACTCAATCAAATCCTCACAGCAATGTTCAGCAAATCACAGCATCTCCATAGAGCATCTACCACCAGTCCAACCATTACCACTAACACTCAATCAAATCTTCACAGCAATGTTCAGCAAATCACAGCATCTCCATAGAGCATCTACCACCAGTCCAACCATTACCACTAACACTCAATCAAATCCTCACAGCAATGTTCAGCAAATCACAGCATCTCCATAGAGCATCTACCACCAGTCCAACCATTACCACTAACACTCAATCAAATCCTCACAGCAATGTTCAGCAAATCACAGCATCTCCATAGAGCATCAAGGTTGTACTGTTTTTGTAATTTGCACTAAGGTAGCAATAAATCTAAGGTGTGTTCATGTATTTTAGGTAGAAGTGAATTCAAGCTAGCAGTTGTTATTATGTAACAATAGACTTAAGGAGCATTGGATAAAAGGTAGGAGTGAATTTAAGGTACCATTCGATTTATAAATAAGAGGCAATAAAAGATGTAAGGCAGTAGTGTATTTAAGGTGGCAGCAGATTTAAGGTGCCATTGGATTTAAGGTTATGAATTTAGGTTATGATGGTATTTAAGGTAGCAGTGAACTTTAGATGGCAGTGTATTTAGGGCAGTAATGGATTTAAGATAGTACAGCTTTAGCAATTCATAACATTTAACTTTTCGATGTTATTAATAGCCTTTTTAAACCAAATGATTCAATTATTGGAGTAAAATTCAATTAAATTATTAGAGTAACATATTAATTTCCTCAAAAATAAGTGCTTAAGACGTTGTGGTAAAGTACAAAGTGCACCAATTAAGCCTTTTCCCGGAACCGAACATCCAGAGCAGGAATTTATCTTTCCTATACGCTTTGTTTTGTTTATTTATTGAACGTTTGCTATCTTTTCAATTTCAATCTCATTTCAAACACAATTTCTTCTTCACGCCCGACATTTCCCTTTTATCTGAGTCTCGTTAGTCGCAGTGGCAGATTCAACGTGAAGGAATTAATTATAGTTTGAACTGGAAGGTTGAAAGCGGGAAGGAAGCGGAGGCTGAAATGGGTTCTGGAGGGATCGGGTCTTATAATTGACGACGGAGCGAGAAAAGCAGACGTTCTATCAGCCAAACATTGAACTGGGTTCCATTAAGGAGCAGACTGAAATGAAGATGGAGGCGGAGGAGGGACGTATGTCAGATAGAGAGACTGGAGGAAACCCTTTGATTAGCCTCAGAGCTGCTACCGCTAGGCCAGCATGTGTGTGGACGGGCTGCTGGACATTCACTGGTCGAGTTGGAGAGTTTGTGGTTTATTACTGTAAAGGAGTACATGGTGGTTATTCTTAAAGTAGAACATCATTGAGCAGTAATAAATGTGTAATAACATTATAATAAACAGTATTAGGTTGTACATGTTGTATCTTAAAATGGCTAAGGCAAATTTTCTAGTTGGAAGTAAATAAATTAGTAAATAATTAGTTAATTAATTTTAAATTTAATAGATGAAAATAAAATGAAATTACGACAACAAATTCTAATTATCTGTAAATAAAATATAAATTAAAATGTTCCTAAAATATGTATTTAATTTATATATACTTAAACTATATATTACCTTAACCAAAAGTATTTTAATTGCTTTAAATCATAATAGGATATTAATAAAATATGAATATGAAAGTATGAAATGAATCCAAAAGCTGCAGTAGTGCAGTTGAAAAGTGTTTTTAGTGCTATTGAATTCTAATTTACTCAATTCTACTTTGAATTTTATCGGGATGCAGTTAGAAATTCACAGTTACAAAATGTTCCAAATACACTGTCTGATTCTGAGACGCTGTTTATGATAGTTTAGAGAAGATCTCAGTCTTAAACTCCATTCTTGGTGGAGGGATACATGCAGGACGCTGTGAGGTTCAAATAGTCCCCAAAGAAAACCTAGTATTTTCAGATCTTCCACATTTTACCATCAACATCCAGATAAACTCAGAAGACACGTGTAGCTTCACTGGTGGGTTTCATAGTAAATACAGTGTGTAGATTATTGTTGTAGACCAATATTTACTGGTGATTTGCTGAAACTCCGAGGCTTTTAGGTCGGCTAGAATCCACTCTTATCTCTGTTGATCCAACCTGTTTGCTTGCTTTCATGTCTTTTATATCTTCTTACATATCTGGCAACCCAGGGCGTGGAAGTGGTACTGGGAAAAGGGGCAGCGGGCGAACATAAACACACTTTCTGCTCCAGAAATTTCAAAGAGCCTGCCGCCCGTAGCGCTGTTGCTGGAGACGCTGGAATTGCAGCTTTGCGTGTTTTCTTAATCTCTGAAGGATCGTCATGGTGATGGTGTTATGATTTCAGTTCAGTAAATATATTACACATCGTTCCTTTAATGAGAATCAGTGCTCGCTAACGTGATTCCCGCAGTGTTTTTGTAGTTGTCCCATCATCGTGTTTTCTACTGACCTTCAAGCCCAAACAATACTTTGGAAGATGTTATCTTCTCTGGGACTCCCAGCTCTGCTGAGAACTCCTTGTGGCATTTCACCTGACATTTGCAGATGTAATAATACGCTGGATATGATTGCGCGTCACAGCCGGGTGGGTTTTTTCCCTGTGCCGCTCTATAAATACCTAATGACGCCGGCTAATGGAGGGAGAGTCGGAATCATTATTGAACTAATGAAAGAATAATTATCACATTTACTCGTCAGGATGTTCCAGTCTCAGGTGCTGCGAGGGCTCCGCTGTTAGGCTCGGCCGTGTTAACGATGGGTTAATGATGCTTGGCAGAAAGCAGAGGGGAACCGCGACTGTGCTGAACCTGCTTCATCACGATGGGGGGGTTCAGGACGGGGGCTGTGAATCATCATCTCTAAAGTGACCCCTGATAAGCAGGAAAGGAGCTAACAATGCTAATGTACACCGCAGTGCGTTCTGGCTACGGCTGGTCGAGCCGTGTAGGATATTTACTCTGAAATTCCAGTGAGATGTTTGGAAGGAGTTCTGCAAAGATTACTAATAAAATGTTTTCAGAATTGTAGATAAACACAGTCTGACTAAACTAACAACACACAGTATGTAGTGTTCAGGGGTGCGTTTCCCAAAACTTTCGTAACCCTAAGTACTTCGTAACTTCATACTTAAGAACATTCTTAAAATTACGAACGTTTCCCGAAAGCCTTCAAAACTAACGTAGTACGTAAAGTCATTAGTAAATGTAAGAGTAGTCTGACCCACTCGTAACTCGCTAAGTTCTTCTTAACTCGAAGTTCACATGCAATTCTGTCTCTAAAACTAAAGAGGGCGCTAATCATTCTTCTAAAAACGCATTGTTCTGAGCATGGACACCACACGTATTCATACAAACACATATTCATAGACTTAAAATCACTTTTGTAAGCGTAATTTCATCACTTATATTACATCCAACGTCAACAAATATCATGTTCAACAGCGTGAATTATGTAAACAGTAAACTTCTAGAATAAACAGGTGTTTGTTTGTATCATGGTGGAGTGAGAATCAACCTGTCTATCACTCTGAAGGTCCTGAGTTTAATACTGTACATAAACGTATGTGATACTTTATTATATGAACGTTAGAATCACCATAATCACTTAAACAAACAGTTTAAACTGCTTAAAGTAGAATACAGTATTTGTTGATACACACGTTAAATGTACATATTTTTAATTAATTTTCTTCCAGTGTTACAGTCGTAGTAGTAAATTACTTGCGTTTGCGTGGCCGGTGTGCCGAGCTAGGCAGTTTAATCGTGTGCCTATTTATTGCTACAGACAACAATTGCAAGCAAAATGTTTTTTACATAAAATTTATGTAAATCCTTATTTGTTGTTGTTTTTTATTATAATTATTTACATACTGATACATTTATTGCATAGTAATAAAGAAACCTATGTAAATCGGTGGTTCGGTTCTCAACTGGCCGTGCCTATTCAGCGCTGACGTGGGAGGCGGAGTTAACAAAGAGCTACTTGAAACTAATTTGTAAGTTTGGAGACTAAGAAGGCGTTCGGGAAACACTCGCTAAATTGGGGTTCTTAAAGTTACGTTGTTCTTACAGTTGTTCGTAAATCACTAAGATCAATCGTTATCGGGAAACTCACCCCCTGATCTGTTATTCAGTAACGTCCACAGTTCAGGATAGAACCTGTAAATCAATCAAGCAACCTTTATTTTTTTAGTGCATTGAGGGAGACCCTCATTTACAATGTCGTCGAGCATTACAGTTATTAAACAAAAAGGGATTGAAAATAAATTAAAATTAATTTTAATGAGTACTTAAAGTGTAAAAGAAACAATAAAAGCACTAACAAATTAGGTAAGATGAATTGTAAAAGAAAAAAAATTAAACTGAATAAGAAACTAAAATCAGGAAAAAGACAAAGATCAAAGTAAGCCAATAAAGTAAAGATAAATATAGTAGTAAAACATAAAATAGTAAAAGAAATAATAATAATAAAAAAATACAATTAATAATAAAATAGTAATATTAATAATAATAGAGTAATAATAATCAATAAACAATGGTAAAAGGTAATAAAAATAAAAATAAACAATAAATAAATAGATGACCATCAGATTTAATAACCTGTAGATTTCATAACCTGTAGATCCTCTTCAGCAGCTTCACCTCCACCAAACGGTTCCTGTAGCTGCTCCTAAGATCTGAATAGCTCTGAGGAGGTACTCTGGACAAACAAATGTGGTTCAGTTCTTCTTTAGGTCAACATCTGGACAGAGTTATAGTCAGAACTCTGTCATTCCAAACCCAGACCTTCTTCTTTTCCAGTCTTCTTCTTCTAGTGGGTTTACTTATTGCATCACCAACGAATCTTAGCTTGAGGTCATTAATTGCTGTCCTTACATCCTTACATTCATTGTTTTCCTTAATAATCACAAGGCGTCCAGACGCTGAGGCAGCAAAGCAGCTCCAAACTACGATACTGCCACCACCATGCTTCACAGCTGGGATAAGGTTTTGGTGTTGGTGTTTATTTGTGCCTTATCTGTCCATAGAAGACTTTCCCTGAAGCATAGATTAAGCCTATTCTGTGGTGTCTGGAGCTGTAGCTTCCAAGCTAAGCTAAAGCTAGACGACTCCTCTCTCCAAGCTAATACCAGGGTACAGGTTGGGTTCCACTAACTGGTGCTCTGCTATCACAAGTATAGTTGACAATGTTGGAGTGATTGAAAGCCAAAATCTGTACTAAGCTGTAGCTTACTGTTACCATCCAGTAACTCACGCTGCAGTACAGGATCAGTTCCAGTGAATTAATACTTAAAAACATCCAGTTACAGCATAAAAACATATTAGAGTGTTAGAATAGGGGAGAAGTTTACTGAAGCTGTCCAGCTGAAAGGCTCCAGTTCTCTGTTGGTCCTCTAGTCTGGATAGAAGATGAGATCCGGTTGGAGACATACAGGTTCCGTACAACGTCCTGCAGCACTTTTACCCTCAGATGTTGCAGCTGGTCCTGTAGATCCTGAACACTCGTAGGTGCTGAAGCTGGAGACCCAGCTGCTCCCATAAATGCTGGACTGATGATAAATCTGGAGAGTGGGCAGGATAAGGAGGTGTTGGGATCTGGTAGAGATGTTCCTGGGAGACCCTCACTGTGTCACGATGTCAGTTGCAGGTTCAGCCACATGTGGACGTCCTGCACATACGGCTGAGCTGTTAGTGACCCTCGTATCACTACTAGGGGAACCAACTGTCGTAGCAATGCTCCTCAGATCATCACACCAGCAGGTGGGTCAGTCAGAGTGTTGCTCCACCACAAAGGCAGGACTGAAGCATCACCACGAGACCTCCATACTCGAACCATACCAGCGCCGGCTTCCAAACAGAACCTGGATTCGTCAATAAAGATGATACGGTTCTCAAAAACTGTGGGAGGTGCTTGAGGTGGTTGACAGCTCAAATAATCCTCCCTAGTGGTGGTCCAAAGCCTGTTCACCTTGTGTGCATGTCCTCGTGTAACCGCTGACCCCAACACCTCCTAACAGCTCGGTCAGAACAGACTAGATGGTGATCAGTTGGTGGGAATGTGCTCCTGTTTCTCTCAGTCTGATGCTGCTCCTCTAAGTCTGTAGCTGGGTTTGCTCCAGTCTGATTTAATTAATTCTGATTCTAGATTAAGTCTGAGATGTTTATATGCTCACTCTACTCAAATCTCCGTTTACATGCACACTACAAGCAATCGGATCCAAAATTACGCGCATGTGTAGAGTACAGCAGTGTAATCGTTACTATAACAACGAGCCGCAAACAAGTTCAGTCAGAGTAAGACCTGCGGGATGTGTTACCTGAGTTTCAGTTAGCACTAGTGTTTTTAATTGCTTTAAAACGCAGCAAACTCTGGAAGACATACTTCACACATACTTTTTTAGCTTCTGACCTGAGAAACTTCCTGTTTTTAATTTACTCTATAGTTCTTGTAAACCCACCGTCGTTCATTTACTCATATACTCGTCTGAACAGCTCGTTACTGCTTTACGCCCGTCTATCCTGATCACTGTTTTTAAATCTTTTAAGGTTTGAATCATGGCCGGAGTGGGCCCCTTTTTTGGCCCAGGAGTTTCATTCCCAAATCCGGGCCATTTTTTCCATTGAGGAGGAATTCGAATGAATAAAATGGATAGATAGATAGATAGATAGATAGATAGATAGATAGATAGATAGATAGATAGATAGATAGATAGATAGATAGATAGATAGATAGATAGATAGATAGATAGATAGATAGATAGATAGATAGATAGATAGATAGATAGATAGATACTTTATTGATCCCGAAGGAAATTTAGCAGCCAGCAGCAGTCACAAACACAGTACAAAAAAACATAAGGTATATAAAAATTAAATAGCATTTAAATAATGTCCAGGAGTGCAAATGTACAGGATGTCTGGCAAGGTGTCGATAGTGTCTATGAGTGCTGGTTTTTTTTTTTTTTTTTACTGGGTATAAGTTCTGGTATATGTTGGTAAACTTACAGAAAACATTTCACTTAAACTTGTTTAATTCACATTTCAATCAGATAAAGATTTAAAAGGTAAAAAATGTGATGAAGATGAAAATGTGTTTCTCTTTGTACAGGAGCAACGAGCTGAAATTAAAATAACCTGAAATTAAAATAGCATTTTTCTTCCCAACAGAGAGGAGCCCTATTGTTAGATTCACACTAAACTCTTAAGTAGCTTCACTACATGTATGTTTAGTAGCTACTTACAGCATCAAAAACTTTATTAATAATGGTCTCATTGTCTATAAACATGAAAATTTTGTAATTAACACAGTTTAACGTACATCACGTCTATTCTTTATGTTATACTTTTCATTACAAATAACTCTTAGCTATTGCACAGAGTTTAAATAACTCTGTTAGACTGTCCTCTACCTGTCCCTTCAGTAGTCATGGCCTCCATCAGTAGCTTCTGAAGGGCTTTGCTGCTCCAAAGCTACAAAACATTTCATTAATGAGTTTGGCTATTAATATACTACATTTATAAATTATGTTTATTATTTTCAGATTGAAACTGGATATTTGTGATTAATGGTGTGTATTGGACTCTACAAAATAAACTACAATAAGTTTCCATATCTCTGTTTAGCGGCTGTAACTGGGACTGTCTTCTGACAGCTCTGTTCATTTCGCAGCATCTTCTTCCAACGCCTTTCTTTTTTTAAACCTGTAATTTTCAGCTCCACCTGGCCTTTTTCTGCCCTCCGTCACCACCAACTGACGCTTCGCACTTTTCTGTTACTATATTCTATTTAACAACTCCAAAAAAGACGACCCGTGGGCCCAACCAACTTAAACATCTGAGATGATATCCCTCAGATGATAGAACCCATCTAATCTACGGCGATGTAGGGGCTGTGTTGTCAGATGAACAGAGAATGAATACGTAGTTGAGTGGAGAATGAACGCAAGAAGAAGAGTGTCAAAAGTATTTTTCCAATTCAACCAACCAGACATGAGCCGGCCCATCAGGAATCCTCCCAAGTCTCCCGATTAGCCACTCCAGGCCTGGTTTGAATCAAGAACTTTGCCTCTTCAAGACCAGTCTCTACCTCCCGCCATGTTGAAACTTCCTCTATGACGCTACTGCACATGTGCAGAGCGTACTTAAACTTTCCGATTGGGAATGTTATCAGATACAGGCATTTACACGGATATTATTCTATTAAACTGATTATTAACGGGATTACCTCCTCCTTCAATCAGACAGAAACTGTAATCAGAATGACCTCAATCAGACTAGTCTATTGGGATTGTGTGTATACATGGACATGTTCTATTCCCATTGAGCTATTAGTCTGATTATTAACAGATTATCAGACTGCATGTAAACATTGCCAGTGAGTCGTAGAGGCAGCACGTCCAGCAGATCTCTCACCAACAGGTACACGACCCAGCAGCCGCCTCTGAGAGTCTCTTTATAGCTCAGCAGAGAAACCAGTCCCTCAGTAATATCCGAGCGGAGCGCGCCGGGAGACCAGTGTTGGAGCGACAGACAGAATCAGACGTGCTTTGTGGGTATCCGTTAGCCGATTAGCAGCGAGGGAAACTTTTATGTTGTGTTTGTGATTTACTGGTACGACAGATGGAGGAAGCAGTTTGAGGATTTGGCTCGACAGCGTTGCTGAGAAGAGCCTGTCCACTCATTAGATTTCACCTCCCACAGTGTCTGAAACACATGCTGATGAAACATCCAAAACACTGCAGATGCTTCCCGGATCTCTTTCTGTCTCTCACACATGCACATGCATTTTATATGGACAAAAAGTATTGGGACGCCTGCAGGAGCTTCTATGAGGTCCCATTCTAAATCCGTAGGCATTAATATAAAGTTGGTCACCCACTCTTCTGGGAAGCTCTTCTACAAGATGTTTGGAGTGTCTGTGGGAATTTTCGCCTGGATCCAGAACAAGAGGCTCACAATCTCCATCCTTGCTCATCTCAAAGGGGTTGAGGTCTGTGTGGCTTAGTCATGTACTTCCACACCAAGACTCACCCAAGCAGCCTGTATGGACACCTTCATGCTGGAACAGGAAGGAGTTCCTTCCCTAAACTCTTCCCACAAAGTTGGAAGTGTCCAAAATTAGTATTAAGATTTCCCTTCACTGCAACTGATGGTCCTCAGCCCACCCCTGAAAAACACCCCCATAGCATCATCATCCTTCCTCCACCTAACTTTACAGTCCCAGTGCAGTCAGGCAGGTAACGTTCTCCTGGGGGTCTCCAAACCCAGACTCGTCCATCAGACTTCCAGATATAGAAGCGTAATTGGTTACTCCACAGAACAGGTGTCCACTGCTCCACTCCTGAGCTTCACTCCATCCGATACTCGCCATTGTGCTCGGTGATGTGAGGCTTATGTGCAGCTGCTTGGACGTGAAGCTCCAAAGCGTTGATGTTGAAACCAAAGGAGATCTGATCTCTGCAGTTATTGGTCAGCAGAGTGTTGGAGACTTGTACACAATATACTCAGCACTCAGAGTCCCCGCTCTGTAGCTTTACCTGCTCAGACAGTTCCTGACTAAACACTTCCAGTATTCAATCAAACTCTCACAGCTGATGGTAAAAATCTAGAAAAGAAGAAGTTTCACTAACTGACTTGTTGTAACAGTGGATCCAATTACAGACCACGCTGAAGTTCAGTGAGCTGTTAAGAATGACCCGTTTCCATGGCTGCATGGTTAGCTGCCTGACTATATACACCTGTTGCAATGGGACTGAATGAAACAGCTGAAGTCAGTGATTAAGAGGTGTCCCAATACTTTTGTCCAGATAGCGTGAATATATATAGAGAGTGTAACTAGTTACAGTGTGCTTGAGTAACTGTATCTTATCTCCTAAGATCTCCGGACTACTCCGGTGCCTGTCACTGCTCGGTGTTTCCTCCTCACCTGTGCCTCAGCCATCTTTCCCGGCTATTGATTACACGCTTGACTTTAAACACGCCGAGGCGCTCGTGACCTTTTCCCTCTCAGCATTTAATCCCTGACCTGTGCAGCGACCCGTAGTAACTGCACACCTCTGCAGCTCCAGTGGCTCTTTATTCTCACACTGCTCGTCTGTTCGTCTCCCAACAACGTTCCAGCGCTGCGGATCACTCAGACTCGTCCTCTCTGTGAATTTGCATCATCTTTTCTTTCGTGTTTTTCTCTAATTTTCTTTCTTGGGGCTCAGCCGTCTGATCACCTACACCTGCGCTTGTTCTGTCCTTCTCTCAAGGTTGCTACGATGTAATGTTTCATCATCAAGACTCAGAATTACATCAAAAGATGTACATTTTTATTTTTTACTGAATCTATGAAACTGAAACGACACTGAGAAAGTTTTCAGGGATATTTTGCAGATACCATCTGAATGACCCAGTTTACTACAGTGCCACCCTGAGGCACTTTGATGCCCCGGTAGGTTATAACTTTGGACCCCAGTTGGTTTATAACTTTGGACTCCAGTTGGCTTATAACTTTGAGCTCCAGTTGGGTTATAACTTGGAGCCCCAGTTGGGTTATAACTTTGGACCCAAGTTAGGTTGTAACCTTGGACCCCAGTTGGGTTATTACTTTGAGCTCCAGTTGGGTTATAACTTGGAGCCCCAGTTGGGTTATAACTTTGGACCCCAGTTGGGTTATAACTTTGGATCTCAGTTGGGTTACAGTTATGCCACCCAATTAGGCAACAGGTGGGTTACTGTTGGGGACCCAAGCTACAGTTGTGAGCACCGTTTGGACAACACCCAACTGGGTTGCCCAAAGGAAGCCCAAAGGGAGCCCAGTCTTTAACCCATGTGGGGCCCACATGGTCGTGTTGGCCGATCATGAAAACTACCTTGTTTAGGACTTCAGCTGCTGCTGGCTTCTATATGTAGTTAAAACCACAGTATATTTTTAGAGATTCCCAGAATTTAGATTTTAAAACATCCCTAGAGGTTATTCAGGAGGTCCTGGACCCCCTGGTACCCACAGCGTTGTGCATCTTCATCCTGAAGATGTTTACACCTGGCCGTCATGCGGTGGGAAGAGATCCAATCACCGAAAATGCGTATTGAAGTGTAAACCGGTTCGGAGTGGGGGCTGCAGTGGAGGTAGCAGAGGGGCACGTGGGAAGATTGGCAGGGTTTGTTCTTTGTTTAAGAACTGCAGTATCTAACTATTTCAGATTTCATTTGTTTTCCTCCTCGAGAGAATTCCACCTCCTGTTTCTTCACTCGCCCCATCTCTCCCGCATCAAAAGATCTGACACTGGGAGGATTATTTAAACGAGCGCAGCGCTGCTCCCCGGTTTATCTGCTCGTCCCCGTCCGCCTGTGTGCTTCGTCTCTGTCTCCGTTTTCCCAGTTTCTCTCCTGTCCCAGAGGACGGCAGCACCGGCACCCCTCTGCGAACCGACCCGGCCCGCGTCCCACTGCGCGAGCCTCATCTTATTGAGGCCAAGAGGCTGCCTTTATTTCTCCTCGACTGCTGACGAGGAGGCGCAGACCTCCAGAGAGCGGCTGGGATAACTCCCTCTGCAGGCCTCTGTAGTTCACTCCACTGATGTGTCCCAAACAGGCTGTCTGTCTGTCTCTCGTCCAGCTTTCCTACTTCTGTTAGTGTTAGAACAGGTGAGCTGGACTGTCCACACACAGATGTGTTCAGTAAGTGTGTGAGAGATGTACCTGGCAGTGACCTCACCACGATCACAAACAGCTCAGCTCCTGACCTTTGGTTCTGCTGGTCCTCGTAAATTTCCACTGAATTTCACTGCCACTGATGTGTGTGTGTTCACTAGTGTATGTGTGTGAATGTGGGTGTTTCACTGCACCTAGTGTGTGTGTTCATAAGTGTGTGTGTGTGTGTGTATGTGTGTGAATGTGGGTGTTTCACTGCACCTAGTGTGTGTGTTCATAAGTGTGTGTGTGTGTGTGTGTGTGTGTGTTCATAAGTGTGTGTGTGTGTGTGTGTGTGTGTGTGTGTGTGTATGTGAATGAATGTGGGTGTTTCACTGCACCTAGTGTGTGTGTTCATAGGTGTGTGTGTGTGTGTGTATGTGAATGAATGTGGGTGTTTTACTGCACCTAGTGTGTGTGTTCATAAGTGTGTGTGTGTGTGTGTGTGTGTGAATGAATGAATGTGGGTGTTTCACTGCACCTAGTGTGTGTGTTCATAAGTGTGTGTGTGTGTGTGTGTGTGTGTGTGTGTGTGTGTGTGTGTGTGTGTGTGTGTGTGTGTGTGTGTGTGTGAATGAATGTGGGTGTTTCACTACACCTAGTGTGTGTGTTCATAAGTGTGTGTGTGTGTGTGTATGTGAATGAATGTGGGTGTTTCACTGCACCTAGTGTGTGTGTTCATAAGTGTGTGTGTGTGTGTGTGTGTGTATGTGAATGAATGTGGGTGTTTCACTGCACCTAGTGTGTGTGTTCATAAGTGTGTGTGTGTGTGTGTGTGTGTGTATGTGAATGAATGTGGGTGTTTCACTGCACCTAGTGTGTGTGTTCTTAAGTGTGTGTGTGTGTGTGTGTGTGTGTGAATGGATGTGGGTGTTTCACTGCACCTAGTGTGTGTGTTCATAAGTGTGTGTGTGTGTGTATGTGAATGAATGTGGGTGTTTCACTGCACCTACTGTATGTGTTCACACACTTTACTGCCCCCTGGTGTGTGTGTTCACGTGTCAATGTATGTGGGTGTTTTACTGCATCTAAGGTTACTGTACCTTCTGTGTGTGTTTACTAGTGCGTGTGTGTCTGTGTGTGTTCATTAGTGCGTGTGTGTTCACTAGTGTGTGTGTGTGTGTGTTCACTAGTGCGTGTGTGTGTTCACTAGTGTGTGTGTGTGTGTGTGTGTGTGTGTGTGTGTGTGTGTGTGTTTGTTCACTAGTGTGTATATGTGTGTGTGTTCACTAGTGTGTGTGTATGTGAATGTGTCTCATTTGTGTAAGTCTATTGTATAAATTAATCTACCCCCCCACCCCGTACGTTAGTCTGGTTAACTCTCACTGTGAGTGTATATGGGGGGATATTATATGTAGTGATTGTGTATTTGGGGGTCTTAGCTGTAACAGTGTGGGGGGCTGTACTGTAGTCTGGTTAGCTCTCACTGTGAGTGTATATGGGGGGGTATTATATGTAGTGTGATTGAGTATTTGGGGGTCTTAGCTGTAACAGTGTGGGGGTCTGTACTGTAGTCTGGTTAGCTCTCACTGTGAGTGTATATGGGGGGATATTATATGTAGTGAGTGTGTATTTGGGGGTCTTAGCTGTAACAGTGTGGGGGTCTGTACTGTAGTCTGGTTAGTTCTCACTGTGAGTGTATATGGGGGGATATTATATGTAGTGTGATTGTGTATTTGGGGGTCTTAGCTGTAACAGTGTGGGGGGCTGTACTGTAGTCTGGTTAACTCTCACTGTGAGTGTATATGGGGGGATATTATATGTAGTGTGATTGTGTATTTGGGGGTCTTAGCTGTAACAGTGTGGGGGGCTGTACTGTAGTCTGGTTAACTCTCACTGTGAGTGTATATGGGGGGATATTACATGTAGTGTGATTGTGTATTTGGGGGTCTTAGCTGTAACAGTGTGGGGGGCTGTACTGTAGTCTGGTTAGCTCTCACTGTGAGTGTATATGGGGGGGTATTATATGTAGTGTGATTGAGTATTTGGGGGTCTTAGCTGTAACAGTGTGGGGGTCTGTACTGTAGTCTGGTTAGCTCTCACTGTGAGTGTATATGGGGGGATATTATATGTAGTGAGTGTGTATTTGGGGGTCTTAGCTGTAACAGTGTGGGGGTCTGTACTGTAGTCTGGTTAGTTCTCACTGTGAGTGTATATGGGGGGATATTATATGTAGTGTGATTGTGTATTTGGGGGTCTTAGCTGTAACAGTGTGGGGGGCTGTACTGTAGTCTGGTTAGCTCTCACTGTGAGTGTATATGGGGGGATATTATATGTAGTGTGATTGTGTATTTGGGGGTCTTAGCTGTAACAGTGTGGGGGGCTGTACTGTAGTCTGGTTAGCTCTCACTGTGAGTGTATATGGGGGGATATTATATGTAGTGATTGTGTATTTGGGGGTCTTAGCTGTAACAGTGTGGGGGGCTGTACTGTAGTCTGGTTAGCTCTCACTGTGAGTGTATATGGGGGGATATTATATGTAGTGTGATTGTGTACTGTGGGGGGTCTTAGCTGTAACAGTGTATGGGGGGGCTCAGGGTCGGTCTGGATCTGTCTGTCAGTTATATATGTTAAACTGGTTCTCTCTGTTTGTGTGTGTGTTATCAGCTTCTGACTGATGGAAGTCATTCATCAGAATATCTTCTGTCCCTGCTCTCCTGTGGATCTCTCGTCCTCTCCATACACTCAGCGCTCAAGCAATCAGTGTGTGATATGACCCTGTGCTCCTCATCACCACTCCAAACACTCCCGCTCACTAACACTGCACTGGAAGAGTTTGTTTACCGTCTACTGTCTGAAGTATTAACAACAAGTTTATATATTAGATCTGACCTGCATTTATATTATAGTATATATAAAGATATTATCTATATTATTATTCAGACCATGTAGTTAATCCAGACAGAGGTGAGGAACAGAGTGGAGGAGATGGAGGTGAGGAACAGAGTGGAGATGGAGGTGAAGAACAGAGTGGAGGAGGTGGAGGTGAGGAACAGCGTGGAGGAGATGGAGGTGGAGAACAGAGTGGAGGAGATGGAGGTGAAGAACAGAGTGGAGGAGATGGAGGTGGAGAACAGAGTGGAGGAGATGGAGGTGAAGAACAGAGTGGAGGAGATGGAGGTGGAGAACAGAGTGGAGGAGATAGGGGTGAGGAGGAGAGTGGAGGAGATAGAGGTGGAGAACAGAGTGAAGGAGATGGAGGTGAAGAACAGAGTGTAGGAGATGGAGGTGAAGAACAGAGTGGAGGAGATGGAGGTGAAGAACAGAGTGGAGGAGTTGGAGGTTAGGAACAGAGTGGAGGAGATGGAGGTGAGATGTTACAGTAGATGTTGGAGGTGATGCTGATGTGATGAAGAGAGGTTTGAGTTAAACTGAAAGATGAGCTGCTATCGAGCAGCAGATATAATACTCACTCCTACTGACCACCAGTGTTCACCCCCATATCACCATTACACACTACAATACTCCTACTGACCACCAGTGTTCACCCCCAGATCACCCTTACACACTACAATACTCACTCCTACTGACCACCAGTGTTCACCCCCATATCACCCTTACACACTACAATACTCACTCCTACTGACCACCAGTGTTCACCCCCATATCACCCTTACACACTACAATACTCACTCCTACTGACCACCAGCACCATCAGCTCAGCTTCTCCTTCACCAGTTCTCCTGTTTCCACCTTAAATGGAGGTGCAGGTAGGTTCTGGCTCCTGCTGCGCTGTTTAAGGTGGAACAGGAAAACTGGTGAATGAGCTGCTTCACCCTCGTGCGCTCGGTAGGAGTGAGTATTGCAGAGTGAACAGTTGGTCTGGGGGTGATGTGACTGGTCACTGGTGAGAGATTTAAACTACAGCTACAAGAAACTGAAACAGGAAGTTCAGCCTCTCGTCCTAACATTTCCTGCAGTTTGAATATCACTGAACATGCGGGTCTTCCTTCCTTCTGAGCAACTTCCACATCTTTACCTCCTACTCTGCTCCGGTCCTCTCTCTCTCTCTCTCTCTCTCTCTCTCTCTCTCTCTCTCTCTCTCTCTTTCTCTCTCTCTCTCTTTCTCTCTCTCTCTCTCTCCTCCTTCTTCTCAGCTTTTGGCTGCAGCTCCACCGGAATCCTCTTCAGCGAGTGCTGAAACAGCAAGTTCTGGCTCCAAGTCCTGCACCTGCTGCAGTGTTGTGTCCTCTCCGCTGCCTCTGCACAGGTGCTTCATTACACCTGAGAGCACAGCCTGCACTGCTGACAGCTTGAGCTGACACCTGCGGCCGTCACACGTTTATCTCTCCCACCTGTCCGCACTGAAACTGTGCAGAGATGGAATCAGATGCTCGTTACTGAAGCCTGACGTGAGGAAAACCTCACACACAGAACTCCAGTTAAACAGAACCTCGACTTCTTTAAGAGTTCTTTAATAACGGAACGGTTCTATTTAGAACCCTGAGTTCTACATAGAGCTATTTGCATACTGTAAGGTTTCTGTATAGCAAGTGTGGGGTGAGGTGGGGGGTGTTATTGTGGGGTAGGGTGCGGGTGTATTAGTGTGGGGTAGGGTGTAGATGTATTAGTGTGGGGGAGGGTGCAGGTGTATTAGTGTGGGGTAGGGTGCGGGGGGTATTACTGTGGGGTAGGTTGGGGGGAGTATTAGTGTGGGGTAGGGTGGGGTGTATTAGTGTGGGGTAGTGTGGGGTGTATTAGTGTGGGGTAGGTTGGGGGAGTATTAGTGTGGGGTAGGGTGGGGTGTATTAGTGTGGGGTAGTGTGGGGTGTATTAGTGTGGGGTAGGTTGGGGGAGTATTAGTGTGGGGTAGGGTGGGCTGTATTAGTGTGGGGTAGGGTGCAGGTGTATTAGTGTGGGGTAGCGTGGGGTATATTAGTGTGGGGTAGGTTGGGGGAGTATTAGAGTGGGGTAGGGTGGAGTGTATTAGTGTGGGGTGTATTAGTGTGGGGTAGGGTGGGGTGTATTAGTGTGGGGTAGGGTGGGGTGTATTAGTGTGGGGTAGGGTGCGAGGGGGTATTAGTGCGGGGTGGGGTGGGGTGTATTAATGTGGGGTAGGGGTGGGGAGTATTAGTGTGGGGTATCCTGCACTGCACTGTGAAAGCTCCATGAACACTGGAGCTGTAACAGCACAGCTAAGTGATCGGCGAGTGCGACTAAGTGATCGGCGAGTGCGGCTGAGTGATCGGCGAGTGCGGCTGAGTGATCGGCGAGTGTGGCTGAGTGATCGGCGAGTGCGGCTGCGTGATGGGTGAGTGCGGCTGCGTGACAGGCAAGAGCGTGATTGGCGAGTGCGGCTGCGTGACGGGCGAGTGCGGCTGCGTGACGGGCGAGTGCGGCTGTGTGACCGGCGAGTGTGGCTGCGTGATTGGCGAGTGCGGGTGAGTGATTGGCGAGTGCGGATGCGTGATCGGCGAGTGCGGGTGAGTGATTGGCGAGTGCGGATGCGTGAGCGGCGAGTGCGGCTGCGTGATGGGCAAGAGCGTGATTGGCGTGTGCCACTGCGTGACGGGCGAGTGCGGCTGAGTGATCGGCGAGTGCGACGGAGTGATTGGCGAGTGCGACTGAGTGGTTGGCGAGTGCGGATGCATGACGGGTAAGAGTGTGATCGGCGTGTGCGGCTGCGTGACGGGCGAGTGCGGCTGCGTGACGGGCGAGTGCGGCTGCGTGTTGGGCGAGTGCGGCTGCGTGAAGGGCGAGTGCGGCTGCGTGAAGTGCGAGTGCGGCTGCGTGATGGGCGAGTGCGGCTGAGTGATGGGTGAGTGCGGCTGCGTGATGGGCGAGTGCGGCTGCGTGATGGGCGAGTGCGGCTGAGTGATGGGTGAGTGCGGATGCGTGATGGGCGAGTGCGGCTGCGTGATGGGCGAGTGCGGCTGCGTGATGGGCGAGTGCGGCTGCGTGATGGGCGAGTGCGGCTGAGTGATGGGTGAGTGCGGATGCGTGATGGGCGAGTGCGGCTGCGTGATGGGCGAGTGCGGCTGCGTGATGGGCGAGTGCGGCTGAGTGATGGGTGAGTGCGGCTGAGTGACGGGCGAGTGCGGCTGCGTGATTGGCGTGTGCGGATGCGTGACGGGCGTGTGCGGCTGCGGGATGGGTGAGTGCGGCTGAGTGATCGACGAGTGCGGGTGAATGATTGGCGATTGCGGATGCGTGACAGGCGTGTGCGGCTGCGTGATGGGCGAGTGCGGCTGCGTGATGGGCGAGTGCGGCTGAGTGATGGGCGAGTGCGGCTGCGTGATGGGCGAGTGCGGCTGAGTGATGGGCGAGTGCGGCTGCGTGATGGGCGAGTGCGGCTGAGTGACGGGCGAGTGCGGCTGAGTGATGGGCGAGTGCGGCTGAGTGAAGGGCGAGTGCAGCTGCGTGAAGGGCGAGTGCGGCTGCGTGATGGGCGAGTGCGGCTGCGTGATGGGCGAGTGCGGCTGCGTGATGGGCGAGTGCGGCTGAGTGATGGGTGAGTGCGGATGCGTGATGGGCGAGTGCGGCTGCGTGATGGGCGAGTGCGGATGCGTGATCGGCGAGTGCGGGTGAGTGATTGGCGAGTGCGGATGCGTGAGCGGCGAGTGCGGCTGCGTGATGGGCAAGAGCGTGATTGGCGTGTGCCACTGCGTGACGGGCGAGTGCGGCTGCTGAGCTGCTATCGAGCAGCAGATATAATACTCACTCCTACTGACCACCAGTGTTCACCCCCATATCACCATTACACACTACAATACTCCTACTGACCACCAGTGTTCACCCCCAGATCACCCTTACACACTACAATACTCACTCCTACTGACCACCAGTGTTCACCCCCATATCACCCTTACACACTACAATACTCACTCCTACTGACCACCAGTGTTCACCCCCATATCACCCTTACACACTACAATACTCACTCCTACTGACCACCAGCACCATCAGCTCAGCTTCTCCTTCACCAGTTCTCCTGTTTCCACCTTAAATGGAGGTGCAGGTAGGTTCTGGCTCCTGCTGCGCTGTTTAAGGTGGAACAGGAAAACTGGTGAATGAGCTGCTTCACCCTCGTGCGCTCGGTAGGAGTGAGTATTGCAGAGTGAACAGTTGGTCTGGGGGTGATGTGACTGGTCACTGGTGAGAGATTTAAACTACAGCTACAAGAAACTGAAACAGGAAGTTCAGCCTCTCGTCCTAACATTTCCTGCAGTTTGAATATCACTGAACATGCGGGTCTTCCTTCCTTCTGAGCAACTTCCACATCTTTACCTCCTACTCTGCTCCGGTCCTCTCTCTCTCTCTCTCTCTCTCTCTCTCTCTCTCTCTCTCTCTCTCTCTCTTTCTCTCTCTCTCTCTTTCTCTCTCTCTCTCTCTCCTCCTTCTTCTCAGCTTTTGGCTGCAGCTCCACCGGAATCCTCTTCAGCGAGTGCTGAAACAGCAAGTTCTGGCTCCAAGTCCTGCACCTGCTGCAGTGTTGTGTCCTCTCCGCTGCCTCTGCACAGGTGCTTCATTACACCTGAGAGCACAGCCTGCACTGCTGACAGCTTGAGCTGACACCTGCGGCCGTCACACGTTTATCTCTCCCACCTGTCCGCACTGAAACTGTGCAGAGATGGAATCAGATGCTCGTTACTGAAGCCTGACGTGAGGAAAACCTCACACACAGAACTCCAGTTAAACAGAACCTCGACTTCTTTAAGAGTTCTTTAATAACGGAACGGTTCTATTTAGAACCCTGAGTTCTACATAGAGCTATTTGCATACTGTAAGGTTTCTGTATAGCAAGTGTGGGGTGAGGTGGGGGGTGTTATTGTGGGGTAGGGTGCGGGTGTATTAGTGTGGGGTAGGGTGTAGATGTATTAGTGTGGGGGAGGGTGCAGGTGTATTAGTGTGGGGTAGGGTGCGGGGGGTATTACTGTGGGGTAGGTTGGGGGGAGTATTAGTGTGGGGTAGGGTGGGGTGTATTAGTGTGGGGTAGTGTGGGGTGTATTAGTGTGGGGTAGGTTGGGGGAGTATTAGTGTGGGGTAGGGTGGGGTGTATTAGTGTGGGGTAGTGTGGGGTGTATTAGTGTGGGGTAGGTTGGGGGAGTATTAGTGTGGGGTAGGGTGGGCTGTATTAGTGTGGGGTAGGGTGCAGGTGTATTAGTGTGGGGTAGCGTGGGGTATATTAGTGTGGGGTAGGTTGGGGGAGTATTAGAGTGGGGTAGGGTGGAGTGTATTAGTGTGGGGTGTATTAGTGTGGGGTAGGGTGGGGTGTATTAGTGTGGGGTAGGGTGGGGTGTATTAGTGTGGGGTAGGGTGCGAGGGGGTATTAGTGCGGGGTGGGGTGGGGTGTATTAATGTGGGGTAGGGTGGGGAGTATTAGTGTGGGGTATCCTGCACTGCACTGTGAAAGCTCCATGAACACTGGAGCTGTAACAGCACAGCTAAGTGATCGGCGAGTGCGACTAAGTGATCGGCGAGTGCGGCTGAGTGATCGGCGAGTGCGGCTGAGTGATCGGCGAGTGTGGCTGAGTGATCGGCGAGTGCGGCTGCGTGATGGGTGAGTGCGGCTGCGTGACAGGCAAGAGCGTGATTGGCGAGTGCGGCTGCGTGACGGGCGAGTGCGGCTGCGTGACGGGCGAGTGCGGCTGTGTGACCGGCGAGTGTGGCTGCGTGATTGGCGAGTGCGGGTGAGTGATTGGCGAGTGCGGATGCGTGATCGGCGAGTGCGGGTGAGTGATTGGCGAGTGCGGATGCGTGAGCGGCGAGTGCGGCTGCGTGATGGGCAAGAGCGTGATTGGCGTGTGCCGCTGCGTGACGGGCGAGTGCGGCTGAGTGATCGGCGAGTGCGACGGAGTGATTGGCGAGTGCGACTGAGTGGTTGGCGAGTGCGGATGCATGACGGGTAAGAGTGTGATCGGCGTGTGCGGCTGCGTGACGGGCGAGTGCGGCTGCGTGACGGGCGAGTGCGGCTGCGTGTTGGGCGAGTGCGGCTGCGTGAAGGGCGAGTGCGGCTGCGTGAAGTGCGAGTGCGGCTGCGTGATGGGCGAGTGCGGCTGAGTGATGGGTGAGTGCGGCTGCGTGATGGGCGAGTGCGGCTGCGTGATGGGCGAGTGCGGCTGAGTGATGGGTGAGTGCGGATGCGTGATGGGCGAGTGCGGCTGCGTGATGGGCGAGTGCGGCTGCGTGATGGGCGAGTGCGGCTGCGTGATGGGCGAGTGCGGCTGAGTGATGGGTGAGTGCGGATGCGTGATGGGCGAGTGCGGCTGCGTGATGGGCGAGTGCGGCTGCGTGATGGGCGAGTGCGGCTGAGTGATGGGTGAGTGCGGCTGAGTGACGGGCGAGTGCGGCTGCGTGATTGGCGTGTGCGGATGCGTGACGGGCGTGTGCGGCTGCGGGATGGGTGAGTGCGGCTGAGTGATCGACGAGTGCGGGTGAATGATTGGCGATTGCGGATGCGTGACAGGCGTGTGCGGCTGCGTGATGGGCGAGTGCGGCTGCGTGATGGGCGAGTGCGGCTGAGTGATGGGCGAGTGCGGCTGCGTGATGGGCGAGTGCGGCTGAGTGATGGGCGAGTGCGGCTGCGTGATGGGCGAGTGCGGCTGAGTGACGGGCAAGTGCGGCTGAGTGATGGGGGAGTGCGGCTGAGTGAAGGGCGAGTGCAGCTGCGTGAAGGGCGAGTGCGGCTGCGTGATGGGCGAGTGCGGCTGCGTGATGGGCGAGTGCGGCTGCGTGATGGGCGAGTGCGGCTGAGTGATGGGTGAGTGCGGATGCGTGATGGGCGAGTGCGGCTGCGTGATGGGCGAGTGCGGCTGCGTGATGGGCGAGTGCGGCTGCGTGATGGGCGAGTGCGGCTGAGTGATGGGCGAGTGCGGCTGAGTGAAGGGCGAGTGCGGCTGCGTGATGGGCGAGTGCGGCTGCGTGATTGGCGTGTGCGGATGCGTGACGGGCGTGTGCGGCTGCGGGATGGGCGAGTGCGGCTGAGTGATCGACGAGTGCGGGTGAATGATTGGCGATTGCGGATGCGTGACAGGCGTATGCGGCTGCGTGATGGGCGAGTGCGGCTGCGTGATGGGCGAGTGCGGCTGAGTGATGGGCGAGTGCGGCTGCGTGATGGGCGAGTGCGGCTGAGTGATGGGTGAGTGCGGCTGAGTGATGGGCGAGTGCGGCTGCGTGATGGGCGAGTGCGGCTGCGTGAAGTGCGAGTGCGGCTACGTGAAGGGCGAGTGCGGCTGCGTGATGGGCGAGTGCGGCTGCGTGAAGTGCGAGTGCGGCTACGTGAAGGGCGAGTGCGGCTGAGTGATGGGCGAGTGCGGCTGCGTGATGGGCGAGTGCGGCTGCGTGATGGGCGAGTGCGGCTGAGTGATGGGTGAGTGCGGATGCGTGAAGGGCGAGTGCGGCTGCGTGATGGGCGAGTGCGGCTGAG
The DNA here is from genome assembly GCA_021613375.1 of Megaleporinus macrocephalus. Classification (NCBI taxonomy): domain Eukaryota; kingdom Metazoa; phylum Chordata; class Actinopteri; order Characiformes; family Anostomidae; genus Megaleporinus; species Megaleporinus macrocephalus. The sequence goes on from CM038702.1 coordinate 1,011,228, forward strand.
TGATGGGTGAGTGCGGCTGAGTGACGGGCGAGTGCGGCTGAGTGATTGGCGTGTGCGGATGCGTGACGGGCGTGTGCGGCTGCGGGATGGGTGAGTGCGGCTGAGTGATCGACGAGTGCGGGTGAATGATTGGCGATTGCGGATGCGTGACAGGCGTGTGCGGCTGCGTGATGGGCGAGTGCGGCTGCGTGATGGGCGAGTGCGGCTGAGTGATGGGCGAGTGCGGCTGCGTGATGGGCGTGTGCGGCTGCGTGATGGGCGAGTGCGGCTGCGTGATGGGCGAGTGCGGCTGAGTGATGGGCGAGTGCGGCTGCGTGATGGGCGAGTGCGGCTGAGTGATGGGTGAGTGCGGCTGCGTGATGGGCGAGTGCGGCTGAGTGAAGGGCGAGTGCGGCTGCGTGATGGGCGAGTGCGGCTGCGTGAAGTGCGAGTGCGGCTACGTGAAGGGCGAGTGCGGCTGCGTGATGGGCGAGTGCGGCTGCGTGATGGGCGAGTGCGGCTGCGTGATGGGCGAGTGCGGCTGAGTGACGGGCGTGTGCGGCTGAGTGACGGGCGAGTGCGGCTGCGTGACGGGCGAGTGCGGCTGCGTGACGGGCGAGTGCGGCTGCGTGATGGGCCAGTGCGGCTGAGTGATGGGCGAGTGCGGCTGCGTGACGGGCGAGTGCGGCTGAGTGACGGGCGAGTGCGGCTGCGTGACGGGCGAGTGCGGCTGCGTGATGGGCGAGTGCGGCTGAGTGATGGGCGAGTGCGGCTGAGTGATTGGCGAGTGCGGCTGCGTGATGGGCCAGTGCGGCTGAGTGATGGGCGAGTGCGGCTGCGTGACGGGCGAGTGCGGCTGAGTGACGGGCGAGTGCGGCTGCGTGACGGGCGAGTGCGGCTGCGTGATGGGCGAGTGCGGCTGAGTGATGGGCGAGTGCGGCTGAGTAATTGGCGAGTGCGGCTGCGTGATGGGCGAGTGCGGCTGCGTGATGGGCGAGTGCGGCTGCGTGATGGGCGAGTGCGGCTGAGTGATGGGTGAGTGCGGCTGAGTGATCGACGAGTGCGGGTGAGTGATTGGCGAGTGCGGCTGAGTGATCGACGAGTGCGGGTGAGTGATTGGCGAGTGCGGCTGAGTGATGGGTGAGTGCGGCTGAGTGATCGACGAGTGCGGGTGAGTGATTGGCGAGTGTGGCTGAGTGATGGGCGAGTGCGGCTGAGTGATGGGCGAGTGCGGCTGCGTGATGGGCGATTGCGGATGCGTGACGGGCGTGTGCGGCTGCGTGATGGGCGAGTGCGGCTGAGTGATGGGCGAGTGCGGCTGCGTGATGGGCGAGTGCGGCTGCGTGATGGGCGAGTGCGGCTGAGTGATGGGTGAGTGCGGCTGAGTGATCGACGAGTGCGGGTGAGTGATTGGCGAGTGCGGCTGAGTGATCGACGAGTGCGGGTGAGTGATTGGCGAGTGCGGCTGAGTGATGGGTGAGTGCGGCTGAGTGATCGACGAGTGCGGGTGAGTGATTGGCGAGTGTGGCTGAGTGATGGGCGAGTGCGGCTGCGTGATGGACGATTGCGGATGCGTGACGGGCGTGTGCGGCTGCGTGATGGGCGAGTGCGGCTGAGTGATGGGCGAGTGCGGCTGCGTGATGGGCGATTGCGGATGCGTGACAGGCGTGTGCGGCTGCGTGATGGGCGAGTGCGGCTGAGTGATGGGCGATTGCGGATGCGTGACGGGCGTGTGCGGCTGCGTGATGGGCGAGTGTGGCTGAGTGATGGGCGAGTGCGGCTGCGTGATGGGCGAGTGCGGCTGAGTGATGGGCGAGTGCGGCTGAGTGATGGGCAGGTGAGGCTGCGTGATGGGCGAGTGCGGCTGAGTGACGGGCGAGTGCGGCTGAGTGATGGGCAGGTGAGGCTGCGTGATGGGCGAGTGCGGCTGCGTGATGGGCAGGTGAGGCTGCGTGATGGGCGAGTGCGGCTGCGTGATGGGCAGGTGAGGCTGAGTGATGGGCGAGTGCGGCTGCGTGATGGGCGAGTGCGGCTGCGTGATGGGCGAGTGCGGCTGAGTGATGGGCGAGTGCGGCTGCGTGATGGGCGAGTGCGGCTGCGTGATGGGCGAGTGCGTCTGCGTGATGGGCGAGTGCGGCTGAGTGATGGGCGAGTGCGGCTGCGTGACAGGCGAGTGCGGCTGCGTGATGGGCGAGTGCGGCTGCGTGATGGGCGAGTGCGGCTGAGTGATGGGCGAGTGCGGCTGAGTGATCGACGAGTGCGGCTGCGTGATGGGCGAGTGCGGCTGAGTGATGGGCGAGTGCGGCTGAGTGACGGGCGAGTGCGGCTGAGTGATGGGCAGGTGAGGCTGCGTGATGGGCGAGTGCGGCTGCGTGATGGGCAGGTGAGGCTGCGTGATGGGCGAGTGCGGCTGCGTGATGGGCAGGTGAGGCTGAGTGATGGGCGAGTGCGGCTGCGTGATGGGCGAGTGCGGCTGCGTGATGGGCGAGTGCGGCTGAGTGATGGGCGAGTGCGGCTGCGTGATGGGCGAGTGCGGCTGCGTGATGGGCGAGTGCGTCTGCGTGATGGGCGAGTGCGGCTGAGTGATGGGCGAGTGCGGCTGAGTGATGGGCGAGTGCGGCTGCGTGACAGGCGAGTGCGGCTGCGTGATGGGCGAGTGCGGCTGCGTGATGGGCGAGTGCGGCTGAGTGATGGGCGAGTGCGGCTGAGTGACGGGCGAGTGCGTCTGCGTGATGGGCGAGTGCGGCTGAGTGATGGGCGAGTGCGGCTGCGTGACGGGCGAGTGCGGCTGCGTGATGGGCGAGTGCGGCTGCGTGACGGGCGAGTGCGGCTGCGTGATGGGCGAGTGCGGCTGAGTGACGGGCGAGTGCGGCTGCGTGATGGGCGAGTGCGGCTGCGTGATGGGCGAGTGCGGCTGAGTGATGGGCGAGTGCGGCTGCGTGACGGGCGAGTGCGGCTGCGTGACGGGCGAGTGCGGCTGAGTGATGGGCGAGTGCGGCTGAGTGACGGGCGAGTGCGGCTGAGTGATGGGCGAGTGCGGCTGAGTGATGGGCGAGTGCGGCTGCGTGACGGGCGAGTGCGGCTGAGTGACGGGCGAGTGCGGCTGCGTGACGGGCGAGTGCGGCTGCGTGATGGGCGAGTGCGGCTGCGTGATGGGCGAGTGCGGCTGAGTGATGGGCGAGTGCGGCTGAGTGATGGGCGAGTGCGGCTGCGTGATGGGCGAGTGCGGCTGAGTGATGGGCGAGTGCGGCTGCGTGATGGGCAGGTGAGGCTGAGTGATGGGCGGGTGCGGCTGCGTGATGGGCGAGTGCGGCTGAGTGATTGGCGTGTGCGGCTGCGTGACGGGCGTGTGCGGCTGCGTGACTGACTGATTCTCCTGGAGTGACTCTGGTGAAGCTCGAGCGAGGCCGTGGCTGGGAGGATATGAAAGCTTCTCCAGGTGAGGTGGTTCAGGTTCTCTAGACGAGCGTCACGGCGCGTCTGGACAGCAGATCTCGGTTCAGCAGGTTTTTGGTGGATTTCAGGGTAAAACGTTACGTTTAGCTGGTTTTATTGATCAGAAGCTCTAACGTCTGTTAAAGATCTCCACTCAGACTCTCTCTCTGCTTCTAGCCGGGAGGGCGAGCAGTGACTCCAGGTCTGAGACAGAGAGGTTAACTCCCTCACTCTGACAGCACTTCCAATGAGGTTTCTTTCTCTCGCTCTCTCTTTCTCCCCGATCACTCCATCATCACCTTGTGCTCCCCAGGACTCCTGTGTCCTCCCACTGAAGTTCTGAATAGCTTCTGAGGAGCTAAGAGTTCCCTTGAGGTGTTTAAAGGGTCATCACTTAACTTGCTGTAGTGATATTAGTGTATTTGCTAGAACTGGCTTGAATGGTCAACATATTATATAACATTCATGTTTTCATCTTCTTAGCAGCTTATCCTCGTGGGTGGTGGTGGTGGAGTACTGGAACCTGTCTCACTGCTCATTGGGCACAAGGCAGGAAACACCCTGGATGGGCTTCCAGTCCATTACAGGGCAGACACACCTATTCATAGCTGAGGGGGGGAAACTCACCTGCCTGAGTCACCGACAAAAGATTCCAAAGATTCCATCTGCTCACTTACTCAGTGAGGTTTTCTTCTCCAGCTCCTCTCGGTCCATTCTTCTCCTCCCTCCTCCTCTGTATTAATTTATACTCACAGTAGTGAATGTTATTCTTATTGTATCTGTACTGGTTTTACTACCTAGTGTGGACCAGAGGAGGACAGGTTCCCCTTTCAGAGTCTGGTTTCTCTCGAGGTTCTTCCTTTTGATCTGAGGGAGTTTTGCCACTGTTGCCCCTGGTGATGCTCGTTAGACCCAGATTGTTCTGTAAAGCTGCTTTGTGACAACATCTGTTGTCTCGTTTCCTCATGCTGGCACGACAGGAAGTGTTTGTAATGTTACTGTCACGTGAGCAGCGTTTGTGTTGTGTCAGTCAGACGTAACATTTGGTTGATGGAGTGACAGGAAAGCACTGACCAGCTGTTTATATAGAAATACCACTGTTACCTGTTGGTGCCACCTGATTGGTGCTTTAGGTAGTATAGGTGAACCACAGCTTTGTTAATAGTAAACAACTCAATTGTTTTGGCTTTTGAGGTTTAACAGTAAATCTGTGTAGGTCAGCATCACTTTCCACGTCAGACCAGCTTCACAACCATATCTGTGTAGTTATAGAGACAAACAGGATGATTCTAACTTACAGAGCAGAAACCTAAATCCCAGGTTTATGGATCTGAGAGCATCTGTTTCTGATCAGTTATGTTGATGCTCTGATGTGATTCTCAAATAATTGTATATGTTATCTGTTTGTGTTGCTTTCGTACTTGTATTACTATCTGTTGTGGACCAGAGGAGGATGGGTTCCCATATTTGAGTCTGGTTCCTCTGAAGGTTCTTCATCTTCATCTGAAGGGGTTGTCATTCCTGGTTTTTCACTGCGAAGCTGAATTTTTGGTTAAGCTAATTTGTGACAACATCTGCTGTAAAAGGTGCATATATACCCTATTACTGGCTGTGGAGAGGTATACCCCCCTCCCAGCACCCCCCCGGCCTGGTGTCTTTTAGAAGTCAATGGGAGGATAACGTGGTGTCGGGGTGCAACTTATTCTAATGCTCTTATATTGAGTGCGGTAGTTGTCAGGACACCACCAGCCGCATGACACCAGTTCATAGTAGCCACACCTCCCACCTAAATAGCTCCCAACCCAGCGAAGGCTCTATAAAACGCTCAGGAACTGTAGGGGGAGCCCAAGAGCAAAGACAGCAGAGCCGGCCTCGTCACAAGGGCTGTCACGGTAACTGCCGCCTGATTACAAGTTGAGACTAAAGTCACTGGGGCCAAAAGTTTTTGAGGTCTGATTGTGAGCTGAGTCTAGAGTCACTGTTGTCTGATAACAAGTTGAATCCAGAGTCACTGGCACCTGATTACAGGTCAAGTTTGGAGTCACTGAAGTCTAATAATGAGCTGAGTCTAGAGTCGTTGGGGTCTGATTACAAATCAAGTTTTTGAGGTTTAATTGCTAACTTAATCTAGAATCACTGTGGTCTGAATACAAGTTGAGTCTGTAGTCACTGGGGTCTGATTACAACATAACAGAGTCACTAGAGTCCAATTACAAATCAAGTTTTTGAGGTCTAATTACGAGCTGAGTCTATAGTCACTGTTGTCTGATTACAAGTCAAGTCTAGAGTCACTGAGGTCTAATAACAAGCTGAGTCTAGACTTGTTGGGGTCCGATTACAAATCAAGTTTTTGAGGTTTGATTACAAGTTGAGTCTAGAGTCACTGTGGTCTAAATACAAGTTGAGTCTGAAGTCAATGGGGTCTGATTATGACACAAATCTCGGGTCACTGAGGCCTGATTACAACATTACTGAGACACTGGGGTCTGATTAAAAATCAGTATTTTGAGGTCTGATTATGAGCAGAGTCTATAGTCACTGTTGTCTGATTACAAGTCTAGATTCACTGGTGTCTGTGCATAATCACTACTGACTACTGATAAACTCATTTACACCATCAAACATCCTCATTATTCTTTTAATGTTCATTCAGTTCAGTACTCAGTTTAATAACCACTACTGACTACTGATAAACTCATTTACACCATCAAACATCCTCATTATTCTTTTAATGATCATTCAGTTCAGTACTCAGTTTAATAAGTACTGACTACTGATAAACTCATTTACACCATCAAACATCCTCATTATTCTTTTAATGTTCATTCAGTTCAGTACTCAGTTTAATAATCACTACTGACTACTGATAAACTCATTTACACCATCAAACATCCTCATTATTCTTTTAATGTTCATTCAGTTCAGTACTCAGTTTAATAATCACTACTGACTACTGATAAACTCATTTACACCATCAAACATCCTCATTATTCTTTTAATGATCATTTAGTTCAGTACTCAGTTTAATAATCACTACTGACAACTGATAAACTCATTTACACCATCAAACATCCCCATTATTCTTTTAATGTTCATTCAGTTCAGTACTCAGTTTAATAATCACTACTGACTACTGATAAACTCATTTACACCACCAAAGATCCTCATTATTCTTTTAATGATCATTCAGTTCAGTACTCAGTTTAATAATCACTACTGACTACTGATAAACTCATTTACACCATCAAACACCCTCATTATTCTTTTTATGATCATTCAGTTCAGTACTCAGTTTAATAATCACTACTGACAACTGATAAACTCATTTACACCATTAAACATCCTCATTATTCTTTTAATGATCATTCAGTTCAGTACTCCATTTAATAATCACTACTGACTACTGATAAACTCATTTACACCATCAAACATCCTCATTATTCTTTTAATGTTCATTCAGTTCAGTACTCAGTTTAATAACCACTACTGACTACTGATAAACTCATTTACACCATCAAACATCCTCATTATTCTTTTAAGGATCATTCAGTTCAGTACTCAGTTTAATAATCACTACTGACTACTGATAAACTCATTTACACCATCAAACATCCTCATTATTCTTTTAATGA
>CM038702.1:1023273-1025773 GCA_021613375.1 Megaleporinus macrocephalus
ACCAGGGGGCATCTCCGCCATGGGGCATCTCTCCCAGGGGGGTCTCCACCAGGGGTACTTCTACACCATGGAGCATTTCCACTAGGGGCGTCTTCACCAATGGTGTCTCCACCAGGAGTCCCCTTAAAACTCTGTCTATATGTGTGTGTTTGTCTGTAATTACATAATTTAGACAGTTACCAGAGTTTATCTAAAATACTCTCAATAGTATTTATCTTCTATATTTTCCACAGTGTTTATCTACTGGACTCTCAGTGTCGTGCAGTGTAGTGGTTAGTGAAACTGCAGTGTAGTGGAGAGGGTAGTGTAGTGCAGGGTAGTGGAGTGGGTAGTGAAACTGTAGTGTAGTGGAGAGGGTAGTGTAGTGCAGTGTAGTGGAGTGGGTAGTGAAACTGTAGTGTGGTGGAGAGGGTAGTGTAGTGCAGTGTAGTGGAGTGGGTAGTGAAACTGTAGTGTGGTGGAGTGGGTAGTGAAACTGCAGTGTAGTGGAGAGGGTAGTGAAGTTGCAGTGTAGTGGAGTGGGTAGTGAAGCTGCAGTGTAGTGGAGAGGGTAGTGAAGTTGCAGTGTAGTGGAGAGGGTAGTGAAACTGCAGTGTAGTGGAGTGGGTTCTGAAACTCCAGTGTAGTGGAGAAGGTAGTGAAACTGCAGTGTAGTGGAGAGGGTAGTGAAACTGCAGTGTAGTGGAGAGGGTAGTGAAACTGCAGTGTAGTGGAGAGGGTAGTGAAACTGCAGTGTGGTGGAGTGGGTAGTGAAACTGCAGTGGAGTGGAGTGGGTAGTGAAGTTGCAGTGTAGTGGAGAGGGTAGTGAAACTGCAGTGTAGTGAAGAGGGTAGTGAAACTGCAGTGTAGTGGAGAGGGTAGTGTAGTGCAGTGTAGTGGAGAGGGTAGTGTAGTGCAGTGTAGTGGAGTGGAGTGGGTAGTGAAACTGTAGTGTGGTGGAGTGGGTTGTGAAACTGCAGTGTAGTGGAGAGGGTAGTGAAACTGCAGTGTAGTGGAGAGGGTAGTGAAACTGTAGTGTAGTGGAGAGGGTAGTGAAACTGCAGTGTAGTGGAGAGGGTAGTGAAGCTGCAGTGTAGTGGAGAGGGTAGTGAAGTTGCAGTGTAGTGGAGAGGGTAGTGAAACTGCAGTGTAGTGAAGAGGGTAGTGAAACTGCAGTGTAGTGAAGAGGGTAGTGAAACTGCAGTGTAGTGGAGTGGGTAGTGAAACTGCAGTCTAGTGGAGTGGGTTCTGAAACTGCAGTGTAGTGGAGAGGGTAGTGAAACTGCAGTGTAGTGGAGAGGGTAGTGAAACTGCAGTGTAGTGGAGTGGGTAGTAAAACTGTAGTGTAGTTTAGTGGGTAGTGAAGCTGCAGTGTAGTGGAGAGGGTAGTGAAACTGCAGTGTAGTGGAGTGGGTAGTGAAGCTGCAGTGTAGTGGAGAGGGTTGTGAAGCTGCAGTGTAGTGGAGAGGGTAGTGAAACTGCAGTGTAGTGGAGTGGGTAGTGAAGCTGCAGTGTAGTGGAGCAGGTTGTGAAGCTGCAGTGTAGTGGAGAGGGTAGTGAAACTGCAGTGTAGTGGAGTGGGTAGTGAAGCTGCCGTGTAGTGGAGAGGGTTGTGAAGCTGCAGTGTCGTGGAGAGGGTAGTGAAACTGCAGTGTAGTGGAGAGGGTAGTGAAACTGCAGTGTAGTGGAGAGGGTAGTGAAACTGCAGTGTAGTGGAGAGGGTAGTGTAGTGGAGTGTAGTGGAGAGGGTAGTGAAACTGTAGTGTGGTGGAGTGGGTAGTGAAACTGTAGTGTAGTGTAGTGGGTAGTGAAGCTGCAGTGTAGTGGAGAGGGTAGTGAAACTGCAGTGTAGTGGAGAGGGTATTGAAACTGCAGTGTAGTGGAGAGGGTAGTGAAACTGCAGTGTAGTGGAGAGGGTAGTGAAACTGCAGTGTAGTGGAGAGGGTAGTGTAGTGCAGTGTAGTGGAGAGGGTAGTGAAACTGCAGTGTAGTGGAGAGGGTAGTGTAGTGCAGTGAAGTGGAGAGGGTAGTGAAACTGCAGTGTAGTGGAGAGGGTAGTGAAACTGCAGTGTAGTGGAGAGGGTAGTGTAGTGTATTGGAGAGGGTAGTGAAACTGCAGTGTAGTGGAGAGGGTAGTGAAACTGCAGTGTAGTGGAGAGGGTAGTGAAACTGCAGTGTAGTGGAGAGGGTAGTGTAGTGTATTGGAGAGGGTAGTGAAACTGCAGTGTAGTGGAGAGTGTAGTGAAACTGTAGTGTGGTGGAGAGGGTAGTGTAGTGGAGTGTAGTGGAGAGGGTAGTGAAACTGTAGTGTGGTGGAGTGGGTAGTGAAACTGTAGTGTAGTGTAGTGGGTAGTGAAGCTGCAGTGTAGTGGAGAGGGTAGTGAAACTGCAGTGTAGTGGAGAGGGTATTGAAACTGCAGTGTAGTGGAGAGGGTAGTGAAACTGCAGTGTAGTGGAGAGGGTAGTGAAACTGCAGTGTAGTGGAGAGGGTAGTGTAGTGTATTGGAGAGGGTAGTGAAA
>CM038702.1:1033273-1066992 GCA_021613375.1 Megaleporinus macrocephalus
TCTATGTTTATCTATCTATCTATCTATCTATCTATCTATCATCTATCTTTGCTGTGTATCTATCTATCTATCTATCTATCTATCTATCTATCTATCTATCAATCTATCTATCTATCTGTGTTTATCTATCTGTCCATCTATCTATCTTTCTGTGTTTATCTATCAATCAATCAATCTATCTATCTATCTATCTATCTATCTATCTATCTATCTATCTATCTATCTATCTATCTATCTATCTATCTATCTATCTATCTATCTATTCTTTCTATTCTATCTATCTATCTAAGTGGGATGTGGCTACGAATAAGGCTCCCACCTACCAGACTAGACCTGTCCTGTGGTTGAGTGAGAAATGTGGAACCGCGTTTATCTAGTAAAGGTTTTTTATTATTATTATTATTTTTATTATTATTATTATTTTTTTATTATTGTTATTATTATTCAATAGTAATAACTCTAATAACTCTAAATCTCTTTACTGTAAAGAATATAACTCTTTTTAAAGCGTCTAGTTTTCAGCAGTGGGTTCACTACGTAACCAGGTTTCCACGGTGACGGTGTAGAAAGTGTGTATCAGTCTGTGTCAGTATATGAGAAACAGTGGAGAAGGTGCAGCATCTGTACCACCTTCTGACTCTCTGCCTCCAATCAGTCCTCCAGCTCAGCTCCAGCTCTGCCTCAGCCTCAGCCTCGGTCTCTGTTTATACCGTCCCTCAGACTGCCTTCTAATGAAAGGAGCAGGTCCTGCTCTCTCTCTCTCTCTCTCTCTCTCTCTCTCTCTCTCTCATCTCTGTACAGCTCTCGCTCTCGCTCCCTCTGTACTCTCTCTCCTCATCTCCCTCTCACTCACTCAGTACCGTACAATCCGCTCTCGTCTCTCTCTCTCACTCTCTCCTATCTGTTCTCTCTCTTCTCTCTCTCTGGACTGTACGCTCTCTCTCCTCTCTCTCTCTCGCTATAAATATAATATATATATATATGTAAGACACGCACTCCTTACGCAATCTCTCTGTTTCTCTCTCGACTCTACTTCCTCTCATCTCTATCTGTTCTCTCCTCTCTCTCCTCTCTGTGTTCTCTCACTTCTCTCTTTCTCTCTGTGTTCTCTCTCTCTCCACTATCTCTCTAGCTGGTCTCTCTCTCCTCTCTTTCTCTCTCTCTCCTCTCTCTCGTCTCCTCTCACATCTCACTCGCTCTCTCCCTGTCTCTCTCTGGTCTCTCTCTCTGGTGTCTGTTCCCGTCTATCTGTTCAGTTTTCCTGTTTCTCTCTGTACTCTCTCTGTTCTCTCTCTGTTTCCTACTCGTCTCTCCTCTCATCCACTCTTTCTCTCTCCTCCGTCTGTCCTCTCCTGTTCTCTTCAGTCTCCTCTCTCACTGTTTTCTCTCTCTCTCTCTTCTCTCTCTCTCTCTCTCTGCTCACTGTTTTCAGCCAACTCTACTCTTCTTCGGTCTCTTCTCTCTCTCTCTCTGTTTTCTCTCTCTCTCTCTGTTTTCTCTCTCTCTCCTCTGTTTTCCTCTCTCACTCTGTCTGGTCTCTCTCTCATCTCTTCTGTTTTCTTCTCTCTTATCCTCTCCTCTCACTCTCATCTACTCTCTCTCTCTCTCTCTCTTCCGCTCTCCCTCTCGTCATCAGTCTCTCTCTCTCTCTCTCTCTGGTGTCTGTGTGCTCCTGTAATAAAGATGGTGTGAAGGTGTAGCTTTTTCTCTCTTTTCATGAGAAACCAGAGCTGGTAATCTTCCTCAGATGATGAGATGATTGCCTTGGAAGGTGTTTCCTGGTGTCGGGGGAGTACACATCTAAACACGGCGCACTGGCGCCACCCAGTGGTAGAAATAAAGAGACTAATCTCTTACTAAGCTCTGAGAGAAGGTTCAGCTCTAGTTGTTCTCACTCTGTAAGAAGAGTCGTTTCCCAAAGACACATCTCCAAAACTTTACAGAAGAGAACAAAAACATACTTTTTCTTTACTTTGAAGCCGTTTTGGGGTCTTTTTATTGGTCCAGTCATCAAGAAAGTTAGAATTTTGAACATAAAGAAGGACTGTAAAGTTCAAACTATGGAGGTGGAACCTATTACTTTCTAGTACTAGCTGTGGCACAAGCCGAGCACGTAGTGACCGAACTTCTGACAGAGCTTCAGCTTTGGAGTGTTTAAACATTGTGTCCACTCACTGTCCACTCTATTAGACACTCCTACTACTTGCTGGTCCACCTTGTAGATGTAAAGTCAGAGACAGTAGCTCATCTGCTGCTGCACAGTTTGTGTTCCTCTAGTTCTTCATCAGTGGACACAGGACGCCGCCCACAGGACACTGCTGTCCGGATAGTGAGCCTCAAATATATATATTTTATACAACTTAAGTGGCGTCCTATTCTTAGTCCATAGGGTTTAATATGATGTTGGCCCAACCTTTGCAGCTACAACAGTTCCGTTATTTCATCTTCAGTCCTTTAGTGAATGCTCTTCACATGGTTTAGGAGTGTGTTTATGGGACTTTTGGAAGTTTGGAGGTCTGTAGTGATGGACTCTGTAGAAAGCTTGGTGACCTCAGAGCTCTAAGCTACCCTCACCATCCGCCTGATCAGCACTGTTCATATGTACGTGTCTAGATTCAAACCCACTTACTGAGACTGAGTTGCTGACCGTTCTCAATCACATTCCACATTTGTTCTACCACCACTGACAGTCCACAGTGGAATGATTTAGTGAGTGAGTGAAACTTCACAAACACACGGACTCGTTCCACAGGTGGTGTCTCTCAATCACGGTACACTCACGCTGGAGTTCACTGAGCCTCCATGAGAGACCCAACTCTTGTACTCAATGTTGGTAGTAGAAGCAGTCCTGCAGGACTAGGGAGCTTGCTTTTATAACACCCTGGACCATGAAAGTGATTAGAACACCTGAGTTCAGTGATGTGGATGGGGGAGTGAATACTTTTGGCAATATACAGGGTGAGTCAAAAGTCTCAGGACACCCTTTAATTAAGAACTGAAAGGGAAAATGACATATCTGAATACCCCAGCAAGTATCAGGTGAGGGGCCTATCTTTGAAAGCCGTCATATTGGATCAAGGGGAAGGTTTTCCAATAGGAAGGTGGTCGTGTAGCAGATCAAAGAAGATCAGAACTGTCTCAGAAATCGATTGATGTAATCAGATTAGTAATATCTCTTGTGGTTCAGATGTTATCAATACAGAAAGTTGCAACAACAACCACCACAACCTTCTATGATGATAATGTTTGAACCAGTTTGAGATATTGCGAATCTGATTGCATCAATCAACCCCCTCGCCACAGCGAGCAGGTCGTCGGCCTGACGATTGGGTGATCCCAATCTTGTGTGACTGGCAGGAGGAGCCCGGTACGAACCCCAAGCTGCTCCCCCGTGTGCCCGTGGATAGAGCAGCAACCACCGCGGCCAGGCACATGTGCTCCCTAGCACACAAGTGTGTATTTCACAAATGTGTGTGGTACATGTTCAGATGTTTCACTGCCCCCCTAGTGTATATGTATTCACTAGTGTTGTGCATACGTGGGTGATTTCACTGCCCCCTTAGTGTATCAGTTTCACTAGTGTGTGTATAACGTGGGTGCGTTTCACTGCCCCCCAAGTGTGTATGTTCACAATTGTGTGTGTACATGTCGATGTTTCACTGCTATGTATATGTTCACTATGTGTGAATACGTGGTGTTTTCACTGCTAGTGTATATGTTTGCACTAGGTGTGTGAATACGGTAGGGTGTATCACTGCCCCCTAGTGTGTATGTTCACAAGTGTGTGTTACATGTGGTGTTTTACCTGCTAGTGTGGTGTGCGGTATACATGGGTGTTTCACTGCAAGTGTGTTATGTTCACAAGTGTGTGTGTACATGTGGGTGATTCACTGCCCCCTAGTGTGTGCGTGTATACCTGGGTGTCCCCACTGCCCCTAGTGTGTATGTATACAATTGTGTGTGTAGGATATGTGGGTGTTTCACTGCCCTCTAGTGTGGATGTTTACAATTGTGTGTGTGTATATGAGTGGGTGTTCACTGCTAGTGTGTATGTTTACAATTGTGTGTGTGTAATATGTGGGTGTTTTCATTGCGCCTAGTGTTGTATGTTCACTAGTGAGTGTATATGTGGGTGTTTTCACTACTGCCCCATGGGTTTTAAATGTGCGGAGGTCAAATTCCCCTGTGGGCTAATTTTAGTTCTAAATTCCTAAATTTGTTGTATTAAATAAATATATATATATACTATATATATATATATAAATATATATATATATAATTATATATATAATAAATATATATATTTTTAATTTTATTTTAGTCTTTATTTCCAAGCTATTTTGGAGTACTGCTATTGGTCCATTTATCATGAAATAGTCACACAATAAACAGCAGCTGTTCCATTCATACGATGCAAAACACTAAAAGTCGACAACAACAGAGATCTTTGGACAGCAATGACACACACACACACAAACACACTGTATTTAAATATATATATATATATGTCTTCTGTTTAAATGTTATAATGCTGGATATGTTTGGTGTGTGTTTTGTGGGTGTGAATCTGGAGCTGTGGTGTATGTACTGGGGTTAGAAGTGACTGCGGTCTCAGCTGAGCTGTGATTGGCTGCGGTGCTGGGAGGCGTGTTGCCGTGGCGGTGTGGTTCTCGCGCTGTGGGTGTTACTCCTGGAGCTGATGGGAGACGGCAGTAATGTATGGACTGATTTCTGCCGGGTTCAGGTGAATATCTTTCTCCATCCATTTTTGTGTCACACACACTTACAGCTTCCATTACTCCACACTGACACACACACTTCCACACACCGAGCCTCTACACCCCGAGTGTGAGCGAACACTCCCAAACAATACTTCACATCCACTTTTATTATTAATACTCTGTAACCAAGTGATTGTAAATGGAATACCATCATTCACACTCACTGGGGGCGGGCGGGGGGTGTGAGGGGTGTAGAGGGGCGTGTCTTTGAGAGCGTTTGCTCACACTCAGGGAGTAACTAAGGAAGTAACACAATGTAGCTAATATTAATTTAATATAACTGTTTTTGGATAGTTATTATAAAAAACAAAAACATAAATATGACTCCTTAGTGCTCTGAGAGAGTAACGAGAGTACTATACTAATTACTACTCATTACTTCTGAGTTAGGCCTGAAATATACTACACACAAACACTCTGACACGTCAAACTACACACACGTGGTCTTAAAATGTGACTCAACCATGGCTGGATTACTGACCGGGCCAGTGGGACCAGTGCCCAAGGGCCCTTAAGGTCAGGGGGCCCCGGGGCCCTGCCCAAAACATTATGGCGATGGCTTATTCAACGTTATGATTACAATATATTTTTATTTAATTTCCGAGGGCCCACCCAAATTTAAGGAACCTCTGAACTTATAGGTGGACTCTTGACCCCAGGAGGGCCTCTTGGGGGGCCTCCTAGCCAAGCATTTTGGGCCCCTTAATCAAAATGTGACGAGGCTTTGGAGGCACTGCTCTGTCTTACTTCGACTTCTGGCTATTAGGGGTCCTAGGAAAGAGGGGGGCATAATTTTAGAGGGCCCTGGTTATGAAAGCCCCTACCAGGGGGCCCTAGAGAAGAGCAGGGCATATCATTAGAAGACCTAACAGCAGGTGGCGCTGTAACGACGGCCGAGCCTCACTGAGCGGTCTGGTTTAGAAACATTAGAAACTGATCAGGAACAATGTGTCTTAAATCAGAACCATGTTTAAAAAGTTAAAAAGTTAGAACACGTCTGAGTATTAGTGACTAATAAACTTTAATTAACAAATAAATATGTAATAAACTCCACAAGTCACTTTGCTATCTAGAACCCAGGAGAACCAAATGCTGCATGTTCTACATTTATAAGATTTTAGAATTTAAATGATAATTCATGCTCAGTAATTAATTATATGTTCTCAAAATAATGTTTATTAATATTAGAGTTAATAATGTGATTATTAGTCATTTTATCTATCTATCTATCTATCTATCTATCTATCTATCTATCTATCTATCTATCTATCTATCTATCTAATACACTCTCTCACTCTTTTCCTTATCTCTCATCATTCTCTTTTCTCTCTCTTTTTAATATCTCATCCTTATCTCTCTCGTCCTTGCATTTTTCTCTCTTTCTGTCTTTCTCACACTCACTCGCTCTCTCTCTTTCTATTTCTCTTTTCTTAGTTTCTGTCTTTCCCTCTTTCTTCTTCTTCTTTTTCTTTCTTTTCTTTCTCTTCCTTTCTCTTCGGCTTACTCTCTTGTTCTCTCTTCTACTTTCTCTCTGATTTTCTGTTGTTCTCTCTCTATCTCTTTCTCGTATACATTCTGTCTCTCTTGAGTTCTATTATATATCTCTCTGTCTTTCACTCTTATTCTTTCTGTTGTCTTTATTCGTCTATCGTGAACTCTCTCTTTCATCTACATTCACTCTTTATTCTTTTTTTGCTCTCTTTTTTGATCCCCTGCTCTCTCTCCTTCCTTTGTCTTTCTCTCGCTACTCTCTCACTCTCTGCTGTTCTCCTACACTCTCTCTCTCTCTCTCTCTTTCTCTTTTCTCTCTCAGTTTGTTTCTTTCTCTCTCTAATTCAGTTTCTACATGACGGAGAGTCTCTGCTGGAGCGTGTGAGACGCTGTTGTCTCTGTTAGAATGTCATTTCCTAATTATGTGACAATGTATGTGTTTCAGAGAGAGAGAGAGAGAGAGAGAGAGAGAGAGAGAGAGAGAGAGATGGAGAGGAAGAGAGGATGAGAGGGACGAGAGGAGAGAGAGAGAGAGAGAGAGTGAGGAAGAGAGGCGGAAGAGAGGAAGAGCGAGAGAGATGAGAGGAAGAGAGAGAGAGGGAAGAGAGGAAGAGAGAGAGGAGATGGAGAGAGAGGAGAAGAGGGAAGAGAGGAAGAGAGGAGTGAGAGGAAAGAGGGAGGTGATGAGATGAGAGTGGGAAGAGAGGGAAGGGAGAGAGCAAGGAGAGTGAGAGAGGAAGAGAGTGAGAGAGAGAGAGAGAGGGGAAGAGAGAGAGAGAGAGAGAGAGAGAGTGCTGCTGCCACTTGTGCACAGATATACAGGTCCATCCATCATCCCTGGCTGCGTGCGGGAGACAGCAGGATGACTGATGGCTGTAATGCGCTGACTGCAGCTCCAGCTGAGCACCAGTTCTCTGCAGAACACCTTCAGAACCTCTCTCCACCTGCGAGAGTCTCTCCGTCTAATTCTGATCATCACTGAACGTCCTCCAGCTTCTAGTCCCCCAAAACATTAACAGACCAGCAACAGGGACCACTTTAAATCCAGCTCAACCAGCAGCCATAACACAGTCCCCTCCCTGCAACACCACTGTTCACAGCCAGGTGGTGCCGTTGGACTGCAGCATCCTTTCCCAGTACACTCACTTCATCAGAAACCTCACACTTAACAACAGCCACCTTGTACTTCCACTAACTGGCCACTTTATTAGAAACACCCACCTTATACTCACTCTAACTGGCCACTTTAATAGAAACACCCACCTTATACTCACTTTAACTGGCCACTTTATTAGAAACACCCACCTTATACTTACTCTAACTGGCCACTTTATTAGAAACACCTACCTTGTACTCACACTAACTGGCCACTTTATTAGAAACACCTACCTTATACCCACTCTAACTTGCCACTTTAATAGAAACACCCACCTTATACTCACTTTAACTGGCCACTTTATTAGAAACACCCACCTTGTGCTAACACTAACTGGCCACTTTATTAGAAACACCCACCTTGTGCTCACACTAACTGGCCACTTTATTAGAAACACCCACCTTGTGCTTACACTAACTGGCCACTTTAATAGAAATACCCACCTTATACTCACTTTAACTGGCCACTTTATTAGAAACACCCACCTTGTGCTCACACTAATTGGCCACTTTATTAGAAACACCCACCTTGAGCTCACACTAATTGGCCACTTTATTAGAAACACCCACCTTGTGCTTACACTAACTGGCCACTTTATTAGAAACACCCACCTTGTGCTCACACTAACTGGCCACTTTATTAGAAACACCCACCTTGTGCTTACACTAACTGGCCACTTTAATAGAAACACCCACCTTATACTCACTTTAACTGGCCACTTTATTAGAAACACCCACCTTGTGCTCACACTAATTGGCCACTTTATTAGAAACACCCACCTTGAGCTCACACTAATTGGCCACTTTATTAGAAACACCCACCTTGTGCTTACACTAACTGGCCACTTTAATAGAAACACCCACCTTATACTTACTTTAACTGGCCACTTTATTAGAAACACACACCTTGTGCTAACACTAACTGGCCACTTTATTAGAAACACCTTCATGGCCTAACCAGGTGTTCTTCATGTGCTTCATCGCTCCGTGTGTCTTTTGTGTTTTGCTTCAGTACCGCTGGAACGAAGCGAGATCACAAATACTTCTGAATCAGTAACAGACCGAAGCTCTTCAAGATTCATCTCAGGGTGGAGTTCTCCTCCCTCCTCAGTTTCTTCTTCCTCCTTCAGGCGTGTTAGCTCCTGCACCCTGTGGGTAAGCTTGGCAGGAGAGGAACCTTACAGCTGGGGCTCCAGCCAACTTCACCAGCCAGTCTTCTGCACCTGGCTCCTGTTTTTCACACCTCCACGCTCTGCCAAGCTCCAGCTTCCAGCACAGCTCAGAGGTCAAACTTTGGACCCTCCTGGTGGAGCTTTTTCAGCTGAATAAGCAGCATTTCCTCCACGGCAGGCCAGAGTGTTCGATTCAGGAGTTCATGAGCGACACCAGGCGAGTCAGATCTTGTTCTGAAACAGTCTGAAGTGCAGGAGCCTTTAAATACCAACACAACACGAACACAGGAGAACAACAGATTAATAACTGAAACATGTTAATATCAAACCAGGAACATAAGAAAGGTCAGGAAAATCGATTCAGCGATATCTTTTATTTATTATCTTATTATTATTAATAGTAATAGTAATAGTAGTAATAGTGCTGGTAGAAATAACTAACATGTAACAGCTGCACTTAATGTAACAATGGTGCCTTAATTTGTAATAATATTTTATTACTTAGATATACCTAATTAACATAAATTAAATTGGATGAAAGTATTTTGCCCAAAAATCACAATAATATTAATAATAATAATCACTGAACTAATGATATCAATAGTTGTGGTAGTAATACCAGTAATAATAATTGGAGAAATTTTAGTAGTAATAAAAGAAATAACATTGGTATTAATAGTACTACTTGTAGTTATAGTTGTAGGAATACTAGTAATAGCATTAATAATAATACCAGTTATGGTGGTCATAATTTTAATAATACTAATAGCAGTAGTTTAGTAATAGTAATACTAGTAGCAGCAGCATAAATAATAATAGAGTGGTGTTGGTTGTTATAGTAATACTAACAGTAGTAGTTAGTAGTAGCAGTATTCTTTGCAACAGTATCAGTTACAATAGTAGGAGTAGTAATACTTAATACTAGTAGAAGCAGCAACAATAATAGCAGGTGTGATGGTAGTAACTTTAATAATACTAATAGCAGTAGTTTAGTAATAGTAATACTAGTAGTAGCAGCAGAAATAATCATAGAGTGGTGTTGGTTGTAGTAATACTAATAGTAGTAGTTAGTAGTAGCAGTACTGTTTGTAGCAGTATTAGTTACAATAGTAGGAGTAGTAACCCCATTAATACTAGTAGAAGCAGCAATAATAGTAGCAGTAATAGTGGTAGTAATATTAATAATCTTACTAATACCAGTAGTTTAGTAATAGTAATAATAGTAGTGGCAGCAGAGATAATAATAGTGTGGTAGTGGTTGTAGTAGTAGTAGTAATACTAAGAGTAGTAGTTAGTAGTGGTATTGCTAGTAGCAGTATCAGTAACAATAGTGGGAGTAGTAACTGATAGTAGTAATTGATATTAGTAGTTATAATAGTTGTAGTAGTAGTACTTGTTTTATAAAAGTAGTAGTAATATTAACACTAACAGTAATATTATTAATAATAGTAATAATATTACTTTTAATGCAGGCTAAATGTATGTAATGTGTTTATTTGTATATATTCGGATATAGTTCTAAATAAAAGCCAGCAAGTCGTGGCCTGAAGGTTAGGGATCCGGTTCAATCCCCGGGACCAGCAAGCCACAACTGTAGTGCCCTTGAGCAAGGCACCTAACCCCAACTGTTCCCTGGGCACCATGGATAGGGCTGCCCACCACTCCGGGCACGTGTGCTCACCGCCCCCAGTGTGTGTTCACTAGTGTGTGTATATGTGGGTGTTTCACTGCACGGATGGGTTAAATCCGGAGGTCAAATTCCGCTGTGTTCAAAACACATGTGGCTAATTCCAAATTCTAAAAAATTCTAAAAAATAAATTAGTATTACTAGTATGCTGGTATTACTAATATGAACATTACAGGTGTTACTACTATCGGTCATGGTTTTGAAAATGAGAATAATTGATATGATTATTGATCAGTTGTTGTATGTACTGGTGTTGTTTATAGATGAGATTATCTGTGAAGTAATAAATTCGGTGATGTTGTCCTGCTGGTTGTTGTGTTTCAGTAACAGGTCTGTGTGTAGTGAGTGTGATGGAGTGGGGTGGCTGGTGGTGGGGGGGGGCTGTTGCTGATGGATGCGGGCTGACGGATCGGGGTTGGTCGCGTGGGGAGTGAAGAGAGCAGCTTCGTTCTCCTCCTCGCGCTGCTCGCGGCTGGACTGCTCTGCGCAGCCCCTCCCCTCTCCGTTCTTACAGCCTCGAGCCCAGTACACACCTTATTTATTACCCACCCGTATTCACACAGGCCACGCCCACTGCGGCGCGATTGGCTGTCACCATCCCGTCTAACAGCACGAGGCCTGGTTGTTTGTCCAACCTCCTGCGCTATGATTGGTTAATGAGTTGTTTTTGTTGTTGTTGGTTTTAATTTAAAATTATAATATCTAAAATAAACACATTACATACAATTAGCCTGAATTAATTACAGGGCCGTTAGATTTCATCAGAGACCAGAAGAGACATTATAATTATATAACAATTAATGTAAAATATTAATACCTGAGATTTACAGTTTGTTTGTAAACAACTTTAATAAGGATTCCTTAAAAAATCCTAAAGAGTTTATTAATAAGTTGAGTTTAGTTGATAAACTCTGCTTAGTAATAAAAGTGCTAATTATAGTGTTGGAGTTAGTGATCATATTAGTAGAAGTACTAGTAGTAATACTACTAGTTATAGTAGTGGTAGTAATAGTAACAGTATTAGTAATAGTAGTAGTACAGGTGCTAGTTATAGTGGTAGTAATAGTAATATCAGTAATAATAGTAGTAGTAATATAACTAGTTATAGTGGTAGTAATAGTAATATCATTAGTAATAGTAGTAGTAATATAACTAGTTATAGTGGTAGTAATAGTAATATCAGTAATAATAGTAGTAGTAATATAACTAGTTATAGTGGTAGTAATAGTAATATCATTAGTAATAGTAGTAGTAATATAACTAATTATAGTGGTAGTAATAGTAATATCAGTAATAATAGTAGTAGTAATATAACTAGTTATAGTGGTAGTAATAGTAATATCATTAGTAATAGTAGTAGTAATATAACTAATTATAGTGGTAGTAATAGTAATATCATTAGTAATAGTAGTAGTAATATAACTAGTTAAAATGGTAGTAATAGTAATATCATTAGTAATAGTAGTAGTAATATAACTAGTTATAGTGGTAGTAATAGTAATATCAGTAATAACAGTAGTAGTAATATGACTAGTTATAGTACTGGTAGCTAATAACATCCTAACATGATAAAAGGGTGGGAGGAAAACAGTGAATTCTGTTTGTAACATTCTTTGTTTTGTGTGTCTTAGTTTTAAAATAAGAAAAGTCATTGGATTTGGACGTGGATTTGGAGATTTAGTAATCTCTCTGGTGAGAATGTATAATAAGTAATAGTAGTACTAGTGCTAGTTATAACAGAGTTAGAAGCAGTGATGACAGAAGCAGTAGGAAAAATAATAGTACTAGTAATAATAGTAGTGGTAGAAATAATGATAAGAGTGGTAGTAGTAGAGATAATAGTACTAGTAAATAAATGGTAGAAGTAATAATAATAGCAGTAGAAATAGTGATAGTACTAGCCATAGTAGAGATAGTAGTAATAAAAGTGGTGGTAGTAGTAGTGATTATAGTAGCAGTACTAATAATAGTGGTAGTAGTAATGATGATAATAGTAGCAGTACTATTAGTAATAGTAGTTGTCGTAGTTGTGATAATAGTATTAGTACTATTCATAGTAGTAGTAGTAATAGTAGTAGTAATAAAAGCAGCAGTACTGTAAGTAATAGTAGTGGTGGTAGTAGTAGTAATAAAGGTAGTAGTCTTATTAGTAATAGTAGTGCTAGTAGTAGTGATAATAGTATCAATACTTTTAATAGTAGTAGTGATAAAGGTGGCAGTACTGTTAGTGATAGTAGTGGTAGTAGTAGTAGTAGTGATAAAAGTAGCAGTACTATTATTAGTAGTGGTGATAATAGTAGCAGTACTATTAGTAGTAGTAGTGATAAAAGTAGCAGTACTGTTAGTAGTAGTAGTGATAATAGTAGCAGTACTATTAGTAGTAGTAGTGATAAAAGTAGCAGTACTATTAGTAGTAGTAGTAGTGATAAAAGTAGCAGTACTATTAGTAGTAGTAGTGATAAAAGTAGCAGTACTATTAGTAGTAGTAGTGATAAAAGTAGCAGTACTATTAGTAGTAGTAGTGATAATAGTAGCAGTACTATTAGTAGTACTAGTAGTGATAAAAATAGCAGTACTATTAGTAGTAGTAGTGGTAGTAGTGGTGATAATAGTAGCAGTACTATTAGTAGTAGTAGTGATAAAAGTAGCAGTACTATTAGTAGTAGTAGTGATAAAAGTAGCAGTACTATTAGTAGTAGTAGTAGTGATAAAAGTAGCAGTACTATTAGTAGTAGTAGTGATAAAAGTAGCAGTACTATTAGTAGTAGTAGTGATAAAAGTAGCAGTACTGTTAGTAGTAGTAGTGATAATAGTAGCAGTACTATTAGTAGTAGTAGTGATAAAAGTAGCAGTACTATTAGTAGTAGTAGTAGTGATAAAAGTAGCAGTACTATTAGTAGTAGTAGTAGTGATAAAAGTAGCAGTACTATTAGTAGTAGTAGTGATAAAAGTAGCAGTACTATTAGTAGTAGTAGTGATAATAGTAGCAGTACTATTAGTAGTAGTAGTAGTGATAAAAATAGCAGTACTATTAGTAGTAGTAGTGGTAGTAGTGGTGATAATAGTAGCAGTACTATTAGTAGTAGTAGTGATAAAAGTAGCAGTACTATTAGTAGTAGTAGTGATAAAAGTAGCAGTACTATTAGTAGTAGTAGTAGTGATAAAAGTAGCAGTACTATTAGTAGTAGTAGTGATAAAAGTAGCAGTACTATTAGTAGTAGTAGTGATAAAAGTAGCAGTACTATTAGTAGTAGTAGTAGTGATAAAAGTAGCAGTACTATTAGTAGTAGTAGTGATAAAAGTAGCAGTACTATTAGTAGTAGTAGTAGTGATAAAAGTAGCAGTACTATTAGTAGTAGTAGTGATAAAAGTAGCAGTACTATTAGTAGTAGTAGTAGTGATAAAAGTAGCAGTACTATTAGTAGTAGTAGTGATAAAAGTAGCAGTACTATTAGTAGTAGTAGTGATAAAAGTAGCAGTACTATTAGTAGTAGTAGTAGTGATAAAAGTAGCAGTACTATTAGTAGTAGTAGTGATAAAAGTAGCAGTACTGTTAGTAGTAGTAGTGATAAAAGTAGCAGTACTATTAGTAGTAGTAGTAGTGATAAAAGTAGCAGTACTATTAGTAGTAGTAGTGATAAAAGTAGCAGTACTATTAGTAGTAGTAGTAGTGATAAAAGTAGCAGTACTATTAGTAGTAGTAGTGATAAAAGTAGCAGTACTATTAGTAGTAGTAGTGATAAAAGTAGCAGTACTATTAGTAGTAGTAGTAGTGATAAAAGTAGCAGTACTATTATTAGTAGTGGTGATAATAGTAGCAGTACTATTAGTAGTAGTAGTGATAAAAGTAGCAGTACTGTTAGTAGTAGTAGTGATAATAGTAGCAGTACTATTAGTAGTAGTAGTGATAAAAGTAGCAGTACTATTAGTAGTAGTAGTAGTGATAAAAGTAGCAGTACTATTAGTAGTAGTAGTGATAAAAGTAGCAGTACTATTAGTAGTAGTAGTAGTGATAAAAGTAGCAGTACTATTAGTAGTAGTAGTGATAAAAGTAGCAGTACTATTAGTAGTAGTAGTGATAAAAGTAGCAGTACTATTAGTAGTAGTAGTAGTGATAAAAGTAGCAGTACTATTAGTAGTAGTAGTGATAAAAGTAGCAGTACTGTTAGTAGTAGTAGTGATAAAAGTAGCAGTACTATTAGTAGTAGTAGTAGTGATAAAAGTAGCAGTACTGTTAGTAGTAGTAGTGATAAAAGTAGCAGTACTATTAGTAGTAGTAGTGATAAAAGTAGCAGTACTGTTAGTAGTAGTAGTGATAAAAGTAGCAGTACTGTTAGTAGTAGTAGTGATAAAAGTAGCAGTTTTGTTAGTAGTAGTAGTGATAAAAGTAGCAGTACTGTTAGTAGTAGTAGTGATAAAAGTAGCAGTACTGTTAAAAGTAGTAGTGATAAAAGTAGCAGTACTATTAGTAGTAGTAGTAGTGATAAAAGTAGCAGTACTGTTTGTAGTAGTAGTGATAAAAGTAGCAGTACTATTAGTAGTAGTAGTGATAAAAGTAGCAGTACTGTTAGTAGTAGTAGTGATAATAGTAGCAGTACTATTAGTAGTAGTAGTGATAAAAGTAGCAGTACTGTTAGTAGTAGTAGTGATAATAGTAGCAGTACTATTAGTAGTAGTAGTGATAAAAGTAGCAGTACTGTTAGTAGTAGTAGTGATAATAGTAGCAGTACTATTAGTAGTAGTAGTGATAAAAGTAGCAGTACTATTAGTAGTAGTAGTAGTGATAGAAGTAGCAGTACTATTAGTAGTAGTAGTAGTGATAAAAGTAGCAGTACTATTATTAGTAGTGGTGATAATAGTAGCAGTACTATTAGTAGTAGTAGTGATAAAAGTAGCAGTACTGTTAGTAGTAGTAGTGATAATAGTAGCAGTACTATTAGTAGTAGTAGTGATAAAAGTAGCAGTACTATTAGTAGTAGTAGTAGTGATAAAAGTAGCAGTACTATTAGTAGTAGTAGTAGTGATAAAAGTAGCAGTACTATTAGTAGTAGTAGTGATAAAAGTAGCAGTACTATTAGTAGTAGTAGTGATAATAGTAGCAGTACTATTAGTAGTAGGAGTAGTGATAAAAATAGCAGTACTATTAGTAGTAGTAGTGGTGATAATAGTAGCAGTACTATTAGTAGTAGTAGTAGTGATAAAAGTAGCAGTACTATTAGTAGTAGTAGTGATAAAAGTAGCAGTACTATTAGTAGTAGTAGTGATAATAGTAGCAGTACTATTAGTAGTAGTAGTGATAAAAGTAGCAGTACTATTAGTAGTAGTAGTGATAAAAGTAGCAGTACTATTAGTAGTAGTAGTAGTAGTGATAAAAGTAGCAGTACTATTAGTAGTAGTAGTGATAATAGTAGCAGTACTATTAGTAGTAGTAGTGATAAAAGTAGCAGTACTATTAGTAGTAGTAGTGATAAAAGTAGCAGTACTATTAGTAGTAGTAGTAGTGATAAAAGTAGCAGTACTATTAGTAGTAGTAGTGATAAAAGTAGCAGTACTATTAGTAGTAGTAGTGATAAAAGTAGCAGTACTGTTAGTAGTAGTAGTGATAAAAGTAGCAGTACTGTTAGTAGTAGTAGTGATAAAAGTAGCAGTTTTGTTAGTAGTAGTAGTGATAAAAGTAGCAGTACTGTTAGTAGTAGTAGTGATAAAAGTAGCAGTACTGTTAGTAGTAGTAGTGATAAAAGTAGCAGTACTATTAGTAGTAGTAGTAGTGATAAAAGTAGCAGTACTGTTAGTAGTAGTAGTGATAAAAGTAGCAGTACTGTTAGTAGTAGTAGTAGTGATAGAAGTAGCAGTACTGTTAGTAGTAGTAGTGATAAAAGTAGCAGTACTATTAGTAGTAGTAGTAGTGATAAAAGTAGCAGTACTGTTAGTAGTAGTAGTGATAATAGTAGCAGTACTATTAGTAGTAGTAGTGATAAAAGTAGCAGTACTATTAGTAGTAGTAGTAGTGATAAAAGTAGCAGTACTATTAGTAGTAGTAGTAGTGATAAAAGTAGCAGTACTATTAGTAGTAGTAGTGATAAAAGTAGCAGTACTATTAGTAGTAGTAGTGATAATAGTAGCAGTACTATTAGTAGTAGGAGTAGTGATAAAAATAGCAGTACTATTAGTAGTAGTAGTGGTGATAATAGTAGCAGTACTATTAGTAGTAGTAGTGATAAAAGTAGCAGTACTATTAGTAGTAGTAGTGATAAAAGTAGCAGTACTATTAGTAGTAGTAGTGATAATAGTAGCAGTACTATTAGTAGTAGTAGTGATAAAAGTAGCAGTACTATTAGTAGTAGTAGTGATAAAAGTAGCAGTACTATTAGTAGTAGTAGTAGTAGTGATAAAAGTAGCAGTACTATTAGTAGTAGTAGTGATAATAGTAGCAGTACTATTAGTAGTAGTAGTGATAAAAGTAGCAGTACTATTAGTAGTAGTAGTGATAAAAGTAGCAGTACTATTAGTAGTAGTAGTAGTGATAAAAGTAGCAGTACTATTAGTAGTAGTAGTGATAAAAGTAGCAGTACTATTAGTAGTAGTAGTGATAAAAGTAGCAGTACTGTTAGTAGTAGTAGTGATAAAAGTAGCAGTACTGTTAGTAGTAGTAGTGATAAAAGTAGCAGTTTTGTTAGTAGTAGTAGTGATAAAAGTAGCAGTACTGTTAGTAGTAGTAGTGATAAAAGTAGCAGTACTGTTAGTAGTAGTAGTGATAAAAGTAGCAGTACTATTAGTAGTAGTAGTAGTGATAAAAGTAGCAGTACTGTTAGTAGTAGTAGTGATAAAAGTAGCAGTACTGTTAGTAGTAGTAGTAGTGATAGAAGTAGCAGTACTGTTAGTAGTAGTAGTGATAAAAGTAGCAGTACTATTAGTAGTAGTAGTAGTGATAAAAGTAGCAGTACTGTTAGTAGTAGTAGTGATAAAAGTAGCAGTACTATTAGTAGTAGTAGTAGTGATAAAAGTAGCAGTACTGTTAGTAGTAGTAGTGATAAAAGTAGCAGTACTGTTAGTAGTAGTAGTATTCTGGGCACCACACAAGGTTGAGCTGATTGACAGCATTATGAGTAAATAATAAAATGCGTAAATTTGATTTTTCTCTGAACTGTTCCTTTAAATTTCAGTAGCGGTCCTATCCCACAGTGCTGTGCAGTGAGGTGCTGTGTGGTACAGTAGATGTTATGAGATGAGGTCAATAATCTGTAAATTCTCTGAAACTATTAAATATTGTGAAACTCCTGGCTGTGCTGGACGGGGCGGACGCTGCGGCTCCCGCGAGCATGAACCGCCAGCCAATCACAGCGCAGGAGGCGGTATTTTCCGGAAAACAGGTGGGAAAACAAAAAAGGCGTCTCGACTCCGCCTCCGGTTTCCCACGAAGCCTGACTGAACGGAGCGCCGCTCCTCCTCCTCCTCCTCCTCCCAGGGCGACTGAGGCTGCCGCACCCCGAGGAGCAGCAGACGGCATGCAGCCGTGGCCGGCGCTCTGCGCTCGCGCTCCGCGGTCCGCGCGCTTCTGAGCGAGACCGCGGCTTTGAATCCCAGGAGACTAGGGCGGCGGCGACGGCGGCGCGCGCGCGCATATGCGGTTCTTTGCGGAGAAAAGTTCGGTTCGACTCATCTGACGAATGGAAGATGCGGGGTGGAACGCGCGCGCGCGCGCGCGGGCGCTGATCTGATCTGATCAGATGGCTCGCGCTACCATGCGGCTCCTACTCGTCCTCCCCGCGGCGCTTCTCTTCGTCTGCGCGGGCCGCGCGCACGGAGGAGACCGAGATGCACGCGGGCAGTCCGGAATCGCCCGCTTCAGCTCGCGCTCGAGCGCCAGAGACGTGAACACGAGCTACTGGGAGCAGAGGCGCCATGGGCACGCGCGCCTGAAGTCAGAGCTGGGCTTGGACTGGCGCTTGAGGAGACACAGTGGGAGGAGAAAGTTGGACACATCTGGACACGGGCATGGTCACTACCTGGAGCTGAAGAACGAGAGGCGCAAGAGGGGCACCAAGGAGCACCACAAGAAGGGCCTGAGGAGCTCCAGGATGGGGCAGAACCGAGCAGGAACCAGGAACCCATCTTCTTCACCTTCTTTCGCCCTTCTGGAGCCCCTGCCCAAACCCCTGGCCCTCACCTCCACCGACTTCCCCTTCGACCTGACCAGGCACGTTGAGTTTTACACCCAGCATGTGGACGACCCCTGGGACGCGACCCCCATGACCCCTCCGTACCCCGAGGACGAGGAGAAGGAGTACTTCCCCAACCCCTTCTACCCCGTCACCAGCCAGACGTACGGCGCGTACGCCATCACCTGCTTCTCGCTGCTCATCTTCGTGGTGGGCGTGACGGCCAACGTGGCCATCATGTGCGTGGTGTGTCACAACTACTACATGAGGAGCATCTCCAACGCCCTCCTGGCCAACCTGGCCATCTGGGACCTCGCCATGCTGCTGTTCTGCCTGCCTCTGGTCGTGTTCCACGAGCTGACCAAGACCTGGCTCCTGGGCCAGTTCACCTGTAAGGTTGTCCCTTACATTGAGGTAATTCAGTTCAGTACTGATATCCTGATTGCTGACTGTCCATAAGTTATGATTCGGGATGATGACCTCTTTTTTTTGACCAATATTGCTATTACAGTTAGTCTTCTATTACAGGGGAACTCCACCCGTGTTTCAAAAATGCTGCGTAATTAAGCCGTTAAGATGTAAACAGAGTCAGATCTGTTCACAGTGGAGGTGAATGGAACCAGACGTCCACCTCTAAAAGCTCCTCACAGAAAGTTCTTACAGTAGATGTTATAAATACACTGTCTGATTCTGAGACGCTGTTTATGATAGTTTAGAGAAGATCTCAGTCTTAAACTCCATTCATGGTGGAGGGATACATGCAGGACGATGTGAGGTTCAAATAGTCCCCAAAGAAAACCTAGTATTTTTAGATCTTCCACATTTTACCATCAACATCCAGATAAACTCAGAAGACACGTGTAGCTTCACTGGTGGGTTTCACAGTAAATACAATGTGTAGATTAGTGTTGTAGACATGGAGACCCCTGGTTACCTTCACCACCACTGTAAACAACATCACCACCACTGTAAACATCATCACCACCACTGTAAACATCATCACCACCACTGTAAACAACATCACCACCACAGTAAACACCATCACGACCACTGTGAATATCACCACCACCACTGTAAACAACATCACCACCACTGTAAACATCATCACCACCACTGTAAACACCATCACCACCACTGTAAACAACATCACCACCACTGTATACATTACCACCACTGTAAACATCATCCCCACCACTGTAAACATTACCACCACTGTAAACATCATTACCACCACTGTAAACATCATCACCACCACTGTAAACATTACCACCACTGTAAACATCATCACCACCACTGTAAACACCATCATCACCACTGTAAACACCATCACCACCACTGTAAACATCATCACCACCACTGTAAACATCATCCCCACCACTGTAAACATTACCACCACTGTAAACATCATTACCACCACTGTAAACATCATCACCACCACTGTAAACATTACCACCACTGTAAACATCATCACCACCACTGTAAACACCATCATCACCACTGTAAACACCATCACCACCACTGTAAACATCATCACCACCACTGTAAACATTACCATCACTGTAAACATCATCATCACCACTGTAAACACCATCACCACCACTGTAAACATCATCACCACCACTGTAAACATCATCACCACCACTGTAAACATCACCACATTGGTGGAGGTCCCCTTTAATTAGGTTCTAAATTTGTTCTCTGAATTTAATGATTCGGGTGTTGATTGCAGTGATACCTGTTGCATTCAGACAAGCTTTGGACCTATAACTGATATTAATGTTCACATATATTTTCATGATCTCATCTTTATGTAATCAGTCTAATGTATGGTTACTACAGTAACGCGTGCAAAAGAAAAGATTGATCTTAATTACAGGATCTACAAACAGAACACAACCAGCTAATTAACTGCATACAGACAGACTCTGAAGCTACTTGAACAGATTCTAAGGGAGATGTTGCAGAATATAGTTATTATTATACATGATGTGCAGTAGTAGAAGATCCACAGATGATAATCAGATAACAGTTAGGGCTGTGTAATTAGAACCTGGCGATACAGTACGTATAGTGATACAGCCGTCACGATTCAATATATTGTGATAGACTGCAATATTTCAAGTGATATATATAAAGCAATTTATAAAACACACAACTGTATGAACAGGTTTGCCAATGTTTACAATAACAATGCGTCCTTGTGCTGCTTGTTAATGTTGGAGTTGAAAATGGATTACAACACTGCCATCTAGTGGTCAGAGTTTTAAACACAACACACTATGATTCACTGTCTGCCAGAAATCTGTGCATGTACACATATTTTAATATTTTCACAAGCCACAAAATGCAAGTCCAAGTCAAGTCATAAGCCTTTAGGCTAGAGTCTAAGTCAAGTCTCCACAACTCCTGGTTACATTGTAATATAACTCGCTTTACAACCTAGACTTAAGTAGAGGAGTCAGTAGGCTCAGTAGGCGTGTCTTAAGTGTTTACGTATCCCTGCTATTACATTTTAAGAAGCTCAAATTTGATCGTGTCTTGTCACTGAGTCTGGCCTGATGAGGAGCATGATGGGAAAAAGGAAAATAACTGTATTTTATATATTAGCTGTATTGAGGGCTAGTGGCTAGCGTAAAGTAAACAAACCTGTGTGGGTGTGTTCTCAGATGCCTTATGAAGTGTGATGTGGTGTCTTTAATTTGTTTCCCACATTCTAGATAGATAGATAGATAGATAGATAGATAGATAGATAGATAGATAGATAGATAGATAGATAGATAGATAGATAGATAGATAGATAGATAGATCTATACAAGAGCATATGAAAACAAAACTATACAACCTGACTGAAGGTAAAAAGGTAGTGCAGTGATAAATTAGATAATGTATTAGTAGATATCAGTAGATGTATATTACAGTACTTTACACGTCTTTACACTTTACATTACTTTACACGTCGCCACAATTTGTTTATGTCAAAGGACTTTAAACTCCCCGCAGCCGAACGCTACCACGTACGCTACCACGTACGCTACTCCAGCACGGCACAAGTACGGCAACATACACACACAACGAATTCAACTTTATATAACTTTCACCTGGACAACAGACTGACTCTTATTTTGGACGAGTCTGAGTCGAGAGTCTTTAGGGACGAGATTCAAGTCACGTCTGAAGTCTTTTTCCAGGCGACTCAAGTGTGACTTGACACACAGCACTCACACACGCCTACACACAAACACACACTTTCTCACACACACACACACACATATAAAAACACAATCTCATGTACTTACACACACACAATCTCACATACACACACACACACAAGCACACACAGCACTCTCACACACACAATCTCACATACACACACACATAAACACACACACACACTAACACAAGCACACACAGCACTCACACACACACGCCTACACACAAACATACACTCACTCACACACACACACACATACAAACACACAATCTCACATACTAACACACACACACACACACACTCAATCTCACATACTCACACACACACACACACATAAACACACACACTCATACAAGCACATACAGTACACACACACATACACAGCACTCTCACACACGCCTACACACAAACACACACTTACACAATCTCACATACTCACACACATAAACACAAACACACACATGTACACACAGCACTCACACACACACACAATCTCACATACACACACGCACAAACACACACTCACTCACACACACACACACACACGTACAAACACACAATCTTCCATACACACACAATCTCACACACTCACACACACATAAACACGCCTACACACAAGCACACACAGCACTCACACACACATGCCTACACACAAACACACACTCACTTACACTCACACATACAAACACACAATCTCACATACTCACACACACACCACTTACACATACACACACACACAATCTCACATACTCACACACACACACAATCTCACATACACATAAACACGCACACACACACGTACACACAGCACTTACACACACACACACAATCTCACATACTCACACAATCTCACACACTCACACACACATAAACATGCACACACACAGCACTCACACACACACACACAATCTCACATACACACACACACACAATCTCACACACATAAACACACACACACTCACACAAGCACACACAGCACTCACACACACACGCCTACACACAAACCCACCCTCACTCACACACACACATACACACACACAATCTCACATACTCACACACAATAAACACGCACACACACACTTATACACAGCAATCACACACATACACACACACACAATCTCATATACACACACAAACACGCACACACACATTTTCAAAAGCACACACACCACTCATACACACAAGCACACACACACATACATACATCATACACGCTTACACACAGTAGGAATTTCTGAGAAGATTATATGGAGATGTTGCATGTACAGAAGGTCCATAATATAGATGTTATTACATTATATAATAATAATAGTTATCATTGGGACAACGTTGTGAGAACGTAGTGGTCGGTACCTATTCACAAGCAGCTAGAATCCTTCATACCTTCTGTTATATCTGGATGGAGCTCTCTGGAATTTGGTAAAGTTGGCATCAGGTGGTCATGATACCATAAACAATGTTGTTTAGTAGTTATTGAGATACTTGGCTGTATGATATTTTAATAGTCTAACTCATTTATATAGAGTGTGAGTGTTAGAAAAAAAAAACAACAAGCATTAAAACTACGAGGTTGAAGTTCAGCATCTTATTCACCAGCGTCTGGTTTAACTGTTACTTTTGGTCCAGACTGACCGCTCTGGTGTCCGGTTAGTTCACTGGTTATGTGTTCTTGTTGCGAGCAGATCTAGTTTGAATATATTTACATGTTTGAAGCGTTATTTCTTGAAAATAAGAAAAATTATCTTCATTAATAAATTGCATTTCAGCCGGTTCTACTTGCTGAGATGGGCTTTTATGCAGCGCACGCTCAGAACCCGCTGCGCCGGCTCGTACGCTGCATGTACCTCCCGTGTCATCGCAGCATATCTAATGTGCCTGCGCTCAGCGTGACGCTCGCAGGGCAGGCCGGGAAGTCTGGCTGGGGCTGAGACTCCGGTTACCCTCATCAGGAGTCTGTGCTGGCGAACGTTCCGGCGGCTCTTTGTGCAGCGGTGCTGAAGTGGAAACAAAGCCGTGTGTCTTTTCAGGCTGAAGAGGTTGTGGAGAGTGAAAGGAGACCCAGGTTGCTTTTGTTAGTAGGAGGGGGGGCTTTGTTGGCGTGAGGGAGGGTGGCCTCTCCGCAGCATATATAATGCGCTCGTTCTTGTATGCATGTTTATTCAGTTCCCAGCAGCAGACACTCGGAGGGCTTGCAGGTTTCACGGAGAACCTCAGTGACATTCCTGACGCGTTAGTGTCACCGTTTCAGATTTTAATGAGCACTAAAACTGAGGTTGAGTATAAAGACTCACGTTAAATACAGTCCAGTGTCAAACAAAGGTAGCACCAGTTGCAGGAGCAGCAGCACTGTGGGTTTGTTTAGCGTCGGGGAAGCATGGCGGTGGCAGCTTCGGCATTGGTGGTGAATGGGTTTTTATAAGAGTTCAGAGGGAAACGTGATTATAGATCAATCATAGGTCAATCTGTCTCTACATAACAAGCAGGAAGAGTCTCATCATCATCATCACCCACCTGTTCTACTGTAGAACATACGCGCTCCATACATTAAACTCCAAAATAGGAACTTTACAGGAGAGGCCAAAAACATCTTTACTGCCCATTTAAATGAATGGAAAGGCGTTTTTTTAAGGAAGATTTGAAGCATTTTTATTGGTTGAAATAACATGAAGGTTTTTTTTTTAGCAAGGTAAAGAACATCTATAGAGGTCGAATTATGTCTAAAATCAAAAATCACAAAAAAATTTGACTTGGTTTTCATTGGACAGCAACAATATTTTAATAGTCTAACTCTTTAAAGTAGAGCACTGTGATTGGCTGGCGGCCTGTGCAGGATGTTTCCTGCCTTCTGACCGATGAGTGACTCCAGCACCCCCCACAGCCTAGAAAGATAAGCAGCTTAGAAGAAGATGAATGAATATAATCACTCCAATCAAAAATACTACCAGCATTAAAACTACAAGACTGAAGTTCAGCATCTTATTCACCAGCGTCTGGTTTAACTGTTACTTTCTCTCACAGTGGACCAGAGTGACCGCTCGGCTGTCCGGTTAGTTTAATGGGGCAGATGCAGCAGTTACGGGTTCTTGTTCCAAGCTCGGACACAGTACACATCTAGATGTCCTACAAGTTTTAAACATTATTTCTTAAAAATCAGCGTCTACTGATTTACTACTGAGTATTCAGATATACTAGCCGCGCTCGCCTACTGATTTACTACTGAGTATTCAGACATACTAGCCACGCTCACCTACTGATTTACTACTGAGTATTCAGACATACTAGCCACTCTCGCCTACTGTTTTACTACTGAGTATTCAGACATACTAGCCACTCTCGCCTACTGTTTTACTACTGAGTATTCAGATATACTAGCCACGCTCGCCTACTGATTTACTACTGAGTATTCAGACATACTAGCCACGCTCACCTACTGATTTACTACTGAGTATTCAGACATACTAGCCACGCTCGCCTACTGATTTACTACTGAGTATTCAGACATACTAGCCGTGCTCACCTACTGATTCACTACTGAGTATTCAGACATACTAGCCACGCTCACCTACTGATTTACTACTGAGTATTCAGACATACTAGCCGTGCTCACCTACTGAATCCCTACTGAGTATTCAGACATACTAGCCACGCTCGCCTACTGATTCACTACTGAGTATTCAGACATACTAACCACGGTCACCTACTGATTTACTACTGAGTATCCAGACATACTAGCCGCGCTCGCTACTGATTTGCTACTGAGTATTCAGACATACTAGCCGCGCTCGCTACTGATTTACTACTGAGTATTCAGACATACTAGCCACGCTCGCCTACTGATTTCACTACTGAGTATTCAGACATACTAGCCGCGCTCACCTACTGATTTCACTTCTGAGTATTCAGACATACTAGCCGCGCTCGCGTACTGATTTACTACTGAGTATTCAGACATACTAGCCGCGCTCACCTACTGATTTCACTACTGAGTATTCAGACATACTAGCCGCGCTCGCCTACTGATTTACTACTGACTATTCAGACATACTAGCCACGCTCGCCTACTAATTTCACTACGGAGTATTCAGACATACTAGCCGCGCTCGCCTACTGATTTACTACTGAGTATTCAGACATACTAGCCACGCTCGCCTACTGATTTACTACTGAGTATTCAGACATACTAGCCACGCTCGCCTACTGATTTCACTACTGAGTATTCAGACATACTAGCCGCGCTCGCCTACTGATTTACTACTGAGTATTCAGACATACTAGCCGCGCTCGCCTACTGATTTACTACTGAGTATTCAGACATACTAGCCGCGCTCGCCTACTGATTTCACTACTGAGTATTCAGACATACTCGCCGCGCTCGCCTACTGATTTACTACTGAGTATTCAGATATATTAGCCACACTCGCCTACTGATTTCACTACTGAGTATTCGGATATACTACCCGCACTGGCCTACTGATTTCACTACTGAGTATTCAGACATACTAGCCACACTTACCTACTGATTTACTACTGAGTATTCAGACATACTAGCCACGCTCACCTACTGATTTACTACTGAGTATTCAGACATACTAGCCACGCTCACCTACTGATTTACTACTGAGTATTCAGACATACTAGCCGTGCTCGCCTACTGATTTACTACTGAGTATTCAGACATACTAGCCACGCTCACCTACTGATTCACTACTGAGTATTCAGACATACTAGCCACGCTCACCTACTGATTTACTACTGAGTATTCAGACATACTAGCCACGCTTACCTACTGATTCACTACTGAGTATTCAGACATACTAGCCACGCTCACCTACTGATTTACTACTGAGTATTCAGACATACTAGCCACGCTCACCTACTGATTCACTACTGAGTATTCAGACATACTAGCCACGCTCACCTACTGATTTACTACTGAGTATTCAGACATACTAGCCACGCTCGCCTACTGATTTCACTACTGAGTATTCAGACATACTAGCCGCGCTCACCTACTGATTTCACTACTGAGTATTCAGACATACTAGCCGCGCTCGCGTACTGATTTACTACTGAGTATTCAGACATACTAGCCATGCTCGCCTACTGATTTACTACTGAGTATTCAGATATACTAGCCACGCTCGCCTACTGATTAACTACTGAGTATTCAGACATACTAGCCACGCTCGCCTACTGATTTACTACTGAGTATTCAGACATACTAGCCGCGCTCACCTACTGATTTCACTACTGAGTATTCAGACATACTAGCCGCGCTCGCCTACTGATTTCACTACTGAGTATTCAGAAATACTAGCCACGCTCGCCTACTGATTTCACTACTGAGTATTCAGACATACTAGCCACGCTCGCCTACTGATTTAATACTGAGTATTCAGAAATACTAGCCACGCTCGCCTACTGATTTCACTACTGAGTATTCAGACATACTAGCCACGCTCGCCTACTGATTCACTACTGAGTATTCAGACATACTAGCCGCGCTCACCTACTGATTTACTACTGAGTATTCAGACATACTAGCCGCGCTCACCTACTGATTCACTACTGAGTATTTAGACATACTAGCCACGCTCACCTACTGATTTACTACTGAGTATTCAGACATACTAGCCGTGCTCACCTACTGATTTACTACTGAGTATTTAGACATACTAGCCACGCTCACCTACTGATTTACTACTGAGTATTCAGACATACTAGCCGCGCTCGCCTACTGATTTACTACTGAGTATTTAGACATACTAGCCACGCTCACCTACTGATTTACTACTGAGTATTCAGACATACTAGCCGCGCTCACCTACTGATTTACTACTGAGTATTTAGACATACTAGCCGTGCTCACCTACTGATTTACTACTGAGTATTCAGACATACTAGCCACGCTCACCTACTGATTTACTACTGAGTATTTAGACATACTAGCCACGCTCACCTACTGATTTACTACTGAGTATTCAGACATACTAGCCGCGCTCGCCTACTGATTTACTACTGAGTATTCAGACATACTAGCCACGCTCACCTACTGATTTCACTACTGAGTATTCAGACATACTAGCCACGCTCACCTACTGATTTACTACTGAGTATTCAGACATGCTAGCCACGCTCACCTACTGATTTACTACTGAGTTTTCAGACATACTAACCAGGGTCACCTACTGATTTACTACTGAGTATTCAGACATACTAGCCACGCTCACCTACTGATTTACTACTGAGTATTCAGACATACTAGCCACGCTCACCTACTGATTTACTACTGAGTATTCAGACATACTAGCCACGCTCACCTACTGATTTACTACTGAGTATTCAGACATACTAGCCACGCTCACCTTTTGATTTTCTACTGAGTATTCAGACATACTAACCACGGTCACCTACTGATTTACTACTGAGTGTTCAGACATACTAGCCGCGCTCGCTACTGATTTACTACTGAGTATTCAGACATACTAGCCGCGCTCGCTACTGATTTACTACTGAGTATTCAGACATACTAGCCACGCTCGCCTATTGATTTCACTACTGAGTATTCAGACATACTAGCCGCGCTCACCTACTGATTTCACTACTTAGTATTCAGACATACTAGCCGCGCTCGCCTACTGATTTACTACTGAGTATTCAGACATACTAGCCGCGCTCACCTACTGATTCACTACTGAGTATTCAGACATACTAGCCGCGCTCGCCTACTGATTTACTACTGAGTATTCAGACATACTAGCCGCGCTCGCCTACTGATTTACTACTGAGTATTCAGACATACTAGCCACGCTCGCCTACTGATTTACTACTGAGTATTCAGACATACTAGCCACGCTCGCCTACT
Source organism: Megaleporinus macrocephalus (assembly GCA_021613375.1). Taxonomy (NCBI): domain Eukaryota; kingdom Metazoa; phylum Chordata; class Actinopteri; order Characiformes; family Anostomidae; genus Megaleporinus; species Megaleporinus macrocephalus. The sequence continues at coordinate 1,061,796 of CM038702.1, forward strand.
GATTTACTACTGAGTATTCAGAAATACTAGCCACGCTCGCCTACTGATTTCACTACTGAGTATTCAGACATACTAGCCGCGCTCGCCTACTGATTTACTACTGAGTATTCAGACATACTAGCCACGCTCACCTACTGATTTACTACTGAGTATTCAGACATACTAGCCGCGCTCGCCTACTGATTTACTACTGAGTATTCAGACATACTAGCCACGCTCGCCTACTGATTTACTACTGAGTATTCAGACATACTAGCCGCGCTCACCTACTTATTTACTACTGAGTATTCAGACATACTAGCCATGCTCGCCTACTGATTTACTACTGAGTATTCAGATATACTAGCCACGCTCGCCTACTGATTCACCACTGAGTATTCAGACATACTAGCCGCGCTCGCCTACTGATTCACTACTGAGTATTCAGACATACTAGCCACGCTCACCTACTGATTTACTACTGAGTATTCAGACATACTAGCCACGCTCACCTATTGATTTACTACTGAGTTTTCAGACATACTAACCACGGTCACCTACTGATTTACTACTGAGTATTCAGACATACTAGCCACGCTCACCTACTGATTTACTACTGAGTATTCAGACATACTAGCCACGCTCACCTACTGATTTACTACTGAGTATTCAGACATACTAGCCACGCTCACCTACTGATTTACTACTGAGTATTCAGACATACTAGCCACGCTCGCCTACTGATTTACTACTTAGTATTCAGACATACTAGCCGTGCTCACCTACTGATTTCACTACTGAGTATTCAGACATACTAGCCACGCTCACCTTTTGATTTTCTACTGAGTATTCAGACATACTAACCACGGTCACCTACTGATTTACTACTGAGTTTTCAGACATACTAGCCGCGCTCGCTACTGATTTACTACTGAGTATTCAGACATACTAGCCGCGCTCGCTACTGATTTACTACTGAGTATTTAGACATACTAGCCACGCTCGCCTACTGATTTCACTACTGAGTATTCAGACATACTAGCCGCGCTCACCTACTGATTTCACTACTGAGTATTCAGACATACTAGCCGCGCTCGCCTACTGATTTACTACTGAGTATTCAGACATACTAGCCGCTCGCCTACTGATTTACTACTGAGTATTCAGACATTCTAGCCGCGCTCGCCTACTGATTTACTACTGAGTATTCAGACATACTAGCCGCGCTCGCCTACTGATTTACTACTGAGTATTCAGACATACTAGCCACGCTTGCCTACTGATTTACTACTGAGTATTCAGAAATACTAGCCACGCTCGCCTACTGATTTCACTACTGAGTATTCAGACATACTAGCCGCGCTCGCCTACTGATTTACTACTGAGTATTCAGACATACTAGCCACGCTCACCTACTGATTTACTACTGAGTATTCAGACATACTAGCCACGCTCACCTACTGATTTACTACTGAGTATTCAGACATACTAGCCACGCTCACCTATTGATTTACTACTGAGTATTCAGACATACTAGCCACGCTCGCCTACTGATTTACTACTTAGTATTCAGACATACTAGCCGTGCTCACCTACTGATTTCACTACTGAGTATTCAGACATACTAGCCACGCTCACCTTTTGATTTTCTACTGAGTATTCAGACATACTAACCACGGTCACCTACTGATTTACTACTGAGTTTTCAGACATACTAGCCGCGCTCGCTACTGATTTACTACTGAGTATTCAGACATACTAGCCGCGCTCGCTACTGATTTACTACTGAGTATTCAGACATACTAGCCACGCTCGCCTACTGATTTCACTACTGAGTATTCAGACATACTAGCCGCGCTCACCTACTGATTTCACTTCTGAGTATTCAGACATACTAGCCGCGCTCGCGTACTGATTTACTACTGAGTATTCAGACATACTAGCCGCGCTCACCTACTGATTTCACTACTGAGTATTCAGACATACTAGCCGCGCTCGCCTACTGATTTACTACTGACTATTCAGACATACTAGCCACGCTCGCCTACTGATTTCACTACGGAGTATTCAGACATACTAGCCGCGCTCGCCTACTGATTTACTACTGAGTATTCAGACATACTAGCCACGCTCGCCTACTGATTTACTACTGAGTATTCAGACATACTAGCCACGCTCGCCTACTGATTTCACTACTGAGTATTCAGACATACTAGCCGCGCTCGCCTACTGATTTACTACTGAGTATTCAGACATACTAGCCGCGCTCGCCTACTGATTTACTACTGAGTATTCAGACATACTAGCCGCGCTCGCCTACTGATTTCACTACTGAGTATTCAGACATACTCGCCGCGCTCGCCTACTGATTTACTACTGAGTATTCAGATATATTAGCCACACTCGCCTACTGATTTCACTACTGAGTATTCGGATATACTACCCGCACTGGCCTACTGATTTCACTACTGAGTATTCAGACATACTAGCCACACTTACCTACTGATTTACTACTGAGTATTCAGACATACTAGCCACGCTCACCTACTGATTTACTACTGAGTATTCAGACATACTAGCCACGCTCACCTACTGATTTACTACTGAGTATTCAGACATACTAGCCGTGCTCACCTACTGATTTACTACTGAGTATTCAGACATACTAGCCACGCTCACCTACTGATTCACTACTGAGTATTCAGACATACTAGCCACGCTCACCTACTGATTTACTACTGAGTATTCAGACATACTAGCCACGCTTACCTACTGATTCACTACTGAGTATTCAGACATACTAGCCACGCTCACCTACTGATTTACTACTGAGTATTCAGACATACTAGCCACGCTCACCTACTGATTCACTACTGAGTATTCAGACATACTAGCCACGCTCACCTACTGATTTACTACTGAGTATTCAGACATACTAGCCACGCTCGCCTACTGATTTCACTACTGAGTATTCAGACATACTAGCCGCGCTCACCTACTGATTTCACTACTGAGTATTCAGACATACTAGCCGCGCTCGCGTACTGATTTACTACTGAGTATTCAGACATACTAGCCATGCTCGCCTACTGATTTACTACTGAGTATTCAGATATACTAGCCACGCTCGCCTACTGATTAACTACTGAGTATTCAGACATACTAGCCACGCTCGCCTACTGATTTACTACTGAGTATTCAGACATACTAGCCGCGCTCACCTACTGATTTCACTACTGAGTATTCAGACATACTAGCCGCGCTCGCCTACTGATTTACTACTGACTATTCAGACATACTAGCCACGCTCGCCTACTGATTTCACTACGGAGTATTCAGACATACTAGCCGCGCTCACCTACTGATTTCACTACTGAGTATTCAGACATACTAGCCGCGCTCGCCTACTGATTTACTACTGAGTATTCAGACATACTAGCCACGCTCGCCTACTGATTTACTACTGAGTATTCAGACATACTAGCCACGCTCGCCTACTGATTTCACTACTGAGTATTCAGACATACTAGCCGCGCTCGCCTACTGATTTACTACTGAGTATTCAGACATACTAGCCGCGCTCGCCTACTGATTTACTACTGAGTATTCAGACATACTAGCCGCGCTCGCCTACTGATTTCACTACTGAGTATTCAGACATACTCGCCGCGCTCGCCTACTGATTTACTACTGAGTATTCAGACATACTAGCCACGCTCACCTACTGATTCACTACTGAGTATTCAGACATACTAGCCGCGCTCACTACTGATTCACTACTGAGTATTCAGACATACTAGCCATGCTTGTCTACTGATTTGACTACTGAGTATTCAGACATACTAGCCATGCTCGCCTACTGATTTTCTACTGAGTATTCAGACATACTAGCCGCGCTCACTACTGATTCACTACTGAGTATTCAGACATACTAGCCATGCTTGTCTACTGATTTGACTACTGAGTATTCAGACATACTAGCCATGCTCGCCTACTGATTTTCTACTGAGTATTCAGACATACTAGCCGCGCTCACTACTGATTCACTACTGAGTATTCAGACATACTAGCCATGCTTGTCTACTGATTTTACTACTGAGTATTCAGACATACTTGCCGCACTCACCTACTGATTTACTACTGAGTATTCAGACATACTAGCCGCGCTCGCCTACTGATTTACTACTGAGTATTCAGACATACTAGCCACGCTCGCCTACTGATTTACTACTGAGTATTCAGAAATACTAGCCACGCTCGCCTACTGATTTCACTACTGAGTATTCAGAAATACTAGCCACGCTCGCCTACTGATTTCACTACTGAGTATTCAGACATACTAGCCACGCTCGCCTACTGATTTAATACTGAGTATTCAGAAATACTAGCCACGCTCGCCTACTGATTTCACTACTGAGTATTCAGACATACTAGCCACGCTCGCCTACTGATTCACTACTGAGTATTCAGACATACTAGCCGCGCTCACCTACTGATTTACTACTGAGTATTCAGACATACTAGCCGCGCTCACCTACTGATTCACTACTGAGTATTTAGACATACTAGCCACGCTCACCTACTGATTTACTACTGAGTATTCAGACATACTAGCCGTGCTCACCTACTGATTTACTACTGAGTATTTAGACATACTAGCCACGCTCACCTACTGATTTACTACTGAGTATTCAGACATACTAGCCGCGCTCGCCTACTGATTTACTACTGAGTATTTAGACATACTAGCCACGCTCACCTACTGATTTACTACTGAGTATTCAGACATACTAGCCGCGCTCACCTACTGATTTACTACTGAGTATTTAGACATACTAGCCGTGCTCACCTACTGATTTACTACTGAGTATTCAGACATACTAGCCACGCTCACCTACTGATTTACTACTGAGTATTTAGACATACTAGCCACGCTCACCTACTGATTTACTACTGAGTATTCAGACATACTAGCCGCGCTCGCCTACTGATTTACTACTGAGTATTCAGACATACTAGCCACGCTCACCTACTGATTTCACTACTGAGTATTCAGACATACTAGCCACGCTCACCTACTGATTTACTACTGAGTATTCAGACATGCTAGCCACGCTCACCTACTGATTTACTACTGAGTTTTCAGACATACTAACCAGGGTCACCTACTGATTTACTACTGAGTATTCAGACATACTAGCCACGCTCACCTACTGAT
>CM038702.1:1067992-1110492 GCA_021613375.1 Megaleporinus macrocephalus
AACTCCTCATAGTCACATTATGCAAACCGTAAAACACACTCATAACTCTGGCACCACGGCGCAATTTTGAACCCAATTTTAAAAGACATCACAATTACAGACCGCTTTCAAACCCCTTTCATTTCTTGGAATTGTAATCCATGTGTTACATGTGCTTCACCACAAACAGTCCACCCTCTGATGGTATTGTTCCTCTGCTTTGTGTATTTTTTTTTTTTTTTTTGGAAAGGAGACTGAACACAGGCCAAGTTCTGTCCAGTGCAGCACAGCAACAGCAGTTTTTGTGACAAGCACTTTACGTATAGCATATCAGGAAACTGTTCACAATATTCATGAAACCCATAGGTGCTCAACCTTCACGCAGACCTGCTCTCCACAGTATGACACTGACAGTTACTGTATGCTTCACACAGAATTACACATCACTTACTGATAACATACAGATATGGATTCAGGAAAATAAAAAATTAAGCACTGCTACACGTTGAATAAATAAATAAATAAATAACCCCTGCACATGTGGTGCAAAGCATTTACAACATTTGTCAATGCAATCTGCACATGGATGGCACAGCTAAAATTTTAAATAGTTTTGAGGCAAGACAGCACCTGGTGGTGAAAAACAAAATGTGGCTTTTGTAGTAACTAACTTCATTGACTGGTAAGTAAATCATGCATGTTCTGATAAAATATGAACTTCAGCCCACAGAACCGTGGCCCAATTTTAGGCCTTCATAACCATAGCAGTTGCAACCATGGCACAACTCCGCAACAACTCCTTCAAAAGACATCACTTTACGTTGTTGGAACAATAGAACAATTTCAAACATCTTTCAAATCCCTTACATTGCATTGTTAGAACAATGGGGCAAAAGTCTTCCTTTAAACAGACAGCACATTGGAACACTGACAACTTAAGATCCCCAAATCTAGGGTTAGGGTTAGTAAAGGGTTAGTAAAAATGTTGAGTACATCTTGTTACTACAGACTGCTAGTAGAGAATACCTCCAGAAATCTGACTAGTGTCTAGCAAGGCCACTCCCCACAAGTCACTCCTTAGGGCAACCTGAAACCAAAGCTGAAACTAACAGTTACGATATACTTTAGATCCAGAAACATAGCTTTGTAACCAACAGACAGAATCAAAGTAAGTAAAAACTCAACTTACCAACAAGCACTGAGTTCGGCTGACCATTTCAGTGTAGAGTGAAAATAGAAAAGCAGCACAGGGCGTTGACAGACACTGGTATAGAGTCTGCATGGTGCAGCGCTATCCTCCAGCTAGGACTCAAACAACTGAGATGCAGACAGAAGGATCTTATAGTTGACTGTGTTGAAGACAATGATTAATTATAGATCACTCAGATCACAGGATGCTTGTTTTCTAATAGTTCCTAAAATTCAGAAGACTACAATGGGGGGAGGGGGGCGGGCTTTTTCCTACAAAGCCCCCAAACTGTGGAATAATCTTCCAGTTAATGTTCAGACTCTGACACTGTCTCAATATTTAAGTCTAGACTGAAAACATACTTGTTTAGTAGCTTCTGGTAATTAATCTTCTCTTTTAGATAAAGGCAGGAGATCTGGGGGTTCTTGGTCACAGAGGTTTATGGTAAACTGAGATGTTGGTGCTGTTGTTCCACCACTTCACGCCATCACACAGGTTTGTTGACGGTGGAGGGGGGGGGGGGTCCCAGTCTCTCAGGGTGGTCTCATGTCTGTTACCTTCTGGTTCTCTCCTTTTAGTTTAGGCTGTTATAGTTAGATCTGCCAGAGTCACCAGCCTCACTCTAAAATTCTGAATATTCATATTCTCTACAGTCTCACTCCCAAGCCCAACTAACTCTCGCTCTTTAATCCTCCTGAGGAAATGACTGTCCCCCCGTCTGCTGAACGCTGTTGAGAGACTGCCTCAGTCAGAGACTGCCTCAGTCAGAGACTGCCTCTATCTGTGCAGCTTCTAAAGCTTTGCTATCCAGATTTCAAACAGAGAATCTTTTCTTTGGTATTTAGTTCAAACTGTAAATACTGTTTTATCAGAGGAGGATGGGTCTCCACTTGAGTCTGGTTCCTCCCAAGGTTTCTTCCTCCAGTTGAGGGAGTTTTTCCTTGCCCCCGTTGCCTCTGGCTTGCTCACTGGGGGATACATGTTATAACTGTCTGTTTTCAAAACTCTGTAAAGCTGCTTTGAGACAACATCATTGTAAAAAGCGCTATATAAATAAAACTTGACTTGAACCAAACATTTGCTTTTACAAGAACAGCTCTATAGGTTTCTATAGCCTATTCTTGATAATGTTTGTAATTTTATTTATTTAGCCAGGCCTGACAGGCAATAAAAGAGGAACATACATGCATACGCAGGGTGTATGTGTGCCTCTGTCATGGAATGTACTTAATAAGGGGAAGAAACTGCGACCATGCCCCCATGGATCCAGAGGCAGATAGGGAAGTCAGGGGACTCAGACCATCCACAGCCTATTAGGAACTCAGAAGACCTGAGGCCACACATCTCGATGGCCACCGCATGCACACCATAGAGGAGGAAGGATGAAGACCCCAAAAGAAGCCCCCACAGACAAAGAGCAGAGTCCAGAGAGCCAGAAGCAATGAGCAGACCACCCCCTCCCCAGGCCAGCACCCCCAGCATGAGCCGAGCATGCAGCCCCCGAGGCCCCAAGCACCAGAGAGCGGCCCGACCCCCGCCAGAGCCCCACCCACACCAAAGAGGCCCAAAACATCCCCAGGACACAACCGCCAAGGGAGCGGGCCGGATACCGCGGCAAGAAGTCCAGCCTGCACCCAGGGACCCACACCCCGGGGACGGCAGTGATGCCCACCGGGGAGCGGTGGTGAGGGACAACTCCCGCCACCATGCCCACACAATCCAATAAAATTGATGGACAGGCAACAGTAAGCAGACAAGTGGGTTCACCTCAGGAACATCACCCACAGTTCACCACACGGCACACCCGCTCCCTGAGACCCTGTGTGTAATATAATGTGCTGTGAACTGTATGATGCAAAGGAGAGAGAAGAGGGACATCACGCAGCACCGCAAGCAGAGCCGGGGATGTGGCCCTACTCACTGCAGCTCGAGCCCAGGGAAGGCCGGCCGTGGGCACAGATTCCTCCAGAGCCCGAAGGAGCCCAATCAGGAGACGGGCCACCCCGCGAGAGCATACATCCAGGCCCCCACCACCAACAACCATGGCATGCACACAGAACGGCAGCCACCATCTCCAGCCCAAGGTTTATATTGAAAACACATAACACCCTATTCAAGTTTTCTGGATTCTATTAAAACATTACGCTTTTGCTATCAATTTCGGACCTCCTTTAAACCCATTAAATCACCACATTGAACCTCACTCAAACCCATTTTATGTTTCTGTATCGCTATGTTTAATCAGAACATCAACAGAGCTGCTGACACACACAGGAGTTGGACAAGAAAACTGAAAAACCCAGATTGTATCCAAAAAACAAAAACACTGCTGCCAAAATCACGGCAGAATTAAAATGTGCACCTCAGCTCTCCTGTTCTCCTCAGAACTGCCCAGCAGGAGCTCCACAGGGTCAACACACATGGCTGGGCTGCTATAGTCAAACCTTTGGTCACTCGTGCCAATGCGAAACTTCGGTTTCAATGGTGCAAGGAGATCAAATCTTGGGCTGTGGACAATGTGAAACATGTACTTTTCTCTGATGATCCACCTTTACTGTTTTCCCCACATCCGGGAGAGTTACGGTGTGGAGAAGCCCCAAAGAAGCAGAGCACCCAGACTGTTGCACGCCCAGAGTGAAGCATGGGGATCAGTAATGATACCAAACTATTCTGGAGAACCACGTGCATCCAAAGGTTCAAACATAGTATCCTGAAGGCGGTGCCGTGTATCAGGATGACGATGCACCAATACACACAGCGAGACTGGAGAAAGATGGTTTGTTGAACATGAAAGTGAAGTTGAACATCTCCCATGGCCTGCACAGTCACCAGATCTAAATATTATTGAGCCACTTGAGTGTTTTGGAGGAGCGAGTCAGGAAACGTTTCCCTCCACCAGCATCACGTAGTGACCTAAACACTGTCCTGCAAGAATGACTTAAAATCCCTCTGACCACTCTGCAGGACTTGTATATGTCATTCCCAAACCCAACTGATTCTGTACTGACCACAAAAGGAGGCCCTACACCATACTAATCAATTATTGTGGCCTAAAACCAGGTGTTTTAGTTTCATTGTCCAACCCCTGTATGTATATATAAAAATCATATACATTTGACCTTATATGAAAACCATGTAACTTTAGAATTTTTTTTTTTTAATCACCACAATTTGACTTCTCAAACATTACACAATGTTTTTGGAATCACGTGACATTTTGGACATCAAACCATTTTTTACACTTACAACTCCAACTTTAAGCAAATTATTTACAGTGCTCCTGATCGCCATCAATTTTAGAACCTTTTTTTGACAAAACCAAACAAAATTCATCAAACCAGACAAAGATCATATTTTTGGAATCATACTTCAACTTCAGACCTTGCATCACTATTTTAACCCTTAATCAAACCCATTATATGCGGTTAATCTTTTTTTTATTATTTTATTCAAACCCATGTCATGTTTTTGGAATTACACAGGCTGCTGAACCTTTACAGCAAATGTTGGAACATCACAATCTTGGACTTGCATGACAATATTGGACGTCGTTTAAGCCCATATCATATTTTGAAATTGCTTTACAATTATAGACCTCATTTAAACTAATCACATCATGTTTTTGGAATCACGTAACAACTTTCATAATCTTTTGAAACCTTCTTTAAACATGGCTTTAGAATAGTCACAATACTGCACCTCATTCAATCATGTTTCTGGATTTCAGCACACTACTAACACCAATTTGGTCCATATTTAAACCTATTTTACCCAACTCAAATCCATCCTGTTTTTCCTTTTTGGTTGTACTCAAACCCATTGTAACAGTTTCTTGAAATCATATCACAAGTTTGGTCTTCTCCAAACAATATACCATGTATTTGTACTCAAACTGTCTTCAAACCCATGGTGTATTTGGACTCATTTTGGATCGCTTTCAAAACCTCTTTAGACTCAATGCTTTTGGACTTAAGCACACCATTAGCACCATTTTGGTTCATATACAAATGTGTTATATCCCATTCAAACATCACTTCCACCAAACATAATATAAAATTTATATGATTACAAAATATGGACCACATTTAAACTCACCATCATGTTTCTAGATTCAACTCAATGTTGGACTTCCTTCAAACCCATTAAATTCACTAGATCATGTTTTTGTTTGTTTGTTTTTTTTACTTTTAGACCTCAATCAAACCCTTTGAATCATGTTTTGGACTTAAAATGTCCAAGTTGACCTTTTACAGTGCTGCTGTCCCCCATATGTTGAGCATAAATATCTTTGTACATGTGAATTTAACAAACATGTACAGTACATGATAGTTTAGAAAATATTTAAATAAAATACTAGTTAAATAGCTATCTTTCGGTCATGTTCAAACCCATTATGCCATATTTCTGGAACCATTACAATTGTAGGCCTCCTTTGGACCCCCATTTTGTTTTCGCAGCTTTTAAATCTTACCCAGAGCAGCTTACATTAATGATGTGTATAGTTAAAGAACAGACTTCTAGATAGCAAAAAAGGTTAAGTGCAAACTACTCTAACAGTCAGAAAATGGACTAATGCTAATACCTTGACAAACAAAAATATTATTAAATACAGTACAGTATAAATAAGTACAATGTCCAGGCAGTACTCCGACCTAGACTTTATTTCAATGAATCCTTTTAAGAGATTGTGAAGATTAAGAAGTGCTGTTTGGACAGTGAATCAACCACTTGGGTGCCAGGACAACGAAAAGTCTCGATGCTTGTATTCCATGTGACGTGAAGGACAGCAGGTCTAGCCAAGCTGTGATTCAAGTGTAAACCGCAGCTATAAAAGTAGAAAGTGGCTGGCCCAGCTACAGGTATCTGACAAAGGAAACACAACAATGTGGGTGACATGAGTGAACTTGGGAAGATTCAAGACAAGCCATGCTGCTTTCTGGATCAGATGCAGAAGACAAGCCAGGAACAAGTTGCAATATTCAAGCTTTGAAATGACAAGAGACTGGACTAGCACCAGTGTGCCATTCTGAAATAGAACGAGTTGAATCCATCAGATGTTGCAGAAGAGATAACCGTATGACCGAGTTAGGCTCACAATACAGACTGAACAATAACTGTAATCCTGAATCACACCAAGATATTTGGATCTTGAGATAGGGCAATCACAGGATTTCTTAAAATATGATTGCAAAGGACCTGTAGTCCAAGAAACTAACAGCAACTCCAACTCGCTCAAACTGAACTTCAGGTGATAAGTTGTCCAACATCTTTTCATAAATATCAGACCTGCTAATATGCACCAGCCAAATTGCGCAACAAACATTGGGGGGGGGGGGGGGGACAAAACAAAACACAACATTAGTCAGGTGTCATCAGCGTAGGAAGGATCTTTATGAGAGATACTTACCCCACCAAGAGAGGTGTAGAGTGAAAACAAGACAAGAAGCAGAACAAATCCTTCAGACTCCAGGTTGGCTGCTCTTGGTGCCTGGAGCATCAGTCATCGCTATGAGGGCAGTATCTGCTGAGTGCATTGGTTTTAAGTCAGAGTGTTTGGGGTCCTGGAGCAGATTCTGGGTAAGAAAAAGAAACTGATAATCAATACACCACAGCACAATCAATAGTTATAGATAGGCAAGAAAAGCCTGAGGAGACTGTGGGTAGGAAGAGGAGTATTTAGGAAAGCAAGTTAGGGATTGGGAGCAAAAGAACATGAAGGGGTGAAAAGTGAGGCTCTGAGCAGTGAAGGGGGTTACGGTGCAGGGGTCTGTTGAAGTTCAAATCTACAGTGTTGCCTGATCTTTATGCTAAAGGAGATTGAATAAGGAAAAGAAAAAATTAGAGAAGCACCACCTTCTAGACAAAAGCAAACCTGTACCAACACCACTCCTGCAGGTCTGCGTCAGTGACCTGTGAAAGACTGGGCCTTCTAACTGTGTGGTAAGTGAAACAGTATTTAGTAGTTAATAGTATTAAAGTAATTAAATAGAATGATAGAGAAAGGATACTAACCCAAGGCTAAAATGAAACTCTCACTAATGATAAATCCAACAAAAATGTTGAATAAAACTATTTACATTATAATCATGATTTTTGGTGTTAGGGACCTGATTCACATCCATTATGTAGTGCTTTTGTAATCACATCTTTGTGGACCTCATTCAAACCAATGTCGTTTTTGGACTTTCACACTTAAAGCCGCGCTGCTGACCTGTTTGTAGAATCATGTCAAAATTTTGGACTTTATTCAAACCCATTACGTTTTTGGAAACTCACCACAATTTTGGACCTCATGTTTTTAAGCTTCAGCACACTGTCACCATTTTGAACCATATCCAAACCCATTCTATCATTTACTTGGGATCATATCAGTTTGGATCTCCTTAAAACAGATTTCGAACCATGTTCAAACCCACAGTATTTCTGTACACTCATGTCTTTAGAAACACCACAGCTTTGGACCTCTTTCAATTATTTGATGCGTTTGAAATCACAATTTCAAACATTTGAGGGTTTTGGAATCACCACAATTGTAGACTTAATTCACACACATTACATCTTGTTTTTTTATAATCAATGTTTTTGACCTCATTCAAACACACCATGCCTTTGGACTTACAAAATTGTGATGGTGTGAATGTTTAGCTTATACATGGATCATTCAAACCCAATATTTTTTTCTTCAGTCACAACAATGTTTGAGCTTATTTGCATTGTGTTAAAACCTACTGTATCATGTTTGAAGGAGGTTCAAATTGAGTCCAAATACATTACATCATGTGTTTAGACTCATCACAACTTTGGACCTAATTTAAACCAATACTACTGCATTTTTTGGAATCATGTCAATTTTACACCTCAATCAAAACAATTTTTGACCTCATTCAACTTCATTTTATTTATGGACCTTGGCACACCATTTTGGATCACAGTCAAACCCATTTTCTCATTTTCTTGGAATCATGACAATTATGGATCTTCCTTAAAGTAATCAATTCTTTTAGACACATTTCATAATTTGACATTCAAACCCATTATACCATTTTTAGTATAATAAACCTTAATCACAACCCATTAAATATTTTTTTTTAATTCTAAAAACCTGGAATTCTCTTAAACATTAAATCATAATTGCAAATTATGATCATTATACCCATTGTATCATGTCTTTGGACATTTTGTAACTCCTTCAAACTTGTATCACAATTTTTTTAAATAACCAGTTTTAAACCTTTTTCAAACCCACTGTCACTTTTTGGACTTTTATGTAAGCTAAACATTTAAAAAAAAAAATACAGTGCTGTTAACACGCTACAATATCACAATTTTGGATCTCATTCAACATCATAATACCATTTTTGTGGACCACTCTTCATATTAAAACCCATTCAAACATTTTCTTTATATCATACCACAAATCTGGATCGCACTCAAACCCATTATATAATACTTTTGGAATCACATCAGAATTTTACATATGACGCTTTTGGAAAAAAAAAACCACATTTACAGTACTGTTGACCATATGTTGCTGGACTAATCACAATTTTGGGCTTCATTTGAAACACATCACAAAACTTGGACTATTTAAACCCATAAAAACATGTTTTTTTGACTTACAGTTGCACATTCAGAGAAGAACTTTAACAATGTTTCGGACCACACTGCTTCTAGAACCTCATTGAAACAGTTGCTTTTAGATTTTTGCACAGTGCTATCATTTTTGGCTCATATTCCAACCCCCTTACACACTGTGTTTTTATTTCATGTTCAAACTATCTGGCATCTGAACAGTCAAAATGCTCATATCACAATTCTGAATAAGCTTCGAACACATTGTATCACATTTCTGAACTTAACATTACATAGATCTCACCAATACTGTTAGAATGCATAAGTAAACATACAATTTTGCTTCATCAAATTAGTCAAAGAGCTTAATCAAACCCATTATATGGCGATATTCTGATATCACAATTTTGGACGCATTGCATCGTGTTTTGTTTTTCTATTGTGCTTCCTGTGGGTTGGGTTAGGGTTAGCCTAACCCTAGTTGACAGACAAAGCCATCTGTTGAGTAAATCTTGTTACTACAGACTGCTAGTAGAGAATACCTCCAGAATATCAGAATAGTCTCTAGTAGGGCCACTCCCTGCAAGTCACACCTTGGGGATATACTCTAGATCCAGAACTAAATCTTTGTAACCAACAGACAGAATTCAAAGGAAGTAAACACTCAACTTACCAGCAAGCACCTTAAGTTCAACTGACCATTTCAGTGTAGCGTGAAAAGAGAAGAGGAGCAGAGGACATTGACAGACACTGGTAGAGAGTCTGCATGGCGCAGCGAGCGCTACCCTCCAGCTAGGACTCAAACAACGGAGATGCAGACAGAAGGATCTTATGGTTCACTGAACTTTACTTACTGAACATTCAAAAAGTTATTTTTAGAAAAGCATGAGTAAGCAGCAGTAGCTGCGGATTTCTGAGCTGTCCAGCATGAGCTTCCTCAGGATGGGAACAAAAAAATAAATAAATAAATAAATAAATAAATAAATAGGAGACAAGGTACTTAGGACATTTGAAGCAAGAGCTGAGAGAAAATAAAAGCAAGTTATACTGAGTGAAGGAAGAACATGTAGAGATAAGGACTGGAAGAGCAGCAATAGAGTGCAAAAGACAGTGATTATGTGAGCAGTGAAAGGGTTAACTGATATCCAGCGTAGGAATACATCTGCTTGAGTTCAGTATGTGTTGAAGACGGGTTGAGGACAAGGAAGTAAGATGAAGAATGTATGAAAGTAGGGTGAAGCACCCCTTTCTAGACAAAAAGCAAACTTTTGCCACCAACCTTGCCAGTCTGTCTCTGAAAACAGGAGACGTTAAAGGCAGAACACAGGACCCTTGGAGTTGCTGCTTTCTTGAGGAAGATCCAAGTCTCCAACAAAACCAAGAAGCACAATGAATGAAAGTCTGTCTTCTGAACTGCAAATGAGCAATTCCAGAGTCATATGTACCACTCTGGTCCAAGAACATAACCACCACAGCCAAATGAGATTAGATTACTGGAGTTGTGCTTCCTATACCTATAATTAAATCGTCTAGCTCTGGGGCAAGGTATGGGAAGTTTTGAGAGGGGAAGGGGGGTGATGAACATGAATAAACAGTGTTGATGGGTACAAAAATTAGTAGACACACATCTATCTATCTATATCTATGCATGCACTTAGTGGCTAGTAAGGCAACTGCTTGCAATTCACACCTTGAGAGCTAACCTGAAGATAGTAGTACAATTAACTCCAAGACCAAAACTGCCTTGGAGCTCAAGTCAAAGCCAATTAAAACTTAAATTCTAGCTTGCCAGTAAAAAAGACAAACAATCAGAACAGGTATTCTGAAGCACTGCTGACCACCGTATCATGCTGTTGGACCTCCTTCAACCCACTTATGCTTTTTTTTTTGGACTTTACTCAAAACCAATAAATCATGTTTTGGAATCATATAGGTTTGAATAATATATATTAACACATTTTAGCCCTACTTTAAACGTATGACTTCAGAGTTATGGCACAATTTCAAACCTTGTTCAAAAGCATAGTTTCTGGCTTTATATATTTAAGCTTAACATTGACAGACTTGCTGACCAACATATGCTTTTGAAATTTCAATTTTGGACCTCCTTTAACCCATTAAGTTTGTTTTTTTTAAATCATCACATTGTTGGACCTCATTCAAACCCATTATATAATGTTTTTGTACCTACATATTTAAGCTGACCATCTACAGAGCTGCTGACAAACATTTGTTGGAATCCTATATATTTTGGCCCTTACTCAAACATTACAGAATGTTCTCAGCCATTTCACATTTTTTGGACTTATAGCTCCTATTATACACCTTCAGAATTCTAATTTGAGACCTCTTAAAACATGCCCCAAGGATAATCAAAATTTGTTTTTACCTTTAAACCAATTACAATAGGTCTTGGAACTCATCACAATGTTGGTTCTAGTTCAAACATGAAATCATGTTTGTTTGGTTTAATTTTTTTTGTTAATAATTTTTGAACTCATTCAAACCAGTTATATGACTCTTCAGGATTTACAATTCCAAATTTAAGCTGAACATTTACATTGCTGTTGACCACATTATTTCTTAGAAACAATTTTTTGACTACTCAAAATCTTAAAATTTTCTGGCATTGCACTTCCTGTGATGACAGGGTCTTCAGGCTCTCTGGAGAAAGATGGGTATTTAACCAACTCTGTGTTGACAAATTTAACAAAAATGCTAAGACAACTAGTCACATTACAAACGTCTTTGGACAACATTAAAAATTCTTCAATATTTCTTAAACCATCACAATTCTGGACTCATCATGTCGTTATGATCAACTTCAGACCTCATTCAAACCCATCACTTCATGTTTTCAGACTCATCACCATTTCGTACCTTAATTATATTTCACCATTTATATGCTGTTTTCGGATTTACACAGGCAGCTGAACCTTTACGATGCTGCAGACCAACTTATGTTGGAACATCACAATCTTGGACTAGCATGACAATATTGGAGCTTGTTTAAACCCGCATCATATTCTGGAATTGCTTTACCATTGTAGACCTCATTCAAACTCATCACATCATGTTTTTGGAATCATATCACAACTTTGGACCTCATTCAAGCCCATATGATCACATCTTTGGATTTGTACAAAAGCTGAATTTTTACAGGTTTACTGACCAACATGTTGAATCATCACAATTTTGAAACACATTAAAACCCATTATATTATATTTGGACTCAACCTTTGAAACCACCTTCAAACATATTCTTTAGAATCATCACAATACTGCACCTCATTCAATCATGTTTCTGGACTTCAGCACACTACCATCACCAGTTTGGTCCATATTTACACCCAACTCAAATCCATCTCACAAGTTTGGGCCCAAGTCAAACAATATACCATGTATTTGTACTCAAACTTTGTCTTCAAACTAGGGCTGAACGATTAATTGCATTTGCGATAATCTCGCGATATTTAAAAACGCAATTCTCTAACCGCACAGGCTGCGAGGACGAATGGAGCAAACCCGAGCAGGAGGCAGGGAGGTGGGGAAGTGAAGTCAACACAGCGCACTTTAACATGTTGCACAAAGGCTTCAGGCTCGACAGAAGCTGACACAACTGAAAGTCTAATACCAAAGAGGGGCAGCACATCAGTTGTGTGGAATTACTTTGGCTTTAAAAAAGATGCTGCTCAACGTCAGGTACTGTGCAAAACGTGCCTTGCTAATGTTGCTACGACGCGAGGTCACACTACAAACCTTTTTCAGCATTTAAAAAAACACCACAAAGCCTCGTATGATATTTGCAAGGCTAAAATGCCAACGACCAGTGCTGCATCTATAAATACGCCAAGTACCAGCCGACAGGGATCACTGACCGAACTGTTTGAAAGTGTAAGTCCTTATGGACATAATTCGAAGCAGCACGCTGAAATAACTCGGGCAGTAACGGAGTTCATAGCGAAAGACATGATGCCCGTTAATATAGTGAACAAGCCCAGCTTCATGGCTTTGTTAAACACACTGGATATGCGCTACCAAATGCCCTCACGCACATATTTTAGCCGAGTTGCTATACCTGAGCTGTATAAAAAAATGCCGAAACAGAGTTTCAGCTGAGCTGAAAACAGTGGAGTTTTGCCACAACAACTGATCTGTGGCAGCTTCTTCAAGACAGCTGCGGCCTCTTCTGCTTCTCCCGTTCAGCCTGAAGATGTTGCTGAGGCAGAGTTAAACAGCTACCTCATGACCCCTGCCATTGATGGAGAAGATGACCCTTTGGCCTGGTGGAAGGTGCACAAGATTAACTTTCCACGACTGTGCAATATGGCCTGCAAGTATCTGTGTCCCTGCCACAAGTGCTCCTTCAGAGCGTCTTTTCAGTGCTGGTGGGAATATAGTGACTTGTACTCGCTCGTCTTTGAAACCAGCAAAGGTTGACATGATGGTTTTCCTTGCAAAAAATCTGTGAGTTCCTGAGAACAATACAGAGCTACAGAACAGAGTTCTAGCTGACAGTGCCTTGTTTAATTTGCACTTTAGTCTGTTTGCTGCTGTTACTGAGTGACTATTATGTTTACATTACTATTCAAAGGGGTTTTTTTTACATCTAAAAGATTTAATAAGAACAGATTTATTTTGTGTTCACTGAGTTTGAACGAGCTGGTTAAAGCAGATTCTCTTTATGTTTTTTGCACTTTATTTTTTTTATGATGTTACTAGCTGGAGAGCAGTAAGTTAATTTTTTTTATATTTATTGTTTTTTCTATTAAAAAAAAACAAATGGTGAAAAGGGAAAGCATAGATTTGTTTGCTTTATTGTTATCTGTGCCTTAAATAAATCTGACATTGTTTATTATTAAACAGATTGATTTATTGCTTCTGTTTGTTGAAAAATACTTGAAGACATTTTTAAAAATCGCATTTTAAATCGCAATCGCAATTTATAGATAAAAAAATTGCAATTAGATTATTTTCCAAAATCGTTCAGCCCTACTTCAAACCCATTACATTATGTATTTGGACTTATTTTGGATCTCTTTCAAACATGTCTTTAAACTCAAAACTCAATTTTTGGACTTAAGCACACTATTACTACTACGTTATACCCCATTCAAACATTTTTTCTTGGAATCATCTCACTTCGACCGAATATACTATATTATGTTTTTGTAATCATACCACAGTTAGGGACCTCACTTTATCATGGTTGAGATTGTTAACAATATTTGACTTTTCAAACCCATTAAATTCACTATCATGTTTTTTTCAGATCGCGATCAAACCCTTTAAATCATGTTTTGGACTTCAATGTCTAACTTAACCTGGAGTTAAGTATTGATACGTCTTGGAGAATGGCAGGTCTAGCCGAACCATGATTCAAGTGTAAAATTTTGACCATTGCTATAAAAAGGTAGGGAGGAGTTGGTCCAGCTAAAGGTATCAGATGAATGGAACACAGCAATGTGGATGACATGAGTGAACTTGGGAAGATTCAAGACAAGCCATCCGGCTACATGCTGCATAAACTTGCAGACTGGACTAGCACTAGGGTACCATCCTGAGAAAGGATTGGTCGAACCCATCAGATGTTGTAGAAGAGATAACGGCATGACCAAGTTAGGACCACTGAACAATAACTGGTCATCCAGAACCACAATAAGATTCTGCATCTTCAGACAGGACAAGCACAGGATTTCTAAAATAAGATGGCAAAGGACCTGCAGTCCAAGGAACTAACCGCAACTCCGACTCGCTCAAACTGAACTTCAGGTGATAAGCTGTGATATCTTCTCACAAATATCAGACCTGCTAATATGCACCAGCCAAACTGAGTAACAAATGTTGGGAAGGAAAACATCAGAGGGATCAACAATCAGAACTGACCGGCTAGCTGGATTTGAAGCCAGTGCGGGATTTTGGGTGAGGAGAAGAGACAACTGATTACAGAGTATACTTTGAAAAGTTTTAGATTGTACAAAAAAGGGGATACCAGTTGGTAGCTGCTAATGTCAGAGATTCTTCAGGACGAGAACAAAAGAGAGAAAAAAAAAAAGTTGTGGGAAAGAATTTAAAATAGTTAAGGTAAGAAACAAGGTAGGGAGTAAGTGCAGTTCATGCTGAGTAAAGGAAGAACATGATAAAAGCATGCAAAAGAAAGTGATTACCTGAGCAGTAAAGGCAGATCCCTGTGATATCCAGCACAGGAGTAAATCTGCTGTAGTTCAGATCAACAACGTTGCCTGCTCTGTGCACTGAAGGAGACATGTTTCTGGACCTCATTCAAGGCCATTATTATTTTTAAATTTTTTTTTTTTTTTTTTTTTTAAACCGTACACTTCCAGTTACACTGCTGTTGACCACCAAATCCTGTTCTTGGAGTCAAATCACAATTTTAGCTCTCTTCCAAACCCATTAGATTATGTATTTAGATTTATGCTTGCACATTTAAGCTGAACTTTCACATTCATGGCTTTTAGAAGACACTCCTATCCAAAGCAACTTACCACAGTAGTTTGTGGTTAGTCAAAGAGTCTCTCTTGTTCTGGTACAAACAAGTTCTTGTCCAAACAACCCTTGCGCTCATATACTGCTGGAAACAAGCACCCATTCTGATACCTAGAAAGAAACATAGGTTTTAAATGCAAGTGTGAGGAGTTAGGTCAGCTGAAGCAGGAAACAAGGGAGGGAGGCAGCACAAGTTACACAGAGCAATATGTTAGAACATCACAATCTTGGGTCATATTTAAACCCACTATATTATTTTCTTGGAATAATACCACAACTTTGGACTCCAGAAATATAATACTTGCACATCATTTAAATCCATAATTGAGATGAATAAAAGTTTTTTATATAGTGCATTTTACGACGACGTCACAAAGCAGCTTGAACTTCTGTAACATGCGCCCCAGTGGGCAAGCCAGAGCCGAAAATATATAATGCTTTCAGAATCATATCAGAATTTTACATCTCCTTCAAACATACGTCTCATCGCAATCTTTGATCTTCAAACCCATAGCATCTTTGGACTCATCACTTGAATCCTCATTCAAACCCATAATGTTCTTTAGTCACAACAGTTTTTGATCTCATTCAAATCCATTTAAAAAGCATGCACACACTTTACCTTGTGGTAAAGCCCACTGCATCATGTCTTTGGACACAATATGGAACCTCCTTCACACATTAAATTTAGACTTACTTCACTGAACATTTACAGTGCTCCTGACCATATCTTGTTCTAACCCGAACCCCAGAATCATATCACAATTTAAAAGTTTAAAGCCAGACTGTTTGGGGTCCTGGAGCAGGGTCTGGGCAAGAAAGAGATTAAAAAAAAATGATGGATAATTATAGTTATGTCGGCACTGTCTGAAGTAGGCTTTTTCAGGAAAGCAATTTTTCCTCATTAATACCCATCACATCATGCTTTACACATTTAAGCTGAATCTTTAAAGTGATCTGACCAGCATATGTTCTCAAATCCATTATATCTTGTTTAATTAAATCAAAACTTGTATTGTACCATTATGTATTTATGTACTCTCATCATATTAATCTTCTTCAAATCATGTCTTAACACACATCACAATTTTTGACCTCATTCAAAGTCATGTTTTTGGACCTTGGCACACCATCACCATTTTGGTTCGAATTCAAGCCAATTATATCCCATACAAAACCATTTTATCATGACTTTTGGATATTTGAACCCATTTTACCAGTTTCTTGGAAACATCACAATTATGGATCTCCCTCAATTATTTAGACTCCTTACACAATTTTACATTCAAGCATTTCTTCATATCTCCTTCAAACATGTCTTTAGACTCAATTTCAGGTCTTATACAAACATGTACAAGTTTGTTTTTAAATCACTACAATTTTGGACCTTATTCAAACTTCACTCACAGCAATTAAATCTTGTTTTTTTTTAAAATCACAATTTTTAAACCTTATTCAATCCCATTGTCACAGTCATAGACTTGCATACAAGCTAAACATTAACAGTGCTGCTAACAAACATTTGTCAGAATATACCACAATTTTGGACCTCATTCAACCTCATGATACCATGTTTTTGAACTCTAACAAACTACCATCACCGTTTGGCTCATATTCCAACTCGTTGTAATCGCATTTAAACAAATTTTACCATTTTATTTGGGTCATACTCAAACTCAATTTTCTTGGAATCCTATCAGAATTTTACAATTATCTTTCAAATATACATCATGTCATGACTCATCACAACTTTTGCCCTCCTTGAAACCCATTAGCATTTTAGTCAAAACAACTGTGGGCCGCATTCAAATGCATCATTTTTTTCTTTGAATAATCACAATTGTCAATAATTATCTTCAAACACACCGTCATGTCTTTGAACTCGCATCATAATTTTGGACCTCATTCAAACCAATCATGTTTTTACACTTATGCACTGGAAATGAACTCTTACCCAAAGCATCTTCAGAGAGATCAACCTAGGGATACTCAAATGACATGGCGGTGAGGACCTGTAGTTCCAGGTACGAACAGCATTTCAATCTTACTAGGACTGATCTTCAGGTGGTAATTCTAACATCTTTACATGAATATCAGACAAACAGAGACGCAACGGCTAACAAATATCAGACGGCAGAAAGCATTGATGAGCGTCATCAGCAAAACAGGGCTAGGAGAAGCCATGATGGATAATTACATCACCCAAAAAACAAGTGCAGAGTGAAGAGGAGAGGAGAAGCACAGAGCCTTGACAGACACCAGTGTAGAGCCTGCATGGAGCAGACGTGGACACCTCATGTTACGTGGTAGACAGGACGTAAACTGTTCCTGTGTTGACTAAGTGGGGCGAACTTTTTACATACTCTCTACAGAATGCTAGAAGAGAATACCTGCTAAATGTATGTACCTAGTAGCTAACAGGGTAATTCACACCTTGGGCTAACCTGAAACCAAACCTGAAGCTTGTAAATCTCAATTAACTCCAGGTCCAGAAAGACATGCTTGAAATTAAAAGCATAAAAACAAAGTTAAAACTTAAAGCCTACTTACAAACAGAAAAGTCAAATAAATCAGAACAAACATTTCTGGAGCGCTGCAGAATTTGATAAGTCGTTGAGTTCATATCTTCTATTCCTCATTAAAGTAGGTAATCATGAATAAAAATAATTTGATGTACATTCTACAAATAATGCAGTACAGACTTTACTTGTAACTTCTGCACTTTTCTTCATGATGTGGTATTTCTTTTCCTGGAGGTAAGAAAGGTGCTTCTAGCTGGTTCCTATCCAAGGTGAGTAATCCAGGTCCAGAAAGTAAAAACCCTCTCCAGGATCGCACTTAAAAAAAAAAAGACAGGAACAAAATCCTCAGAAGAGCACTTGTACCTGGATTGTTGTATTTACTAATGTGTTCACTTTCATGATGATAAGGTGAGCGTGCAAGCATTTGGCTGCAAAGATCTGCTATTCATTCCTTCAGAGGAAAATTCAGAACTGTAGTCCAAAAACCTGTACAAGTTCAGCATTGCCGATCCGACTGAACATTCCAAAACTGGTTCAGCTTTAAAGTTAAAGGTCATTGTCATGCAGTCTCAGTTGGTGTGTTTGCAGTGGCCCAGTAACCCTTTACCAACCTACTGGTTGATAACATGAAAACCTGACTACTGGTCCACCCTCAGACCAACCGGTAACCAACCATCCATTATCTGCCGGTTAATCCCACTAGTGAGGGTCACGTGGGGGCTTGGAGCCAATCCCAGCAACATCAGGCAAAGGTGGGGTACACTATGGACAGTTTACCAGTACAGCACATGGCCAACATTCAATTACGCACTTCAGAATCAGAAATACTTTATTGATTTCAGGGAGAAATTGCAGTTTTTACAGTCGCAGTCTGATGGTTAAGGGAGGAGTTATAAAGTCTGATGGTTAAGGGAGGAGTTATAAAGTCTGATGGTTAAGGGAGGAGTTATAAAGTCTGATAGTTAAGGGAGGAGTTATAAAGTCTGATGGTTAAGGGAGGAGTTATAAAGTCTGATGGTTAAGGGAGGAGTTATAAAGTCTGATAGTTAAGGGAGGAGTTATAAAGTCTGATGGTTAAGGGAGGAGTTATAAAGTCTGATGGTTAAGGGAGGAGTTATAAAGTCTGATGGTTAAGGGAGGAGTTATAAAGTCTGATGGTTAAGGGAGGAGTTATAAAGTCTGATGGTTAAGGGAGGAGTTATAAAGTCTGATAGTTAAGGGAGGAGTTATAAAGTCTGATAGTTAAGGGAGGAGTTATAAAGTCTGATGGTTAAGGGAGGAGTTATAAAGTCTGATGGTAGGAATGACCTCCTGTGGTGTCTGTAGAGCATGTTGGTTGAATGAGCCTCTCACTGAATGTGCTCCTGCGTCTCCTCACTGTGTGGTCAAGAGGGTGGGAGCTGTTCTCCATAATGGCCTGCAGCTTGGACAGCGTCCTCCTCTCAGACACTGCCGTCAGCGAGTCCATCTCCACCCACAACATCACTGACTCTGCGGATCACTTACAACACACGCACTCACACTTACGGTCAGTTTAGAGTGAGGATCTAACATGCATGTGTTTGGACTGTGGGAGGAAACCGGAGAACCCGGAGGAACCCACTCAAACACAGAGAGAACATACACACTCCACACAGAACCACCCGGACCAGGAATCCAACCCAGATCATCTTACTGTGAGGAGACAGTGCTGACCACTACACCGCCGTACCGACCACTACACCGCCGTACCGACCACTACACCGCCGTACCGACCACTACACCGCCGTACCGACCACTACACCGCCGTACCGACCACTACACCACCATACCAACCACTACACCACCATACTAACCACTACACCACCATACTAACCACTACACCACCATACTGACCACTACACCACCATACCAACCACTACACCACCATACCAACCACTACACCGCCATACTAACCACTACACCACCGTACTAACCACTACACCACCGTACTAACCACTACACCGCCATACTAGTTTCGGTGTGCTATGCAGGACAAGGAAAAGGTGCTTCAACCCTCCGCTTCCCAGTATTCTGCTCACAAATGTTCAATCACTGGAGAACAAAATAGACGAGCTGAACGCGTGGATCAAGTTTCAGGGTTAGGGTTAGGGTACGGTTATGGGAGCTGTTCTCCATAATGGCCTGCAGCTTGGACAGCGTCCTCCTCTCAGACACTGCCGTCAGCGAGTCCAGCTCCACCCACAACATCACTGACTCTGCGGATCACTTACAACACACGCACTCACACTTACGGTCAGTTTAGAGTGAGGATCTAACATGCATGTGTTTGGACTGTGGGAGGAAACCGGAGAACCCGGAGGAACCCACTCAAACACAGAGAGAACATACACACTCCACACAGAACCACCCGGACCGGGAATCCAACCCAGATCATCTTACTGTGCGGAGACATTGCTGACCACTACACCACCGTACTAACCACTACACCGCCGTACTAACCACTACACCGCCGTACTAACCACTACACCGCCGTACTAACCACTACACCATCATACTAACCACTACACCACCATACCAACCACTACACCGCCATACTAGTTTCGGTGTGCTATGCAGGACAAGGAAAAGGTGCTTCAACCCTCCGCTTCCCAGTATTCTGCTCGCAAATGTTCAATCACTGGAGAACAAAATAGACGAGCTGAACGCGTGGATCAAGTTTCACCGCGACATCGAGAGCTGCTGCGTCTCAGCGCTCACAGAGACGTGGCTATCCGCCGCTACACCCAACAACAGCATCACACCGGCCGGCTTCTCCACCTACCGGCAGGACAGAACTCTGGACTCTGGTAAGGGCAGAGGCGGCGGGGTGTGTGTTATGGTGAACTCTCGATGGGGGACAGTTGTAGCAGTTCTAGCCAATCACTGCTCTCCAGACATTGAACTCTTAATGGCCAAAGTTCAACCTTTTTTTCTGCCCAGAGACTTCAGCTCAGTCATCCTCACTACAGCCTACATCCCACCTCAGCTCAGTCATCCTCACTACAGCCTACATCCCACCTCAGCTCAGTCATCCTCACTACAGCCTACATCCCACCTCAGCTCAGTCATCCTCACTACAGCCTACATCCCACCTCAGCTCAGTCATCCTCACTACAGCCTACATCCCACCTCAGCTCAGTCATCCTCACTACAGTCTACATCCCACCTCAGCTCAGTCATCCTCACTACAGCCTACATCCCACCTCAGCTCAGTCATCCTCACTACAGTCTACATCCCACCTCAGCTCGGTCATCCTCACTACAGCCTACATCCCACCTCAGCTCAGTCATCCTCACTACAGCCTACATCCCACCTCAGGCTGATAAGTCACATGCATTGGAAGTTCTGTATGAGCTCATCAATAGACATGAGAACGCTGATCCAGAGGCTGCTTTTATTGTGGTTGGAGATTTTAACAGAGCAAACCTGAAGAAAGTCCTGCCCAAATACTATCAGCATATTAAATTTCCAACCCAAGGAGAACAGACTCCTGACCACTGCTATACAGCACTTAAGGACTGTACAGGAACAGGAACAACCAGTTCTCAGATCAGTCTATCAATGGAGTGAGGAGGCCATCTTCACACTACAAGACTGCTTTGAATCCACAGACTGGAAGATGTTTCATGATGCAGCTGGCAGTGACATCAACGAATACACCGACTCCATCACGCGTTACATCACTGAATACACCGACTCCATCACGCGTTACATCACTGAATACACCGACTCCATCACGAGTTACATCAGTAAATGCACTGACGACATTGTGCCAAAAATCAATGTCAGAACGTTTCCAAATCAGAAACCCTGGATCAACGCTGAGGTTCGTGCCAAACTAAGAGCTCGAACCTCTGCCTACAACTCTGGTGATCTGGCTAGCTACAAGACCAGATGTGACCTTCAGAGGACCATCAGGCTAGCCAAACGGAACTACAGGGACAGAGTTGAATCCAACTTCCTCTGCTCTGATCTCAGACGTATGGAGTGGACTGCACACCATCAGTGATTATAAAGGAGATACAAGTTAACCCACGCAAGGCACCAGGTCCTGATGGTGAACACAGTCGTGTACTTAAAGCATGTGCCAACCAGCTGGCTGAGGTTTTCACCGACATCTTTAACCTCTCCCTAAGACTGTCAGTGGTTCCTACGTGCTTTAAAGAAACCATCATTGTTCCAGTTCCCAAGAAACCTTCTGTCACTTGAACGACTACCGCCCTGTTGCCCTGACAACAACAGCTATGAAGTGCTTTGAGCGGCTGGTCAGCTCACATCTGTTCTATGCTTCCTGCCAACATGGACACTCACCAGTTTGCATACCAACAGTACACACTGCTCTCTCACACTCAGACACACTGCTCTCTCACACTCAGACACACTGCTCTCTCACACTCAGACACACTGCTCTCTCACACTCAGACACACTGCTCTCTCACACTCAGACACACTGCTCTCTCACACTTGGACAGGAAGAACACGTATGTGAGATGCTGTTCATAGATTACAGCTCAGCATTCAACACAAGCATCCCAACCAAACTCATCCCGAAGCTCAAAGACGTGGGTTTGAACTCTTCTCTGCAACTGGATACTGGACTTCCTGACGAGCAGACCGCAGGTGGTGAGGGTGGGTGACAGCATCTCTTCCACTCTGACTCTGAGCACAGGGGCCCCCCAGGGATGTGTACTCAGCCCCCTCCTGTATTCCCTGTACACTAATGAATGTGTAGCCAAACACTCCTCCAACCTCATCTTCAA
Organism: Megaleporinus macrocephalus; assembly: GCA_021613375.1. Classification (NCBI taxonomy): domain Eukaryota; kingdom Metazoa; phylum Chordata; class Actinopteri; order Characiformes; family Anostomidae; genus Megaleporinus; species Megaleporinus macrocephalus. The sequence goes on from CM038702.1 coordinate 1,090,544, forward strand.
ATTCGCTGATGACACTACCATCCTAGGCCTCCTCACAGATGGAGATGAAACAGCCTATAGAGACGAGGTCAGCGCTCTGTCAGAGTGGAGCCACGACAACAATCTCCGTCTAAACATCAGCAAAACGAAGGAGATGATTGTGGACTACAGGAAGCAGCAGAAGGGTGGTCACTCTCCCCTTTACATCAACGGGGCTGAAGTGGAGAGAGTCAGCAGTGTTAAGTTCCTCGGCGTTCACCTCTCTGATGACCTCACCTGGTCCCTCCACACTAACACGATTGTGAGATCTGCCCGTCAGCGTCTCCTCTTCCTGCGCAGCCTCAGGAAGTTTGGACTGCCTCCTGATCTCCTCACTGACCACTACACCAACCCTAGTAACAACTAGTTTCTAATCTCTTCAAAAGTTTACATAAAAAATTTTAAATGCAGAAACAATATTACAAATGAGGGAAGACCTGACCAAACTGATACAAAACCAATACAATGTAAGTTATTGGTCGAGGCTGGCCAGACTTAAGGTAATATGAGAACTCAGGGTTAAAAAGCTTTTTCCAGCAACAACTGTATCATTAAATTACCCGGTCTGTCCTCCATAACTGCAAACAAATACAGTCCTCTCTGACTTGTTCCTGACTGAAGCGCCTGAACAGATCTAAAGTATTCGTTTAGAAGATTAGTGCATCGTTAGAAAGTCAGTTAAGTTGCTTCTGTTCACTCCTAAATAACCAAATTATACAGGAAGAACGAGAAGCTTATGAAGTATCCAAGATCTTATACAGGAAGCCAATGGAGCAACTGGGGACCACAGTGTATTTTCAAACATAAATAAAAACACCAGCACCACCAGCCATATGGCTGTCTAGGATAAACGATGAACCTCAAAGCCATAGAACAGGAAGTCAGTTTAATCTGAGCAGATCAGAACCAAGTAAAGCGACCTTCACTTCCTCTTTTGATCTGACAGATAAACACAAACAGCTCCTAGGCCACTGCGGACACAGGTTCCTGTTTGTCTTTACAGCTGCTCTACAAACCAACAGATGCTGATCTTTAGCTCACCTGCTGCAGGTCCGCTCGGACAGGAGGTGGAACCTGCCAAAGAAAATGTGGTGCTTAACTCCACACTGAGAACTTTTTAACTTCAGTTTAAGCTCCACAGGAGCTTCATGGCTGAGCGTGGTGTCAGAAACACAGCTTTTCCACTGACCAAGTCCAGTCTGTTGAAATGACATAACAGACTCAAGCCCTGGACACCAACTGCTTCTTACAAGCTTGACTACGACCAAAGAGCTCTGAGTACTTCATCTAAGATCGTATCAAATTCTCACACAGCACAACCTTAAAACCACATCAGGACAGTTTTGTATTCCTGCAGCAGCAGAGAACAATTCAAACTAATTAAAACTTTTAAACTGATTTTTAATTATTATTATTTTCAGCTTGGCAGCAAGTTCACTAAACACTGTCTGTTGTGTTTATCACACGTCTCACTGGACATGGACCACGTTCAGCATCAAACCAGCTGCGTTCACATGATGGAGCATATTATATCATAAAAAAGAAAAAGAAAGTGGAGAACTCTTAACATCAAAGGCCTCAAGACGACGACTGACTCTGCATGCGCTGAAATAAGATCAAACAAAGAAAACCTTTCAAACATATTCACGCTTACTGTGTCATTTCTGATACGACATCAACTCGTCTTCTGATTCGCTGAAGATTATCAGCAGTAAATGAAGCACAACGGTTTACATTTACAAAACAGGTTTATTCTCATCTTAACAGCTAAACCTCTGAATTCACTGGAGATTTTATCATCAACAAGTTACCGGCTAACTTTTTATAAAACATTTAATTCCACACAACACGCATCTATTCATCCCTCATTAAACTTACCTGCTTCAGAAACTTGATTAGCGAAGCAGTCAGAGCCCTGTGTGTAATACAGCGATCTGATCTAACTAAAACCCGGTTCATCACCTGAATTAGATTTAAAACACAGTATCAGACAAAAACACTAGGCTTCTTCAAATCTCTAAACTTTGTGCACAATTTTAAATCATTGTAAATTAAACCATCTAGAAAGATCTAAACTGCAGACAGAAGCTATTAGATAGCTAGCAGATCACACCACACTTTAGGTTTCCATTGCTATAGCAACAATACCAACTGTCAGAAATTCAGAATTTATCAAGACACAGGAATTAAGAAATGCTGACGTGATTAATGTAAAAATTTATATCAAAGCTGATCTATGCAGTTACATCTTTAGACACCCCTAAACAAACCTGTAAGTCAGCAATACTACAGAACTTTATCCGTAAAATAATCCACTACGATAAAAGATTATAATCGGTTTCCTGCTCTCAGTAAGGCTGTTAAGAGTAACTGAAAAAAAACACTTAGAAACTTCATACCTGCATATTTATTTTATTAGAAACTCAATTTTATTTCAGTAGACAAAACTGATTAACTACCTCTAAACCTCTTATTTATATAAGTCTTATTTCCATGAACAACTGTTGCTTGATCTGATTTATAAACAATTTAATAAATCACACTGATATTTTATCAGAATAAATAGAACACTTTATATAAAAGTAGTAATTTTCAACAGGTGGTTTGTTAGTATTTTGCTGACAAGTCAATTATTTAATTCTAAAAATACTAATTAATCTCCCCGTATGCCCATTTCTGGCCCAACTAAAACCTCGATTGGCCAAATATGTTCACTCCTGAACTTAAAAACAACAAACAATTTCAAACACATTCAGAGAAATTTACAAAAAGGGCAAACCCTTGATTTCTGAAACCAGTAATCTGAATAAGAAGCTGGAAAATGTCCCGCCAGACCATCAATCATTAAAACACGGAGCCAGAGTCGAAAAGTCGACCACCAGTCGTGCTGGAATCAAAGAATCGACTCTTATAATCGACACTCGGTAGTTTCTCCTCCAGCAGAACCCGCTCTGTGAGAAGTTCTACCTCAGAACACAAAGAACGAGTCCAGAACCGATTCACTGCTCTCTCTGTGCGCGTGCACTAAATCCCTGAGCTGTCAGCTTTCAGCACAAACTCAGTCCGGTCTGCTCGGAACCACATTCAGCTCAACTTCAGCGCGTTACTGACTCAACACACAGAAAGAGTTCCAGCAGTTCAACTAGAGCGAGTCTGACTCTCAGCTCGGACTTACAGTAACGCGGAGTGTCCTCGACTGGACTCACTGACGAAGCCTCCAACTCTCCTCAGTCCGCCTCACACAGCCCGGTACCGCCGTGTTTAGAGCCGGTTCTGTCTGTCCAGCCTCCCGGAGAAACGGCCCACCGAGCCGGAGCTGCTGGACTCTCTTCTCAGGCGCGTGTTCGGAGTTTAAAGACTTTCAGAGCTTCAAACAGCGAGTTCGCTTCTTTTACCTCAAACACTCACTTCCCGCCTCCGCTGCTCGCGCCCTTTCTCGCGCTCTGCTCGTTTAAACTGAATCAGCTGCGCGTCCTGATTGGTTACCGCCCCCAATTAATTTAACCCTTAATGAGCTGCAGAGTCCCGCAGAGTGAATCTCAGAACCACATGTAGGTTCTAAACCTGTAGACTCCACACCGACCCTCTCACTGTAGAGTTTACTGCTGTTACAGAACCAGAACCAGAACTTTACACACTCAAACACAGAGAACCAGAACTTTACACACTCAAACACAGTGGGTTAGTATTTGGAGCACTAACAAAATAAACATTTGAACTTTAAACTCTTGCAGTATCATCCTAAACTTAGTGTTTGTGAAGCTCAAACACCTTTTTTACAGTCACTCACTATCACCTCTTCAGGTACAAAGTGGTACTACAGTGACTCACTATCACCTCTTCAGGTACAAAGTGGTATTACGAGACAGAGTGGGCCAGTGCTAGCTTGTTAGCATGCTCACTTCAGTAGATCTCTATGTAGCACAATACACAGACGCCTTTCACACATTGTGACGTCCATTAGTACTTTTTATTCTGTTAATAATTTGAACTGATTTTGCTTCGGCTGAATACTGGTTTAGTTTAGCTTTCAGTGATTGATCTTCCTCTTTAGCTAAGCGGAGGAGACACCAACCAGCTCTGCTCTTCATTCTTGCCATCTGCTACACCCTCAACTGCATCGCTGTTTTATCCAGCTGTACCAGCGTTAAGATAAGATGGAACTGTTCCAGTTCACTCCCACTTTCCACAAAGACTGAGTCAGAGACTGCCTCAGTCAGAGACTGCATCTACTAGGGCAGTTTTTAAAGTTTTTACTGTCCAGACATCAAAAAGAGATTCTCTTACTTCTATTTTTGAATGTATCTTAATAAACTGTAAATAGTGTTTGACCAGAGGAGGACAGGTTAGGGTTAGGGTTGAGTTTCTCTTGCTGCTGTTGCCTCTGGTTTGCTCACTGGTGGATGTGTTGTGACATCATATTTTCATGTTTTTAACCTCCTGTAAAGCTGCTTTGTGACAACATCATTGTAAAAAGTGGCATAAATAAACTTGACTTGACTGATAGCAAAATCCAGTATTTTCCAAAACTCTTCTAAACCTTCACAGCTTTGCTGTTACATTTACAGCTGATTGATAAAAGCAGACTTTCAGCTGGGGTTTCTTATAGATTACTCTGACTTTAGGAATATGATATTTTTCCAGTATGGTCAGTAAGTGCCAGGTTTTCAGCTCCTTATCGTGTTGTATGTGTATCGTGTTTCTTATCTAAACGAAGCTTCGGGAGTCCTAAAGGTTTGTTGAAAACAGTAACAGCAAGTCCTATTTCCAGAGTTTCCAGTAAGCAGCACTTCGTGGAGGAGCAGTAATGTTTGTACTTACAGTGTTTATTAGAGCAGCAGAGGGCTGGAATGTTTACTTCACCTCATTAACGCAGGTAGAACAGGCAGGTTTTCAAACATTAAATGTGAGAGACATTAAATGACTTACGTGATCATCTTCAGATTGGTCAGATACATCACTTTCACAAGCCAATTTTTGAAAGGAATAAAATTATAGATTTTTTTTGATCCCAGAGGAAATTCAAGATCTCCACATTTAACCCATCCATGTAGTAAAATACACACACACCTACCCTACAGCCCTACCACAGCCCCCGTGGAGTAGTCAGGCACTTCAGTCGTGTCCTGTCGGTTCATGGGATCGAACAGGCAACCTTCACAAGGATGGTTCCCCAACTTCCAGCCCACGACTGCACCACAAATAACTTGTACATTAAGCATATAAAACCGCAGAACTTTAGGCAGGTATTGATATAGTTCATTCCTAAAGCACAATTTAAAAATCCAGACACAACTTTAAAAAACACTCAGATACAGGAGCTCATGAGCAGAGCGGGAAACATAAAAGGTCAAAAGTCAAAGTGAAATAATCCAAAATGCCAAAATACAAGAAAAACCCCCAAAACAAAAACGAGAGACAAGAAAGAGTCAAAAACCGAGCAGTCACTGTACAGGAGAACGCAGTTAGTACTTAGGCTCTGGGGACGTAGGTAACTGTCTGTGATTGGTGGGTAATGGACATGTGACTGTATCCATTATGTTGGTGCTTTGATGATGTGCTCTGGTTACGAGTCTACAGCGTTTGAACTAATTAAAGCTTGCTAAGACTTCTGCTAAAACAACCAGAAAGCAGGACATCACAGTGGAGAGTAGACGTGTTCTTCTACTAGCTCATCAGTTCTCACTGAGCTGGTTCTGCTGCTCCTCTGACAGGACTATAATCTTTGGACAAATAGTTCCTGTAAAGCTTCTTTGTGACAACATCTGTTGTACAACGCATGTATAAATAAATAAACCTGAACCTTAAAATAAAGAAATATGGCTTTAATGTGTTTGTGGAGATGCACAATATGTCCAGCAGGTGGTGCTATTCACAAAGACTGAAGAACATGGAAAGCCCACCAGATGGGGCTAAAGTTACCTAAATACAGGAATGGATTTCAAGAGTACGTGTAGTACAGGAACACTAAAGCTTTCATTAAAAAAAGAAAAGGTGATTTTTTGCTGAGGATGAATAAACAACCCTCAAACACAAATGGACGCTAATTTCAGATACATACAAAAATAGATGTAGATTTTTTTAATATTGCTTTAATAATTCTTGGTGATTTTTTATACAGTTGCAATTATTATTAACAATAATAACATTGCCAAATATAAAAAAGTAGAAAATAAATTAAGCTTTATAAATGAAGCCTGTGAGAGGACTGAGGCAGGACTGAGGCAGGACTGAGGCAGGAGGATCTGTTTGTGAAACTGAACTGAATGTCATTTTTTAGAAAATAATTTCAGAAAAAATATGTATTTCGGTACAGATGCTCCCAAATACTTTTATTTAATACTATTTTAATAAACGAGTGCAGTGATCAGTTTATTAGGTTCACCTAGCCTGCATCTACAACCCCAATTCCAAAGGAGTTGAACCGTTTCACCAATTGTGGTAAAATGTATATAAATTTTAATAAAACAGAATGCAAAGATTCATGAATCTTATAGACCCACATATTATTCCCAGAAGAACACAGAATGTTGAGTAAGACATTTTAACATTTAATGAAAATTATGAACTCATTTAGAACTTGATGCAGCAACATGTCTCTAAAAGATTAGACAGGACCACGTCTACCATCATGTAGCATCAGCTCTTCTTTTAACAGCAGTCTGTATCCGTCTGGGCAGTGAGGAGATCAACTGCTGGAGTTCTGGAGAGGAACATCGTTCATTTTGGTCTGATGTTGAATTATAGCTACTCAGCAGTTCTGGATCTTCTTTGCTGGATTTTTAGTTTCATGATGCTTCAAATGTTCTACTGGTGAAGGTCTGGACTGCAGGCAGGTCAGTTCAGCAGGTCTGGACTCTGTGCTGGTGTGATGATGCAGTATGTGGTTTACTGTCCTGCTGAAATATACAAGGTCTTCTCTGAAGGAGACGTAGTCTGGATAGAGCAGAGGTTCTGAAACCTCTGTAGATGTTCAGCACTGATAGTCTCTCCAGATGTGTGAGCTGCTCACGCTATAGACACTTATGCAGCTCCAGACCATCAAAGACTCTGATAACACAGCGTCAACTTTTTTGAAATTGAGGTGGGACATTTATAGGCATTGTATCACCATAGATCTCCAAAAACAACAGACTGGAGTCGCCCACTCACTATAGCCGAACACTCACTGGAGCCGAACACTCACTGGAGCCGATCACTCACTGGAGCCGAACACTCACTGGAGCCGATCACTCACTGGAGCCGAACACTCACTGGAGCCGAAAACTCACTGGAGCCGATCACTCACTGGAGCCGAACACTCACTGGAGCCGATCACTCACTGGAGCCGAACACTCACTGGAGCCGAACACTCACTGGAGCCGATCACTCACTGGAGCCGAACACTCACTGGAGCCGATCACTCACTGGAGCCGAACACTCACTGGAGCCGAACACTCACTGGAGCCGAACACTCACTGGAGCCGATCACTCACTGGAGCCGAACACTCACTGGAGCCGATCACTCACTGGAGCCGAACACTCACATGGAGCGATCACTCAACTGGAGCGAACACTCACTGGAGCCGATCACTCACTGGAGCCGAACACTCACTGGAGCCGATCACTCACTGGAGCCGATCACTCACTGGAGCCGAACACTCACTGGAGCCGAACACTCACTGGAGCCGAACACTCATCGTGGAGTGTAAGCTGATGTAATAATATGAAAAAAGGCAAAAACACAGCATTTATAACAACATTTATTTCACATGATATAAAACAGATGAGGTTTGCATATTGACTCTGATAACCTTTAATAACTCTGCTCTGCTTATTGTACCGTGTACATTATATACAATATGATCTTTACATTTTCTACAGTAACACCCAAACCTGCTTATTGCTTTTTAACTGATACATGTGCTATACTTCTCTAGATCTGGACCCCAAGATGGACAGAGACCACACTAAACCCACCATTAATACTCTCTGGAATACTCTAGTTAAATATTTTTCAGCCATAGAAAAATAAAATGTAAGCCGGAACATTCATGGATGTGTCGGGAACTGTCGGGAACAGAGCTGCAGTGTGTGTTTTACAGAATCGCACTTGGCTCTGTAGCACCTCACTCTCACTCTCTCACTCTCTTTGTACACCCATCGTCTGATCAACACAGAACTACTGTAGTTTATAAAAACCCACCAGGTGCTGAAGTGCAGGAGATACAGGATCTACAGCTGGAGTGTTAAAAACTAAAACCAGAACCGAAAATAAAAACAAGCAGATTAATAAACTCCTGCACAGTGGAGGAGAGACAGACAGAGAGAGAGAGAGAGAGAGAGAGAGAGAGAGAGAGAGGGAGGGAGAGAGAGAGGACAGGGGGAAGAGGGGGAAACAGAGAGAGAGGAAACAGAGATAGAGAGATACTGAGAGAGAGGAGACAAAGAGAAAAAGAGAGACAGAGACACTAAGAAAGAAAAACACTGAGAGAGAGGGAGACCGAGAGATACAGAGACACTGACAGTGAGAGAGAGAGGGAGGGGGAGAAAGAGGGAGGGAATGAGAGAGAAAGGGAGAGAGGAGGGGGGGAGAGAGTGGGAGACAGAGAGAGAGACACTGAGAGAGAGGAGACAAAGAGAGAAAGAGAGACAGAGACACTGAGAAAGAAAAAGACACTGACAGTGACAGAGACAGTGACAGTGAGAGACAGAGCTGCTGTCCTCTCTCTGATCAGGTGAAGAAACGGTGGCTGCTCTAATAATTAAACATCTAAAACGTGGTTGAAGCAGATCCGTCGCTTCCTTCATCCAAACTAACCAGTAAACTCTGCAGCATCAGAACCACAACAAACAATCAGATCACAACCAGAGACGATATCAGCCGTCCTGGAAGCTGCGGCCTCTCGCTTCATGAACGCGGGTCAGTCTGTGGACTCCAGGGCTGCGTCTGGACTGTCCAGCAGGACGTCCTTCTCAGGTTCACGTTCAGTGATGATGATGTGGCTGAGCTGAACAGAGAGAGCAGCGGTCAGATCTAACACCATCAAGGTAACGACATTGGACACCCAGTTTTTTAAAACATTCCAGTAACCAGTAAACACAGCGGGGAACACCAGATCTGGTAACTCCGGTTCCTCATATTCTTAATTTTCAGGAAGAGTTTAAAGTCAGACTGAGTTAAAAGTTTTGTGATTCACTGATAAACTAAACTTATTAAAACTAATTATAATTTCTTTAATAATCACAGACTCGGTTTTAGATTATTAATGTCTTTTTCTTGTTTTCAGAAGGTCCTTTTAACGAAATGTGCAGTATTGCTAATATTAGACAATAACCCCCCCCCCCCCCCCACCCCCCCCCCCCACCCCATACCCACCCCCCACAACACCCACCCCCCGGGAAGCTGATTACTGCCGCACATCCGAGTGTCCGTCACTTTCCTTGGAGCGAGACACTGGCGGTGTAATCATACATTGTAAACAGTCTGTAAGTTCTTACTTTACTGCTTCTTCACTAAACACACATGAAGTGAGATCCGTCAGGAAGCTGCGGCGGAGGGGGCGGAGACGAGCCGGGAGACTGCGGTGGACTGGACAGGCTGTTCACTGCAAACCGGTTAAAACAAGACCAAACAAACAGCAACACAGCAAACCGTTAATCGATACACATCAAACACAGACAGACAGACAGACCAACAGATGGACACTCAGTATTACAGACAGACAGACACACAGTATTACAGACAGACGTACACTCAGTATTACAGACAGACAGACAGACACTCAGTATTACAGACAGACAGACAGACACAGTATTACAGAAAGACAGACAGACACTCAATATTACAGACAGACACTCAGTATTACAGACAGACAGACAGACACTAAGTATTACAGACAGACAGACAGATGTACACTCAGTATTACAGATAGACAGACAGAGAGACTGACACTAAGTATTACAGACAGACAGACACACAGTATTACAGACAGACAGACAGACGTACACTCAGTATTACAGATAGACAGACAGACATACACTCAGTATTACAGACAGACAGATGTACACTCAGTATTACAGACAGACATACTCAGTATTACAGACAGACAAACAGGCAGACGTACACTCGGTATTACAGACAGACAGACAGACGTGCACTCAGTATTACATACAGACAGACAGACATACACTCAGTAATACAGACAAACAGACGTACACTCAGTATTACAGACAGACAGATGTACACTCAGTATTACAGACAGACATACTCAGTATTACAGACAGACAAACAGGCAGACGTACACTCGGTATTACAGACAGACAGACAGACGTGCACTCAGTATTACATACAGACAGACAGACATACACTCAGTAATACACAGACAGACAGACGTACATTCAGTATTACAGACAGACGTACACTCAGTATTACAGACAGACAGATAGACGTGCACTCAGTATTACAGACAGACAGATAGACGTGCACTCAGTATTACAGACAGACAGACGTACATTCAGTATTACAGACAGACACTCAGTATTACAGACAGACTAACCGACGTGTACTCAGTATTACAGACAAACAGACAGACAGACAGACGTGCAGTCAGTATTACAGACAAACAGAAAGACGACCCTCAGTTTTACAGACAGACAGACGTACACTCAGTATTACAGACAAACAGACGTACACTTAGTATTACAGACAGACAGATGTACACTTAGTATTACAGACAGACAGACAGACGTACACCCAGTATTACAGACAGACAGACAAACGTTCACTCCGTATTACAGACAGACAGACAGACGTGCACTCAGTATTACATACAGACAGACAGACGTAAACTCAGTATCACAGAAAGACAGACAGATGTACACTCTGTATTACAGACAGACAGACAGATGTACACTCAGTATTACAGACAGACAGACAGAAGTACACTTAGTATTACAGACAGACAAACAGACGTACACTTAGTATTACAGACAGACAGACAGACAGACAGACAGACGTACACTCAGTATTACAGACAAACATACAGACAGACGTACACTTAGTATTACAGACAGACAGACGTACACTTAGTATTACAGACAGACAGACAGGCAGACGTACACTCAGTATTACAAACAGACACGCGTACACTCAGTATTACAGACAGACAGACAGACGTACACTCAATATTACGGACAGACGTACACATAGTATTACAGACAAACAGACGTACACTCAGTATTACAGACAGACAGATAGACGTACACTCAATATTACGGACAGACGTACACATAATATTACAGACAAACAGACGTGCACTCAGTATTACAGACAGACAGATGTACACTCAGTATTACAGACAGACAGACGTACACTCAGTATTACAGACAGACAGACACTAAGTATTACAGACAGACAGACAGACACACACAGTATTACAGACAGACAGACAGACAGACAGACAGACGTACACCCAGTATTACAAACAGAAAGACAGACGTGCACCCAGTATTACAGACAGACGGGCATACACTCAGTATTACAGACAGACAGATGTACACTCAGTATTACAGACAGACGTTCACATAGTATTACAGACAGACTAACTGACGTACACTCAGTATTACTGACAGACAGACAGACGTGCACTCAGTATTACATACAGACAGACAGACGTAAACTCAGTATCACAGACAGACAAACAGGCAGACGTACACTCGGTATTACAGACAGACAGACAGACGTGCACTCAGTATTACAGACAGACAGACGTACACTCAGTATTACAGACAGACAGACAGATGTACACTCAGTATTACAGACAGACAGACACTAAGTATTACAGACAGACGTGCACCCAGTATTACAGACAGACGGGCGTACACTCAGTATTACAGACAGACAGACGTACACTCAGTATTACAGACAGACATTCACATAGTATTACAGACAGACTAACCGACGTACACTCAGTATTACTGACAGACAGATAGACGTGCACTCAGTATTCCATACAGACAGACGTAAACTCTGTATTACAGACAGACGTACACTCAGTATTACAGACAGACAGACAGACAGACAGACACTCAGTATTACAGACAGACAGACAGACAGATGTACACTCAGTATTACAGACAGACGTACACTCTGTATTACAGACAGACAGACAGACAGACGTGCACTCAGTATTACAGACAGACAGACAGATGTGCACTCAGTATTACAGACAGACAGACAGACAGACGGACACTAAGTATTACAGACAGACAGACAGACACACAGTATTACAGACAGACAGACAAACGTACACCCAGTATTACAGACAGACAGACAGGCGTACACTCTGTATTACAGACAGACAGACAGACACACGGACACTAAGTATTACAGACAGACAGACAGACGTACACTCAGTATTACAGACAGACAGACAGACATGCACTCAGTATTACAGACAGCCAGACATACACTCAGTATTAGACAAACATTCAGTATTACAGACAGACAGACAGACAGACGTACACTCAGTATTACAGACAAACAGACGTACACTCAGTATTACAGACAGACAGACGTACACTCAGTATTACAGACAGACAGACACTCAGTGTTACAGATAGACAGACGCATACTCAGTATTACAGACAGACAGACAGACAGACGTACACTCAGTATTACAGACAGACAAACAGGCAGACGTACACTCGGTATTACAGACAGACAGACAGACAGACGTGCACTCAGTATTACAGACAGACAGACGTACACTCAGTATTACAGACAGACAGACACTAAGTATTACAGACAGACAGACAGACACACACACAGTATTACAGACAGACAGACAGACGTACACCCAGTATTACAGACAGACAGACAGACGTGCACCCAGTATTACAGACAGGCATACACTCAGTATTACAGACAGACAGACGTACACTCAGTATTACAGACAGACATTCACATAGTATTACAGACAGACTAACCAACGTACACTCAGTATTACTGACAGACCGACAGACGTGCACTCAGTATTACAGACAGACAAACAGGCAGACATACACTCGGTATTACAGACAGACAGACAGACAGACGTGCACTCAGTATTACAGACAGACAGACGTACACTCAGTTTTACAGACAGACAGACAGACAGATGTACACTCAGTATTACAGACAGACAGACAGACAGACAGATGTACACTCAGTATTACAGACAGACAGACAGACAGACCGACACTAAGTATTACAGACAGACACACACACAGTATTACAGACAGACAGACAGACGTACACCCAGTATTACAGACAGACAGACAGACACTAGGTATTACAGACAGACAGACACACACCCAGTATTACAGACAGACAGACAGACACACAGTATTACAGACAGACAGACAGACGTACACCCAGTATTACAGACAGACAGACAGGCGTACACTCAGTATTACAGACAGACAGACACACGGACACTAAGTATTACAGACAGACAGACAGACAGACAGACACACAGTATTACAGACAGACAGACAGACAGACGTACACTCAGTATTACAGACAAACAGACGTACACTCAGTATTACAGACAGACAGACGTACACTCAGTATTACAGACAGACAGACACTCAGTATTACAGATAGACAGACGCATACTCAGTATTACAGACAGACAGACAGACAGACGTACACTCAGTATTACAGACAGACAAACAGGCAGACGTACACTCGGTATTACAGACAGACAGACAGACAGACGTGCACTCAGTATTACAGACAGACAGACGTACACTCAGTATTACAGACAGACAGACAGACAGACGTACACTCAGTATTACAGACAGACAGACGTACACTCAGTATTACAGACAGACAGACACTCAGTATTACAGATAGACAGACGCATACTCAGTATTACAGACAGACAGACAGACAGACGTACACTCAGTATTACAGACAGACAAACAGGCAGACGTACACTCGGTATTACAGACAGACAGACAGACAGACGTGCACTCAGTATTACAGACAGACAGATGTACACTCAGTATTACAGACAGACAGACAGACAGACACTAAGTATTACAGACACAGACAGACACACACAGTATTACAGACAGACAGACGTACACCCAGTATTACAGACAGACAGACAGACAGACGTGCACCCAGTATTACAGACAGACGGGCATACACTCAGTATTACAGACAGACAGACGTACACTCAGTATTACAGACAGACATTCACATAGTATTACAGACAGACTAACCAACGTACACTCAGTATTACTGACAGACAGACAGACGTCCCGAATTAAACACAAACTTAGAAAATCTAAATCAGTTTGTTTAAATAACTTAGTTAATATAAGAATATTAGATCCAGTGTCTAGCTGCAGTGTTTCTGAATTAAGGTTTGGTTTATTTAATATAAGATCACTGAACTCTAAGGCTGTCATTGTAAATGATACAATAACCTACCATAAAATTGATGTGTTATGTCTCGTAGAAACATGGATTAAACCTGAGGAATATTTGGCATTAAATGAAGCCACCCCCCTAGGCTATAAGTATGTACACAGCCCCAGACTGGTCCGGTAAAGGAGGGGGTATATGTGTCATTCATAAAAATTCATTAGACATAAGTCAGAAACACAATCTCACTTTCAATTCTTTTGAAATTCTTCTCATAAACATCACCAATCCGACCACTAATAGAAGTGTACTCACCCTAGTCAGCATTTATAGACCACCAGGACCTTATTCTGAGTTCTTAAAAGAATTTAGTGACTTTGTTGCAGATCTAGCAGTGAGCGCTGAAAAACTAAATAATCGCAGGAGATTTTAATATTCACTTTGAAAACTCAGCAGATCCATTAAAAAAGGCTTTTTCATCTATCTTAGACTCTATAGGTCTCACTCAGAATGTAATAGGGCCTACACACTCCTGTAATCACACACTAGATCTAGTTTTGACTTTAGGTGTTGATATACATAATCTTACTGTTCTTCCACAGACTTCAGTAGTTTCAGATCACTACCTAATTTCATATGAATTGAGTCTTAGTAAAAATGTATGTACACCCCGTTATTGCATGAAACGTTCAATAATGCCAAATACATCTCAGAACTTTATTGAAACTCTTCCAGATTTATCAACCATAATTTTTCCATCATCAGACCCAACCGAGCTAGACAGAATAACTGACTGCGTAGAAAATACGCTCCGACTAACTTTAGACAACGTTGCACCTATAAAAATTAAAAAGATGCAACAAAAAAAGCTCGCTCCGTGGGTACAACAATGAAGTACGCACCTTAAGACAGACAGTACGGAAATTAGAACGCAAATGGAGAGTGACCAAGCTAGAGGTATTTCACTCTGCTTGGAAGGACAGCCTTAGCAGTTACAGAAAGGCACTTATTAAAACACGCTCAGCATACCTGTCCACACTCATCAACACACACTCAGCATACCTGTCCACACTCATCGAACACAACAAAAACAATCCTAGAGTTTTATTTAGCACCATCGCAAAACTTACCAAAAATCAGGCAGGATCTGAACCTCAAATACCCGCCAACCACAGCAGCAATGATTTCATGGACTTTTTCAATAGCAAAATCGAGAATATTAGACAAAAAGTTCTACCAATACGAGTAACCTATCCTTCATCCGGTTTGGCTCAAACAGCACAAAATGTGATTTTAGAAGAAAGACTAGAAACATTTTCTCCACTACAGCAGACAGAACTAGAAAAACTTATCTCTTCCTCAACTTCTGCTACATGCACACTTGATATGATTCCAACAAGCCTATTGAAACAAGTATTACCAGCTATTATTAAACCTTAACTATCATCAACTCTTCTCTTAGTCTGGGTCATGTACCTAAGTCTTTTAAACTAGCTGTGATAAAACCCTTGATAAAGAAGCCAAATCTTGACCCCAGAGAACTGTCCAGTTATAGACCCATTTCCAATTTACCTTTTATCTCTAAGATTTTAGAAAAGGCTGTAGCTCGACAACTCTGTTCTCATCTACATAAGAACAACATATATGAAAAATTCCAATCTGGTTTTAGGCCACATCACAGCACAGAGACAGCTTTAGTTAAGATAACAAATGATCTTCTTCTTGTCTCTGATCAGGGCCACGTATCTCTACTGGTGTTACTAGATCTAAGTGCAGCTTTTGACACTATAGATCACACTATTCTTTTGGACAGGCTAGAAAATATAGTTGGAATCACAGGAACAGCGTTATCCTGGTTCACATCTTACCTTAGTGATCGCTTTCAGTTTGTAAAGATAAATAATGTATCGTCTAACACTACAAAAGTGAAATATGGAGTTCCACAAGGTTCTGTTTTAGGTCCTCTGTTATTTACACTATATATGCTACCATTAGGCTCAGTTATAAATAGACATGGAATTAGTTTCCACTGTTATGCTGATGATACACAGCTGTACATATCAGACCAGATGACAAATCCAGATTAAATAAGATAGAAGATTGTGTAAGAGATATTAGACTTTGATGCTACAGAACTTCCTTCTTTTAAACCCAGATAAAACGGAAGTTCTCCTCCTCGGCCCAAAGGCTGCTCGGACTACATGTTCAGATTTAATGTTAAATCTTGCTGACTTCTCTGTAGTTCCTGGTTCAGTAGCCAAAAATCTTGGTGTAACAATTGACTCTGACATTTAATCAACACGTAGGTAACATTACAAGAACAGCGTTTCTTCACCTACGAAACATTTCAAAGTTAAGAAATGCGTTATCTGTGTCTGATGCTGAAAAGTTGATACATGCCTTTATAACCTCAAGGCTAGATTACTGTAATGCATTATTGTCAGGATGCTCCAGCAGAACCTGAATAAACTTCAGTTAGTTCAGAACGCTGCAGCTAGAGTACTAACTAAAACCAGGAAATTTGATCACATCAGTCCAGTTTTATCAGCGCTACACTGGCTTCCTGTTAAATTCCGTATCGACTATAAAATTCTATTACTGACGTATAAAGCCCTGCACGGTCTCACACCGGAGTACCTGCAAGATCTAATTTCCTATTATGAACCGCCACGTTCACCCAGATCACAGGATGCTGGTTTTCTAATAGTTCCTAAAATTCAGAAGACTACAATAAAGGGGGGAAGAGCTTTTTCCTACAAAGCCCCAAAATTGTGGAATAATCTCCCAGTTAATGTTCGGGACTCTGACACAGTCTCAATATTTAAGTCTAGACTAAAAACATACTTGTTTAGTGTAGCTTTTTGTAATTAAGCTTCTCTTTTAGATAAAGGCAGGAGATCTGGGGGTTCTTGGACACAGAGGTTTATGGTAAACTGAGATGTTGGTGCTGTTGTTCCACCACTTCACGCGATCACACAGGTTTGTTGATGGTGGAGTGGGGGGACCCCAGTGTCTCAGGGTACTCTCATGTCCATGTTACCTTCTGGTTCTCTCCTTTTAGTTTAGGCTGTTATAGTTAGATCTGCCGGAGTCACCAACCACACTCTAAAATTCTGAAAATTCATATTCTCTACAGTCTTACTCCTGAGCCCAACTAACTCTTTCTCTTTACTCTTCCTGAGGAAATGACTGTCCTCCTGTCTGTTGAAGGCTGTTGAAGGACTGATCATCGGGCCATCACCCCACCATCACCAGCCAGCTCACCTGTCCATTTACTGCTACACCCTCAGTTACATCACTGTGCCATCCAGATGCACCAGCACTGAGATAGGATGGGACTGTTTCAGCTCACGCCCACTTTACATAAAGACTGTCATAGACTGCCTCAGCCAGAGACTGCCTCAGTCATACACTGCCTCTATCTGTGCAGCTTCTAAAGCTTTGCTATCCAGATTTCAAACAGAGACTCTTTTCTTTGGTATTTAGTTCAAACTGTAAATACTGTTTGACCAGAGGAGGATGGGTCTCCCCTTGTGAGTCTGGTTCCTCCCAAGGTTTCTTCCTCCAGTTGAGGGAGTTTTTCCTTGCCACTGTTGCCTCTGGCTTGCTCACTGGGGGATATATGTTATAACTGTTTTCAAAACTCTGTAAAGCTGCTTTGAGACAACATCGTTGTAAAAAGCGCTATATAAATAAAATTGACTTGACTTGAATTGACGTGCACTCAGTATTACATACAGACAGACAGACGTAAACTCAGTATCACAGACAGACAAACAGGCAGACGTACACTCGGTATTACAGACAGACAGACAGACAGACGTGCACTCAGTATTACAGACAGACAGACGTACACTCAGTATTACAGACAGACAGACAGACAGATGTACACTCAGTATTACAGACAGACAGACAGACAGATGTACACTCAGTATTACAGACAGACAGACAGACAGACAGACACACACACAGTATTACAGACAGACAGACAGACGTACACCCAGTATTACAGACAGACGTACACCCAGTATTACAGACAGAAAGACAGACATGCACTCAGTATTACAGACAGCCAGACATACAGACGTAGACTCAGTATTACAGACAAACAGACGTACCCTCAGTATTACATACAGACAGACAGACGTACACTCAGTAATACACAGACAGATGTACACTCAGTATTACAGACAGACAGATAGACGTGCACTCAGTATTACAGACAGACAGACAGACGTACATTCAGTATTACAGACAGACAGACACTCAGTATTACAGACAGACTAACCGACGTGTACTCAGTATTACAAACAGACAGACAGACGTGCAGTCAGTATTACAGACGAACAGACAGACGTACACTCAGTATTACAGACAAACAGACAAACAGACGTACACTCAGTACAGACAGACAGACAGACAGACGTACACTCAGTATTACAGACAGACAGAGGTACACTCAGTATTACAGACAGACAGACAGATGTACACTCAGTATTACAGACAAACAGATAGACATACACTCAGTATTACAGACAGACAAACAGACAGACGTACACTCAGTATTACAGACAGACAGACAGACGTACACTCAGTATTACAGACAGACAGACAGAGAGGGGTACACTCAGTATTACAGACAGACAGACAGACGTACACTCAGTATTACAGACATTACATTTGTTTTGTAAACATCATGTTTGTTATAAACAGGTGTTAAATAGCAGCAGGTGTGTTAGTTGATCAGAAGCTGGTGAGATAATGAAGATTATGTTAATTAGTTTATTAATTAGTTTACAGTGGTTGAGCGCAGTGTCCAGTAATGCGACTGCTGTGAATCTGTAACTGATCTGAACTGAGGGTAAGGTTTGGGGTGAAGTTTGGGGTGAGGGTGAGGTTTGCGGTGAGGGTGAGGTTTGGGGTGAGGGTGAGGTTTGGGGTGAGGTTTGGGGTGAGGGTGAGGTTTGGGATGAGGGTGAGGGTAAGGTTTGGGGTGAGGGTGAGGTTTGGGGTGAGGTTTGGGGTGAAGGCGAGAGTTGGGGTGAGGTTTGGGGTGAGGGTGAAGGTGAGGTTTGGGGTGAGGGTGAAGTTTGGGGTGAGGGTGAGGGTGAAGGTGAGGTTTGGGGTGAGGGTGAAGTTTGGGGTGAGGGTGAGGGTGAGGTTTGGGGTGAGGGTGAGGTTTGGGGTGAGGGTGAGGTTTGGGGTGAGGGTGAGGGTTAGGGTGAGGGTGAGGTTTGGGGTGAGGGTGAGGGTGAGGTTTGGGGTGAGGGTGAGGGTGAGGGTGAGGTTTGGGGTGAGGGTGAGGGTGAGGTTTGGGGTGAGGGTGAGGGTGAGGTTTGGGGTGAGGGTGAGGTTTGGGGTGATGTAGCAGCTCATAGGTTTAAACACTTCCTCTCACCTGAAACCAGATTGCCGTGTTTGGAGGCGACGACATCGTAGGAGTCTTTGATGATCTGACCTTCACGCTGTCCAGACTGCTTTGTCTCCTCGTCCTCGTCCTCGTCCTCCTCGTCCTCCTCTGTGCCCACCCGCA
>CM038702.1:1115492-1122992 GCA_021613375.1 Megaleporinus macrocephalus
GAGGCTGAGGGAGGAGGCTGAGGGAGACTGAGGGAGGAGGGTGGGGGAGGCTGAGGGAGGAGGCCAAGGGAGGAGGCTGAGGGAGGAGGGTGAGGGAGACTGAGGGAGGAGGGTGGGGGGAGCTGAGGGAGGAGGCTGAGGGAGGAGGGTGGGGGAGGCTGAGGGAGGAGGGTGAGGGAGGCTGAGGGAGGAGGCTGAGGGAGGAGGCTGAGGGAGGAGGCTGAGGGAGGAGGCTGGGGAGGATAATGTGCTCAGAAGGCGCGAACGTTCGGTTACCTTTAGAACTCAGAGGCTCTTTCTCCGCAGGCTCAGATTTGTCCTCTCCGTTACTCTCGTCCACCTCAGCCACTGTGGTCAGCTCGGGCTCGCTCTTATACAGCCTGTAGTCCGGACCCTGCAGGAGAGACCCCCGTTTAATAACTCTCAGCTTTCCTGAGGGGACGACATGGACTGAAAGTATGAGACATAAACGTCATGGGGATGAAAGACGGTGAACCACTGTCTCTGGCCAACACTGAGCTGGACAATCTGTCCTCGTCCAACCAGAAAACGAGAAGAACGTTTAAACTCTGAAATGCTCGCGGATGATGAAGCAGTGATGACGATGATGATGACGTCTGAGAGTTTATGGAGTTAAGTTTGAAGGATCAGATGATGTGAAGGAGGTGAACAGAAAGGGTGGGGCGCAGGGTGGGGCGCAGGGTGGGACGCAGGGTTCAGTGGCCTCTTACGCTGTGGCTGCCGTTGCGCTGGGCGGCCTTGCGGTCCTCGGGCCGGTGTGCGGTCGTGCGAGGCGTGTGCGGCTGTGCCGAGCCGGGGCAGGGCTGGGGGGGCACGCAGGGGCGCTCTCCGCCCTCGTACAGCTGGGGAAGCGGAGGACGCGGGGGCACGGAGTCGGACTCCTACAGAACATAGTCCCAACTGAGAGGTCAAATGAAATCTCGGTTGTCAGGGGCAACTGCTGGCTCAGAGCTGAGTTTGGAGAGGAATCAAGTAGTGGACGCGGAGCTGAAGTTCAACGAATCACAGCCGCTTCTATACTACACCATATATACTACACCATATATACTACACCATATATACTACACAATATATACTACACCATATATACTACACCTCTATACTACACAATATATACTACACCTCTATACTACACAATATATACTACACCTCTATACTACACCATATATACTACACAATATATACTACACCTCTATACTACACCATATATACTACACAATATATACTACACCTCTATACTACACCATATATACTACACAATATATACTACACCTCTATACTACACCATATATACTACACCTCTATACTACACCATATATACTACACCTCTATACTACACCATATATACTACACAATATATACTACACCTCTATACTACACCATATATACTACACCATATATACTACACCATATATACTACACCTCTATACTACACAATATATACTACACCTCTATACTACACAATATATACTACACCTCTATACTACACCAATATATTCACTACACCATATATACTACACATATATAGCTACACCTCATTACTACACCATATATACTACACCCATATAGTACTACACCATATATACTACACCTCTATACTACAACCTCTATATCTACACCATATATACCTTACAACCTCTATACTACACAATATATACTACACCTCTATACTACACCATATATACTACACCATATATACTACACCATATATACTACACCTCTATACTACACAATATATACTACACCTCTATACTACACCATATATACTACACCATATATACTACACCATATATACTACACCTCTATACTACACAATATATACTACACAATATATACTACACAATATATACTACACCTCTATACTACACCATATATACTACACAATATATACTACACCTCTATACTACACCATATATACTACACCATATATACTACACCTCTATACTACACAATATATACTACAACAATATACTACACCTCTATACTACACCATATATACTACACCATATATACTACACCATATATACTAACACTCTATACTACACAATATATACACACAATATATACTACACCTATACTACACAATATATACTACACCTCTATACTACACAATATATACTACACAATATATACTACACCTCTATACTACACCATATATACTACACAATATATACTACACCTCTATACTACACCATATATACTACACAATATATACTACACAATATATACTACACCTCTATACTACACCATATATACTACACAATATATACTATCATCAATATATACTTACATACCTCTATACTACACCATATATACTACACAATATATACTACACCTCTATACTACACCATATAGACTCACCATATATATCGTACAACCTCTATAATACACAATATATACTACACAATATATACTACACCTCTATACCTTACACTATATATACCACACCTCTATACTACACAATATATACTACACAATTATATCTCACACCTCTATTCTAACACCATATATACTACACCAATTTATACTACACCTCTATACTACACCATATATACTACACAATATTAGACTACACAATATATACTACACATCTATACTAGCAACACCATATATACTACACAATATATACTACACCTCTATATCTACAACCATATATACTACACCATATATACTACACCATATATACTACACCTCTATACTACACAATATATACTACACAATATATACTACACCTCTATACTACACAATATATACTATACAATATATACTACACAATATATACTACACCCCTATACTACACAATATATACTACACAATATATACTACACAATATATACTACACAATATATACTACACCTCTATACTACACAATATATACTACACAATATATACTACACCTCTATACTACACAATATATACTACACAATATATACTACACCTCTATACTAGACAATATATACTACACCTCTATACTACACAATATATACTACACAATATATACTACACAATATATACTACACCATATATACTACACAATATTTACTACACCTCTATACCACACAATATATACTACACCTCTATACTACACAATATATACTACACAATATATACTACACCATATATACTACACAATATATACTACACCTCTATACTACACAATATATACTACACAATATACTACACCTCTATACTACACAATATATACTACACCTCTATACTACACCATATATACTACACCGCTATACTACACAATATATACTACACAATATATGCTACACCTCTATACTACACAATATATACTACACAATATATACTACACCTCTAAACTACACAATATATACTACACCTCAATGCTACACAATATATATTACACCATATTTACTACACAATATATACTACACCTCTATACTACACAATATATACTACACCTCTATACTACACAATATATACTACACAATATGTACTACACCTCTATACTACACAATATCTACTACACAATATATACTACACAATATATACTACACAATATATACTACACAATATATACTACACCTCTATACTACACAATATATACTACACATTATATACTACACAATATATACTACACCTCTATACTACACAATATATACTACACCTCTATACTACACAATATATACTACACCTCTATACTACACAATATATACTACACCTCTATACTACACAATATATACTACACAATATATACTACACAATATATACTACACCTCTATACTACACAATATATACTACACAATATATACTACACCATATATACTACACAATATATACTACACCTCTATACTAAACAATATATACTACACCTCTATACTACACAATATATACTACACCTCTACACTACACAATATATACTACACAATATATACTACACCTCTATACTACACAATATATACTACACCTCTATACTACACAATATATACTACACAATATATACTACACCTCTATACTACACAATATATACTACACCTCTATACTACACAATATATACTACACCTCTATACTACACAATATATACTACACAATATATACTACACCTCTATACTACACAATATATACTACACCTCTATACTACACAACATATACTACACAATATATACTACACCTCTATACTACACAATATATACTACACAATATATACTACACCTCTATACTACACAATATATACTACACCTCTATACTACACAATATATACTACACAATATATACTACACAATATATACTACACCTCTATACTACACAATATATACTACACAATATATACTACACCTCTATACTACACAATATATACTACACCTCTATACTACACAATATATACTACACAATATATACTACACCTCTATACTACACAATATATACTACACAATATATACTACACCTCTATACTACACAATATATACTACACCTCTATACTACACAACATATACTACACAATATATACTACACCTCTATACTACACAATATATACTACACAATATATACTACACCTCTATACTACACAATATATACTACACCTCTATACTACACAATATATACTACACAATATATACTACACAATATATACTACACAATATATACTACACCTCTATACTACACAATATATACTACACAATATATACTACACGTCTTTACTGCTCGTTTTCTGAAGTGAGCTGCACATACACATTTTTAACAAAGTGAAAAATCAGAACCACGTTGTCTGAATTCCAGTTTCGGTCGTTTGAGACTTTGTGGGATTTTAACTGAGGAACAAAGAGTGTTTGAGTCGTTCGCTCAGATTTTCAGGATCAGTAAACCCTCACCCTCACCCTCACCCTACCCCTAACCCTCACCCTCACCCTCACCCTACCCCTACCCCTAACCCTACCCCTAACCCTCACCCTCACCCTCACCCTCACCCTCACCCTCACCCTACCCCTACCCCTAACCCTACCCCTCACCCTCACCCTCACCCTAGAACTGGTTTTAATGCTCACCTCACTTTTCTGGAGGCTGGAAATCGGATTCGCACCCGGAAAGCCTGCAGATACAGACAGACACACAAGTTACAGCAGAGTATACAAACGTCAAACACCCCACACATTCATATACACTGTACTGCCAAAAGTATTCGCTCATCTGCTTCACACACACATGAACTTCAGCAACATCCCATTCTTAATATATAGGGTTTAATATGATGTCGGTCCAACCTTTGCAGCTATAACAGCTTCAGATCTTCTGGGAAGTCTCTCCACACGGTTTAGGAGAGTGTTTATGGGAATGTTTGACCGTTCTTCCAGAAGACCATCTGTGAGGTCAGACACTGATGTTGGACGAGAAGGTCTGGCTCACAGTCTACGCTCTCATTCATCTCAAAGGTGTTCTATCAGGTTAAGGTCAGGACTCTGTGCAGGCCAGTCAGGTTCTTCCACACCAAACTCCTCCTCCATGTCTTTATGGAGCTGCTCTGTGCACTGGTGGGCAGTCATGTTGGAACAGGAAGGGGCCGTCCCCAAAAAAAGGTTGGGAGCATGAAATTGTCCAGAATCTCTTCTGAAGCATTAAGACTCCACACTCCACACCATAATCCCCCCTCCACCACACTCGGCACAATGCAGTCAGACAAGAACCGTTCTCCTGGCAACCACCAAACCTGAGACTCGTCCATCGGACTGCCAGATGGAGAAGCGTGATTGGTCACTCCAGAGAACACGTCTCCACTGCTCTAGAGTCCAGTGACGGCGTGCTTTACTCCACTGCATCTGATGCTCTGCATTGTTCTTGGTGATGTAAGGCTTGGATGCAGCTGCTCGGCCATGGAGACCCATTCCATGAAGCTCTACGCTCTGTTCTTGAGCTGATCTGAAGACCACATGAAGTTTGGAGGTCTGTAGTGATGGACTCTGTAGAAAGTTGGTGACCTCTGTGCACTATGCTCCTCAGCATCCGCTGACCCGCTCTGTCATTGTACGTGTTCTTGGTGGTGGAGTTGCTGTCGTTCCCAATCACTTCCACTTTGTTAGAACACCACTGACAGTCCACTGTGGAATATTTAGTAGTGAGGAAACTTCACCACTGGACTTGTTCCACAGGTGGCGTCCTATCACGCTGGAGTTCCTGAGAAGCAGTTTGCATGACTAGGAGCTGGTTTTATACACCTGTGACCATGACGTGATTGGAACACCAGAATTTACTGATTTGCATGGGTGAGTGAATACTTTTGGCTATACAGTGTATACATATGTATGTGTGTGTGTGTGTGTGTGTGTCGTACTGGGTTCAGTGCTCCTCTTTGGCTTGTTTTTGTTCAGAGCTTCCATCACGTCCTGAATTCTCCAGAGTTCCTTCTGAATCTGGACGTGCTGCTGACTCGGAGGCTCCGTCTAAAGACACACATACACTAACACAGTCAGTCACGCTGCACCTCATTCTTTGTTTCTGTCTGTATACAGTTGTTTATATACAGTTGTTTATATACGGTTGTTTGTATTTGTTTACAAACAGTTGTTTATATACAGTTAATTATATACAGTTGTTTATATACGGTTGTTTATTTTTATATTTGGGTGTTTATATAGTTATTTATATACAGTTGTTTATATACGGTTGTTTATTTTTATATTTGGGTGTTTATATAGTTATTTATATACAGTTGATTATATACGGTTGTTTATTTTTATATATGGTTGTTTATATAGTTATTTATATACAGTTGATTATATACAGCTGTTTATGTTTATATACAGTTGTTTATATATGGTTGTTTGTTTATGTTTATACATAGTTGTTTATATACCATTGTTTATATATTCTTGTTTATGTTTATATACAGTTGTTTATTTTTATATACAGTTGTTTATATAGTTATTTATATACAGCTGTTTATATATGGTTGTTTATGTTTATATACAGTTGTTTATATATGGTTGTTTGTTTATGTTTATATACAGTTGTTTATTTATGTTTATATACAGTTGTTTATTTATGTTTATATACAGTTGTTTGTTTATGTACAGTTGTTTGTTTACATTTATGTACAGTTGTTTGTATATCTTTATATACAGTTGTTTATATACAATTGTTTGTTTATGTTTATATACAGTTGTTTGTATACAGTTGTCTGTTTATTTTTATATACAGTTGTTTGTATACAGTTGTTTGTTCATGTTTAAATACAGTTGTTTGTATACAGTTGTTTGTTTATGTTTCTATACAGTTGTTTATATACGGTTGTTTATTTATGTTTATATACAGTTGTTTATTTACAGTTGTTTGTTTATGTTTCTATACAGCTGTTTCTATACAGTTGTTTGTTTATATTTATATACAGCTGTTTATATACAGTTGTTTGTTTATGTTTATATACAGTTGCTTGTTTATGGTTGTTTGTTTATGTTTTTATACAGTTGTTTTTTAAAGGTTGTTTGTTTATGTTTATATACAGTTGTTTGTTTATGTTTATAT
>CM038702.1:1127992-1142992 GCA_021613375.1 Megaleporinus macrocephalus
GTGGCGGAGACGTGTGGCAGGCGTTTGGGAACCGACACCAGGACACCAGGACACCAGGCTGTTGGGACAGACACACGGACAGGCGAGGTTCAGCAGTCTGAGAGATCCTCTGCTCAGAGTCCTGACGTTTAAGCGTCTGCAGGCTGACCCCGTGACCGAGGCGTATCTTCTCCTGCTGGAGCGGCGGCGGGCGCGGCGTTCACCATGGACTGTGTGGAAATGCAGCGAGGCAGCCTCGACCGCGCGGCGCTCTAATTACTGCTCCCCTCAGTGCCGACCCCGCCCGAGCTGGCGTGACTAATGAAAACGCCTCCACTCCAGCTCCCCAGTGAGGAGATTTGGAGGTGGGGGGTGCAGGAGGCAGCTGTACAGACTTTCAGGACGTTTAATGGAGCTGAAGGAATGACCTCGTCCCATGTGACAGTCCCATCACATGAATGAGAAATCGTAAATGACTCAGAATGGAGTGACCACACCAGCGGACAGTGGGCGTGGCAGTGTAGACCACACAGCACAACTAAGCCATGCTGACACCGTCTGCACCAAAACAACAACAACCACCAAATAAACATGGGATGTGCAGTAAGAGATCCAACACTGGATGAGACAGTGAGGGACGCGTCCGGGGGCAGAACAGGAGGGCAGGTCGATGGTACGGCGGGGGTGAGGGGGGGTGCAGTAGCATGTGGACACCAAGACCTTACTTGCTGGTAAAGTTGAGGCCTCGGAGCTGAGTTCTCAATCATAGTGTGAATCATGAAGATTATCGGCTCATTCTCCTTCATCTGGTACGAGTGATGAGAAGGAGGAGGAGGAGGAGGAGGAACAGCATTCAGCACAGAACAGCATCGCTATACATCACAGCTGTGTGTGAGACTCCGTGTACGAGAGCTGTGAGGAGATATATGACTACCAGAGCAGATAACCAAGCTGTTCACTTCTGTCAGATCATCACGACCTCAGGAACCTCAGCGAGGGTTTCGGAGTGGACGCTGTGATGCCACCTGCTGTTCACTGAAAGTGAGATCACTCCGGTCGCTCGGCAGGAACTACTGAATCACTGAACCACTGAACGGCTGCACCACTGAATCACTGAACTACTGAACGACTGCACCACTGAATGACTGCACCACTGAACGACTGCACCACTGAATCACTGAACTACTGAACGACTGCACCACTGAACGACTGCACCACTGAACCACTGAACTACTGAACGACTGCACCACTGAACAACTGAACAACTGAACTACTGCACCACTGAACGACTACACCACTGAACTACTGAACCATTGAAGTATTGAACGACTTCACCACTGAACTACTGAATCACTGAATCACTGAACGACTGCACCACTAAACCACTGAACTACTGAATCACTGAACCACTCAACTATTGAATCACTGAACCACTGAAGGACTGAACGACTGAACTACTGAATCTTCATTTTAAACCTCGTTAATCAGATTCACTTTTTTTTTTTCAATAAATCCAGAAAATGACACACTGATACGTTTACAAAATCAATCACCTCCGTCATGAGCTACAGCTGCGCTGCTATTTTAAACAACACCTCCGGTTTCACTCCAACTGATTTGCTTCTCCAAATATCAAACTAATCGTCCTTTAACTGACATACATTTCAGATACATTATTAATATTAATATTATTATTAATAACCATAATTACATTAACATCATTTATAAAACCCCGTCCGTCGCTCTGTCAGATCCGTTCTTACAACTAACTGAACTGAAAAACTTCAAACTGCGCTGTGAAGATGTGGAATCATCACTTCAAGAACAATATTTAATGTTTTAAAAATATTATTTTTGTGGAACTTTATTTACATTTTCACACTTAAAACTCGCACTGCGAAGATTTCAGATTTTCATTTGGACAAAAACTGTAAATGACTGAAAGATTTGAGGAAGTGTGAGACGACGTGATGTTTAAGACGTAATGTTTCTGGAGGTGGTGCGATTTCCAGTAATAATATATCACACAGAAAATAAAGATATTACAATAAATACCCCCACTAAACACCCACAATAAATACCCCCACTTAACACCCAAAATAAATACACCCACTGAACACCCACAATAAATACCCCCACTAAACACCCACAATAAATACCCCCACTAAACACCCACAATAAATACCCCCACTGAACACCCACAATAAATACCCCCACTAAACACCCACAAAAAATACCCCCACTGAACACCCATAATAAATACCCCCACTGAACACCCACAATAAATACCCCCACTAAACACCCACAATAAATACCCCCACTAAACACCCACAATAAATACCCCCACTTAACACCCAAAATAAATACCCCCACTAAACACCCACAATAAATACCCCCACTAAACACCCACAATAAATACCCCCACTTAACACCCAAAATAAATACCCCCACTAAACACCCACAATAAATACACCCACTTAACACCCACAATAAATACCCCCACAATAAATACACCCACTGAACACCCACGATAAATACCCCCACTTAACACCCACATTAAATACCCCTGCTGAACACCAATAATAAATACCCGCAATAAATACCCCCACTAAACACCTAAAATAAATACCTGCAATAAATACCCCCACTAAACATCTACAATAAATTCACTATTCACTGTATATACTGAGCATCTACTGTATATATTCATTATTTACTGTACATAGTCAGTATGTATTGTGTATATTCAATATTTACTGTATATAGACAGAATTTGTGTAGATTAAGTATTTATGGTATATAGTCAGTATTTATTGTGTACATTGAATATTTACTGTGTATACTGAGTATTTACTGTTTATATTCAGTACTTACTGTATATACTGAGTATTTACTATATATTCAGTAATTAGTGTGTATATTCAGTATTTACTGTATAAATTTACTATTCACTGTATATACTAAGTATCTACTGAGTACATTCAGCATTTACTGTATATAGTGAGCATTTACTGTGTATATTCAGTATGTACTGTATATATTTAGAATTTATTGTACATACACAGTATTCACCATTTAAATTCAGTATTTATTGTGTATATTCAATATTTACTGTATATACTGAGTATTTACTGTTTATATTCAGTATTTACTGTGTATACTGAGTATTTACTATATATATATTCAGTATTTATTGCGTATATTTAGTATTTACTGTATAAATTTACTATTCACTGTATATACTGAGTATTTACTGTATATACTGAGTATTTACTGTGTATATTCAGTATTTACTGTGTATATTCAGTATTTACTGTGTATATTCGGTATTTACTGTATATACTGAGTATTTACTGTATATTCAGTATTTACTGTATATACTGAGTATTTACTGTATATACTAAATATTTACTGTGTATATTCAGTATTTACTGTATATACTGTGTATTTATTGTGTATATTCAGTATTTACTCTGTATATTCAATATTTACTGTATATAGTGAGTATTTACTGTTTATATTCAGTATTTACTGTGTATACTGAGTATTTACTATATATATATTCAGTATTTATTGTGTATATTCAGTATTTACTGTATATATTTAGAATTTATTGTACATACACAGTATTCACCATTTAAATTCAGTATTTATTGTGTATATTCAGTGTTTACTGTATATACTAAGTATTTATTGTGTATATTCAGTATTTACTCTGTATATTCAATATTTACTGTATATACTGAGTATTTACTGTTTCTATTCAGTATTTACTGTGTATACTGAGTATTTACTATATATATATTCAGTATTTATTGTGTATATTTAGTATTTACTGTATAAATTCACTATTCACTGTATATACTGAGTATTTACTGTGTATATTCAGTATTTACAGTGTATATTCAGTATTTACTGTATATACTGTGTATTTATTGTGTATATTCAGTCTTTACTGTGTATATTCAGTATTTACTGTGTATATTCAGTGTTTACTGTATATACTGAGTATTTACTGTGTATATTCAGTATTTACTGTATATACTGAGTATTTATTGTGTATATTCAGTATTAACTGTGTATATTCAGTGTTTACTGTGTATATTCAGTGTTTACTGTATATACTGAGTATTTACTGTGTATATTCAGTGTTTACTGTATATACTGAGTATTTACTGTGTATATTCTGTGTTTACTGTGTATATTCAGTATTTACTGTGTATATTCAGTGCTTAATGTATATACTGAGTATTTACTGTGTATATTCAGTATTTACTGTGTATATTCAGTGTTTAATGTATATACTGAGTATTTACTGTGTATATTCAGTGTTTACTGTGGACATTCAGTATTTCCTGTGTATATTCAGTGTTTACTGTATATAGTCAGTATTTACTGTGTACATTCAGTATTTACTGTGTATATTAAATATTTACTGTGTATATTCAGTGTTTACTGTATATACTGAGTATTTACTGTGTATATTCAGTATTTACTGTGTATATTCAATATTTACTGTGTATATTCAGTGTTTACTGTATATAGTCAGTATTTACTGTGTACATTCAGTATTTACTGTGTATATTCAGTGTTTAATGTATATACTGAGTATGTACTGTGTATATTCTGTGTTTACTGTGTATATTCAGTATTTACTGTATATACTGAGTATTTACTGTGTATATTCAGTATTTACTGTGTATATTCAGTGTTTAATGTATATACTGAGTATTTACTGTGTATATTCAGTATTTACTGTGTATATTTAGTATGTACTGTGTATATTCAGTGTTTAATGTATATACTGAGTATTTACTGTGTATATTCAGTGTTTACTGTGTATATTCAGTATTTACTGTGTATATTCAGTGTTTACTGTATATAGTCAGTATTTACTGTATACATTCAGTATTTACTGTATATACTGAGTATTTACTGTTTAAAATTTAGTATTTATTGTATATATTTAGTGTTTATTGTGTCTATTCAGTAGTTAGTAGTTTTGTTTATGAGGGAGAGAGAGAGAGAGAGAGAGAGAGAGAGCGCCCTCACCTGGCTGTCCAAATACATGAGATTCCTCTGCAGGTGGTGGGAGAGGATCTCGCTCTAGTGAAGGCAGCAGAAGGGAGAGAGAGGAGAGAGGAGAGATCTCAGGAGGACAGCAGAACTGAGAAAGACAGAAATGGCAGCCCAGCGGGGAGAAACTCATACCACACAAACATCAGCTAACAGGTCATTCACCACCCACTGGACCGCAGTAGCCACCCGCTAGCACAGTTTTAACTTTCAGCCGGTCATCATGCACTAGTGGGTCAGACGATATGGATCCAAGCAGAAGTGCAGAACGAAAGAATGACAGTACGAGATGCCACAGGCTCAGCTCACAACTCACTCACTAACAGTCTGTGTACCTGAGCAGAACCTGCTGGAGTCCAGAGGTTCCACCAGTGTTAGTACAGGAGAACCAACTCAGCCAAACTCAACACAGGAAACAGCATGCTGGGAAAACGACCGCAAACAGAAAACGAGGGGCAAAAGAAAACTAAGCATTCCTTCACTCGGGCGCGGAGACCCTCCGAGGCTGACCTTTGGGTTGGAGGCATCAAGGTTTAGCTGCATTAGCTGAGCGAGAGTGTGTTCTCGGATGCTGTTGAGCTCGGCCTGCTGCCGTCGCAGCTTGATTAGCAGTAGCGTCAGCTCCTCCGGCTGGGGTCGCAGGAAACAACGCGCACAGGGGTCGAGGTTAGAGAGCCATTGAGGACAACACTGGAACATGGCTTAGTGAGGGTGAAACTGCTGCAGTGCTGGGGTTAAGTCTGGGTTTAAGTTTGGGGTGCGTGTTGGATGGATGAGAGAAAATGAATCAAGCAGCTTCTATACCCCGCCCCCCACCCAGCCACCCCCCCCCAACCTTTACAGAAGACCTGTTATTGGACAGATAGACTACAGAGGGAGAACTGAGGCGTTCATGTTCGGAGACTTCTGTTCCACATGAGCGCTGCAGCCTGGTCTAACCTGTGAGACTGACCTCTAACCTGTGACCAGTGACTTCCACACTGTACGTAAACAGAGGACCTTACAGTCAAGCAGTGGTCACTGCAGTTTCTGTGTTTGAGCAGTTCTGGCTGACCATCACTTGCTCGTCCACTCACAGCTACTGGTTACTGCCATTCAGAGGCCGGAGGGTTACTTGTGTTAGAAGAGAAAGACGGAGGCAGGCAGGAGGTGTAGCGTACCGTTTTGCCCTGCAGGGACTGAGGTGTGATGTTCTGAGCTGCTGGAGCTCTGCGATCAGGCAGGTACGCGTACTGACAGAGAGCAAAGCAAAGAACATGAGAAGAACAGAGTGAAGAGAAAACCCACAACAGCATCGTCTCATATTTATCAAAGCTTTCAGCGCCGCCGTCAACTCCAGTGACCCTGAACTCCTGATCTTCCTACTCCAGCAGGTCGTCAGTGGAACTCAGGAGACCGGCTTACAGCAGGACGCTCCTCGGCACTGACAGCGAGTGGAGTAAGAGGTTTGGAGAGGTTACTAATGAAGCAGTACTGAGAGGTGAGCGAGTACCTTTGCCAGGTGAGCTCGGTGGCGGCGGTCGATGGTGACGTCTGCTCGGAACACCGGCGAGGACACCTCGGAGCTGGGGTTGAAGGGCCGGTTGGGGGAGACCGAGTGGTACAGCGCCAGCGAGCCGTGGGACGGCGAGGAGGGAATGGACTCGGCGATGTGGCTCATGGTTTTGGGGCTGGGCAGCGTGCCGTAGCCCAGCCGGCTGTGCGCCTGCCTCTGCTGCCACTCGTACAGCTGCCACATGGTGTCGTCTCGCATGGAGCGCCGCTTCTCCGCCGTGGTGGGCTGCAGCGCGCGGTCGTACACTGAGCCCGCCACGCTGCAGATGCTGTCCGGCCGCAGCATGTTGCGAGGAAGCGTGCGGTAGCCCTCCGGATAGCGCGGCACCACCTGCGCCCGATGGCTTGGCATGTTCCTGGGCAGCGTCTGGTAGGAGGTGATGCTGGAAACAGAGACGAGACGAGACGAGACATCAGCTCCTCAGAACAGCCACACAAAACACTGCCAGCTAATCAGCACACGCTTCAGAGAGCAGCTTCCTAAAACAGATCTACAGAACATTCCGGGTCCGAGTTCTACGCAGAACTCCCAAAGAGCGAGAGGAGGAGACCTTGAGAGGAACTCGTCCTCCTCTCGTCCAGAGCAGATACAAAACAATAACACAAGAGCAACGTGAAGACTGGAGGAGGAACCTGGAGCAGCTTCTCTTCTCTGATTTGCTGTCGGCCGAGAGTCCAGAATTTATAACCCCCACCCCCTCACCGCCCCCCTCAACCCCCTCATTACCCCTCAACCCCCCTCAACCCCCTCATTACCCCTCATCCCCCTCATTACCCCTCAACCCCCTCATCCCCCTCAACCTCCTTATTACCCCTCAACCTCCTCATCTCCCCTCATTACCCCTCAACCCCCTCATCCCCCTCAACCTCCTTATTACCCCTCAACCCCCTCATCCCCCTCAACCTCCTTATTACCCCTCAACCTCCTCATCTCCCCTCAACCCCCTCATTACCCCTCATCTCCCCTCAACCCCCTCATTACCCCTCAACCCCCTCATTACCCCTCAACCCCCCTCAACCCCCTCATTACCCCTCATCCCCCTCAACCCCCTCATCTCCCCTCAACCTCCTCATTACCCCTCATCTCCCCTCAACCCCCTCAACCCCCTCATTACCCCTCAACCCCCCTCAACCCCCTCATTACCCCTCAACCCCCCTCGCTCCGACCCGACTCGCTCCAACCCGACCCGACTCGCTCCAACCCGACCCGACTCGCCCCAACCCGACCCCACTCGCCCCGACCCGACTCCCCCCCCCCCCACTCGCCCCGACCCGACTCGCTCCAACCCGACCCGCTCCAACCCGACCTGACTCGCCCCGACCCGACTCGCCCCGCCCCGACTCGCCCCGACCCGACTCGCTCCAACCCGACCCGGCCCGCTCCAACCCGACCCGGCTCGCCCCGACTCGCTCCAACCCGACCCGGCTCGCCCCGACTCGCTCCAACCCGACACGCCCCAATCCGACTCGCTCCAACCCGACCCGACTCGCCCCAACCCAACCTGCTCCAACCCGACCCGACTCGCCCCGACCCGACTCGCTCCCCACTGTAAACATCATCATCACCACCACCACTGTAAACACTGTCTGCAGGTTCAGGTGTGTATGCTGGTGTTTATATCACTCTCGGATGGAACAGCCGGACAGGTGAGTGTACGGAACAGGAAGTGTACCTCCTCGTGTCATCGTCCTGTCCTCGTGTGCGGTGCATCCTGACCCACTGCTCTAACTGCTGCATGGAGTCGGTTCTGCTCAGCGCTCGCTCCGGCTCCGTGGACAGCGGCTGGACCGGCGTTCTCTGCGGAAGAGTACAGGTGGCGTCTCCCGGGCTCCGCTCTCCTCCTCGCTCTCCGGAGCCATTAACCTGCGCTCCTTGGTACGGGGCCGGAGCTCCTGCGCTCTGGAGCTGCCGCGAGGAGGAGACAGCTGCAGCGATGGCGGCCGCCTGGGCCGGCTTCAGCTTGATGCTGTTGATTTTGGTGAGGGGTCGTTCCACCCCCACCTCCTTCTGGAAGCCGTACTTCTCTCCTTCTCTCTGAAGACCAGGCTCCTCTGCTTCTTTCTGTAGCACAGCCTTCTCTTTGGGCAGAGGCCGTCCTCCGTCCTTCTGCAGATACTTCTCTCCGTCCTTCTGCAAAGCGAACTTCTCCACGTCCTTTGGAAGCGTATATTTCTCTCCGTCCTTGTGCAGCATGAACTTCTGCCCGTCTTTCTGCAGCAGGTATTTCTCGCCGTCCTTCTGGAGAACCAGCTTTTCCACATCCTTCTGCAGAGTGTAGCCCTCTCCGTCCTTCTGCAGAGCGTACTTGTGTCCATCTTTCTGTGGAACAAACTTCTCGTTATCTTTTTGGTGCAAGAACTTTTCGGAGTCCTTCAGTAGGGAGCTTCTGTCTCGGTCTCTGTGGATGCTGGGCTGCTTCTCCAGCTGTTTCTGCTTCTTGTCGTCTTGGCGAAGACTCTCGCGGTTCCTCTCGTTGTTTTGGATCTCAGGTCGGGTCAGAACTCTGTGATTCAACATGTTGTTCATCTCCTGCGGGCTGCGCGAGTCCACCTTCACCTTCTCCAGCCTGACACAGAAAAGCAGGACGGAGAGAAAGAGGAGGAAGACAGGAGAGAAGGAGTCACTGGGAGGTTTCTTAGTTCAGTTCAGAGTTTTTAGACTGAAACTGTAATTAAAGGACTACTGAGTGAATTAACACGCTGGTCAAGGTCGTGGTCAGGTCGGTCAGTCAGGCACTCCAGGGCCTACAATTAATAACTGCAGTAGTTCATATTAATTTCAGTTCAAACCAGTAAAACCAGTAAGAGCCCTCTTCCTGACTTCAGACTCTCTAGAGAACCAACTCCTCCATCTGAAAGCCCAGAAAACGTCCGGGTTCACCTCCCCGCCGAGGACAAGATCCAGAACCAGAACTCCGAGGAGAGACGGGAGAGGAACTTTATCTACAGCTCCAATATGTTCACTATCACTGGGATGTGTTGAGATAACTTCTGTTCTCCTTTTTTTAGATCTCCTCTATTACTTCTGCTCTCCTCCTTATTTCTGATCTCCTCTATTACTTCTCTTCTCCTCCTTATTTCTGATCTCCTCTATTACTTCTGTTCTCCTCTATTACTTCACTTCTGTTTTCCTCCTTATTTCTGATCTCCTCTATTACTTCTGTTCTCCTCTATTACTTCACTTCTGTTCTCCTCCTTATTTCTGATCTCCTCTGTTACTTCTGTTTTTCTCCTTATTTTTGATTTCCTCTAGTACTTCTGTTCTCCTCCTTATTTCTGATCTCCTCTAGTACGTCTGTTCTCCTCAATTCTGTTCTCCTCACTATTTCTGATCTCCTCTTTTACTTCGGTTCTCCCTCCTTTATTTTAACCTTCTCTATAACTTCTGTTCTCCCCACTTCTGTTCTCCTCTTTATTTCTGATCCCCTTTATTACT
The DNA here is from genome assembly GCA_021613375.1 of Megaleporinus macrocephalus. NCBI lineage: Eukaryota > Metazoa > Chordata > Actinopteri > Characiformes > Anostomidae > Megaleporinus > Megaleporinus macrocephalus. The sequence goes on from CM038702.1 coordinate 1,138,038, forward strand.
TCTGTTCTCTTTATTTCTGATCTCCTCTGTTACTTCTGTTCTCCTCCTTATTTCTGAGCTCGTCTATTACTTCTGTTCTCTTCCTTATTTCTGATCTCCTCTATTACTTCTGCGAATAACGGACTATCACCGCGGGGTGGGCTGATCTTAATGAGGGTCTTCGTACCTCCTAATTGGCTCAGTGTGGACCAACGCCGCGTCGGTCATCACCTTCATCCAGGACTCCATTTCTTTGGCCGTGTCAGTGCAGAAGTAGTACGTCCTCATGTTCGGATGAGTGGCCTGGAGAGGAGAAACCAAACAGCCTGGAGGGGGAAAAAGACATGTGAGCTCAGATCACTCTTCACTCTGATCACTCTTTACTCTGACCACTATTCACTCAGATCACTCTTTACTCTGACCACTCTTTACTCTAATTACTCTTCACTCAGATCACTCCTAACTTCAGTAAACATCTCAGCACAAACAGCTTTTATATTTTTACTAAAAAATCAACTCGACTTTAAAACCAGCAACACAGCCGTTTACCTAAATCAGTACTCACAGACAATACTCTATTAATATATATACTCTATTAATATATACTCTATTAATATATATACTCTATTAATATATACTCTATTAATATATATACTTTATTAATATATATACTCCATTAATATATACTCTATTAATATATATACTCTACTAATATATATACTCTATTAATATATACTCTATTAATATATATACTCTATTAATATATATACTCTATTAATATATATACTTTATTAATATATACTCTATTAATATATACTCTATTAATATATATACTCTATTAATATATCCTCTATTAATATATATAATTTATTAATATATACTCTATTAATATATATATACTCTATTAATATATATACTCTATTAATATATACTCTATTAATATATATACTCTATTAATATATATACTTTATTAATATATATACTCCATTAATATATACTCTATTAATATATATACTCTATTAATATATATACTCTATTAATATATACTCTATTAATATATATACTCTATTAATATATATACTCTATTAATATATATACTTTATTAATATATACTCTATTAATATATACTCTATTAATATATATACTCTATTAATATATCCTCTATTAATATATATAATTTATTAATATATACTCTATTAATATATATATACTCTATTAATATATATACTCTATTAATATATACTATATTAATATATATACTCTATTAATATATATACTTTATTAATACATACTCTATTAATATATATACTCTATTAATATATATATACTCTATAAATATACACTCTATTAATATATATACTCTATTACTGTATATACTCTATTAATATATATACTCTATCACTATATATACTCTATTAATATATACTCTTTTAATATATACTCTATTAATATATATACACTATTAATATATACTCTATTTCTGTTTATACTCTATTAATATATACTCTATTCATATATAATCTATTAATATATATACTCTATTAATATATATACTCTATTAATATATACTCTATTAATATATATTCTATTAATATATATTCTATTAATATATACTTTATTAATATATACTCTATTACTGTATATACTCTGTTACTGAATATACTCTAATATATACTCTATTAGAGTATATACTCTATTAATATATACTCTATTAATATATACCCTATTAATATATATACTCTATTACTGTATATACTCTATTAATATATATACTCTATTAATATATACTCTATTAATATATATACTCTATTAATATATACTCTAATATATACTCTATTACAGTATATACTCTATTAATATATACTCTATTAATATATACCCTATTAATATATATACTCTATTAATATATATACTCTATTAATATATACTTTATTAATATATACTCTATTAATATATATACTCTATTAATATATACTCTATTAATATATACTCTATTAATATATACTCTATTACAGTATATACTCTATTAATATATATACTCTATTAATATATACTCTATTAATATATACTCTATTAATATATATACTCTATTAATATATACTCTAATATATACTCTATTACAGTATATACTCTATTAATATATACTCTATTAATATATACCCTATTAATATATATACTCTATTACTGTATATACTCTATTAATATATATACTCTATTTCTGTTTATACTCTATTTCTGTTTATACTCTATTACTGTATATACTCTATTAATATATACTCTATTAATATATACTCTTAATATATATACTCTATTAATATATACTATATTACTGTATATACTCTATTAATATATACTCTATTAATATATATACTCTATTCATATATAATCTATTAATATATATACTCTATTAATATATACTCTTTTAATATATACTCTATTCATATATATACTCTATTAATATATATACTCTATTAATATATACTTTATTAATATATACTCTATTAATATATATACTCTATTAATATATACTCTATTAATATATACTCTATTAATATATACTCTATTACAGTATATACTCTATTAATATATATACTCTATTAATATATACTCTATTAATATATATACTCTATTAATATATACTCTAATATATACTCTATTACAGTATATACTCTATTAATATATACTCTATTAATATATACCCTATTAATATATATACTCTATTACTGTATATACTCTATTAATATATATACTCTATTACTGTATATACTCTATTTCTGTTTATACTCTATTAATATATACTCTATTACTGTATATACTCTATTAATATATACTCTATTAATATATACTCTTAATATATATACTCTATTAATATATACTATATTACTGTATATACTCTATTAATATATACTCTATTAATATATATACTCTATTCATATATAATCTATTAATATATATACTCTATTAATATATACTCTTTTAATATATACTCTATTCATATATATACTCTATTACTGTATATACTCTATTCATATATATACTCTATTAATATATACTATATTACTGTATATACTCTATTAATATATACTCTATTAATATATATACTCTATTACTTTATATACTCTATTAATATATATACTCTATTAATATATACTCTATTAATATATATACTCTATTAATATATACTCTATTTCTGTTTATACTCTATTAATATATACTCTATTCATATATAATCTATTAATATATATAATCTATTAATATATATACTCTATTAATATATACTCTATTAATATATATTCTATTAATATATATTCTATTAATATATACTTTATTAATATATACTCTATTACTGTATATACTCTGTTACTGAATATACTGTTAATATTTACTCTATTAATATATACTCTATTAATATATATACTCTATTAATATATACTCTATTAATATATACTCTATTACAGTATATACTCTATTAATATATACTCTATTACAGTATATACTCTATTAATATATATACTCTATTAATATATATACTCTATTAATATATACTCTAATATATACTCTATTAATATATATACTCTATTAATATATACTCTAATATATACTCTATTACAGTATATACTCTATTAATATATACTCTATTAATATATATACTCTATTACTGTATATACTCTATTAATATATATACTCTATTACTGTATATACTCTATTTCTGTTTATACTCTATTAATATATACTATATTACTGTATATACTCTATTAATATATACTCTATTAATATATACTCTATTAATATATATACTCTATTACTGTATATACTCTATTAATATATACTCTATTAATATATACTCTTAATATATATATACTCTATTAATATATACTCTTTTAATATATACTCTATTAATATATATTCTATTAATATATATTCTATTAATATATATTCTATTAATATATACTCTATTACTGTATATACTCTGTTACTGTATATACTCTGTTAATATTTACTCTATTAATATATACTCTATTACTGTATATACTCTATTAACATATACTCTATTAATATATACTCTATTAATATATACTCTATTAATATATATACTCTATTACTGTATATACTCTATTAATATATATACTCTATTAATATATACTCTATTAATATATACTCTATTAATATATATACTCTATTAATATATACTCTATTAATATATACTCTATTACTATATATACTCTGTTACTGTATATACTCTGTTACTGTTAATACTCTGTTACTGTTTATATTCTATTACTGTATATACTGTATTACTGTTTATACTCTATTTCTGTTTATACTCTATTAATATATACTCTATTTCTGTATATACTCTATTACTATATATACTCTGTTACTGTTAATACTCTGTTACTGTTTATATTCTATTACTGTTTATACTCTATTTCTGTTTATACTCTATTAATATATACTCTATTACTGTTTATACTCTTACTGTATATACTCTGTTACTGTATATACTCTATTACTGTATATACTCTGTTACTGTTTATAATTTATTTACACGTGAGCTCTGACTAAATCAGACAGTTTAGTTCTGATTAAAAATCATTAATGTATATTTTAATTATCAGAAAATAATCAAACTCCAGCAGATGCTCAGTTTTACATTCCCAGCATTCCACACGACCGGAATGGTGCGATAATGTTATCAGACTCACCGTGTTGGTCAGACTGCTCTCTGTAAACTCTGCGGTGTTCCAGCTCACACGACCTCGGCAAAATAATTCCCACATCCAGAGAACAGTATGGAAAGAAGAGGGACACGGAATGAGTCCAGACAGAGTTCCACTCACAACAAAACAAAGCAAACAGGAAAAACGAACAAACAGAAAAAAAACAGAACAAACAGGAAAAACGAACAAACAGAAAAAAACAGAACAAACAGGAAAAAAACAGAACAAACAGAAAAAAAACAGAACAAACAGGAA
>CM038702.1:1162992-1177992 GCA_021613375.1 Megaleporinus macrocephalus
CCAACTACAACGTCAAAGTAACCAGAACCCTAACTTCACTGTAACCATGACCAACTACAACGTCAGAGTAACCATAACCCTGACTTCACTGTAACCATAACCAACTACAACGTCAAAGTAACCATAACCCTAACTTCACTGTAACCATAACCAACTACAACGTCAGAGTAACCAGAACCCTAACTTCACTGTAACCATAACCAACTACAACATCAGAGTAACCATAACCCTAACTTCACTGTAACCATAACCAACTACAACGTCAGAGTAACCATAACCCTAACTTCACTGTAACCATAACCAACTACGTCAAAGTAACCATAACCCTAACTTCACTGTAACCATAACCAACTACAACGTCAGAGTAACCAGAACCCTAACTTCACTGTAACCATAACCAACTACAACATCAGGATAACAGTAACCCTGACTTCACTGTAACCATAACCAACTACAACGTCAGAGTAACCAGAACCCTAACTTCACTGTAACCATAACCAACTACAACGTCAGGATAACAGTAACCCTGACTTCACTGTAACCATAACCAACTACAACGTCAAAGTAACCATAACCCTAAATTAACTGTAACCATAACCAACTACAACATCAGAGTAACCAGAACCCTAACTTCACTGTAACCATAACCAAATACAACGTCAGAGTAACCATAACCCTAACTTCACTGTAACCATAACCAACTACAACGTCAAAGTAACCATAACCCTAACTTCACTGTAACCATAACCAACTACAACGTCAGAGTAACCAGAACCCTAACTTCACTGTAACCATAACCAACTACAACGTCAGAGTAACCAGAACCCTAACTTCACTGTAACCATAACCAACTACAACGTCAGGATAACAGTAACCCTGACTTCACTGTAACCATAACCAACTACAACGTCAAAGTAACCATAACCAACTACAACATCAGAGTAACCATAACCCTAACTTCACTGTAACCATAACGAACTACAACGTCAGAGTAACCATAACCAACTACAACATCAGAGTAACCATAACCCTAACTTCACTGTAACCATAACCAATTACAACGTGAGAGTAACCATAACCCTAACTTCACTGTAACCATAACCAACTACAACGTCAGAGTAACCAGAACCCTAACTTCACTGTAACCATAACCAACTACACCGTCAGAGTAACCATAAACCTAACTTCACTGTAACCATAACCAACTACACCGTCAGAGTAACCATAACCCTGACTTCACCGTAACCATAACCAACTACAACGTCAGAGTAACCATAACCCTGACTTCACTGTAACCATAACCAACTACAACGTCAGAGTAACCATAACCCTGACTTCACCGTAACCATAACCAACTACAAGGTCAGAGTAACCATAACCCTGACTTCACTGTAACCATAACCAACTACGTCAGAGTAACCATAACCCTGACTTCACTGTTACCATAACCAACTACAACTGTAGAGTAACCATAACCGTAACTTCACTGTAACCATAACTAACTACAACGTCAGAGTAACCAGAACCCTAACTTCACTGTAACCATAACCAACTACAACGTCAGAGTAACCAGAATCCTAACTTCACTGTAAACATAACCAACTACAACGTAAGAGTAACCAGAACCCTGACTTCACTGTAACCATAACCAACTACAACGTCAGAGTAACCAGAACCCTAACTTCACTGTAAACATAACCAACTACAATGTCAGAGTAACCTTAACCCTGACTTCACTGTAACCATAACCAACTACAACGTCAGAGTAACCAGAACCCTAACTTCACTGTAAACATAACCAACTACAATGTCAGAGTAACCTTAACCCTGACTTCACTGTAACCATAACCAACTACAACGTCAGAGTAACCAGAACCCTGACTTCACTGTAAACATAACCAACTACAACGTCAGAGTAACCAGAACCCTAACTTCACTGTAACCATAACCAACTACAACGTCAGAGTAACCAGAACCCTAACTTCACTGTAAACATAACCAACTACACCGTGAGATTAACCATAACCCTAACTTCACTGTAACCATAACCAACTACAACGTCAGAGTAACCAGAACCCTAACTTCACTGTAAACATAACCAACTACACCGTGAGATTAACCATAACCCTAACTTCACTGTAACCATAACCAACTACAACGTGAGATTAACCATAACCCTGACTTCACTGTAACCATAACCAACTACAATGTCAGAGTAACCATAACCCTGACTTCACTGTAACCATAACCAACTATGTCAGAGTAACCATAACCCTAACTTCACTGTAACCATAACCAACTACAACGTGAGATTAACCATAACCCTGACTTCACTGTAAACATAACCAACTACAATGTCAGAGTAACCATAACCCTGACTTCACTGTAACCATAACCAACTACAACATCAGAGTAACCATAACCCTAACTTCACTGTAACCATAACCAACTACACCGTCAGAGTAACCAGAACCCTGACTTCACTGTAACCATAACCAACTACACCGTCAGAGTAACCAGAACCCTGACTTCACTGTAACCATAACCAACTACAACGTCAGAGTAACCAGAACCCTAACTTCACTGTAACCATAACCAACTACAATGTCAGAGTAACCATAACCCTGACTTCACTGTAACCATAACCAACTACACCGTCAGAGTAACCAGAACCCTGACTTCACTGTAACCATAACCAACTACACCGTCAGAGTAACCAGAACCCTGACTTCACTGTAACCATAACCAACTACACCGTCAGAGTAACCAGAACCCTGACTTCACTGTAACCATAACCAACTACACCGTCAGAGTAACCTTAACCCTAACTTCACTGTAACCATAACCAACTACACCGTCAGAGTAACCAGAACCCTGACTTCACTGTAACCATAACCAACTACACCGTCAGAGTAACCAGAACCCTGACTTCACTGTAACCATAACCAACTACAACGTCAGAGTAACCAGAACCCTAACTTCACTGTAACCATAACCAACTACAATGTCAGAGTAACCATAACCCTGACTTCACTGTAACCATAACCAACTACACCGTCAGAGTAACCAGAACCCTGACTTCACTGTAACCATAACCAACTACACCGTCAGAGTAACCAGAACCCTGACTTCACTGTAACCATAACCAACTACAACGTCAGAGTAACCAGAACCCTAACTTCACTGTAACCATAACCAACTACAACGTCAGAGTAACCAGAACCCTAACTTCACTGTAACCATAACCAACTACAATGTCAGAGTAACCATAACCCTGACTTCACTGTAACCATAACCAACTACAACGTCAGAGTAACCAGAACCCTAACTTCACTGTAACCATAACCAACTACAATGTCAGAGTAACCAGAACCCTAACTTCACTGTAACCATAACCAACTACACTGTCAGAGTAACCAGAACCCTAACTTCACTGTAACCATAACCAACTACACCGTCAGAGTAACCAGAACCCTGACTTCAGCGGCTTACAGCAATTAGAGATCACTGATTCATACTGTCCTTCACATCTCTCTCTCTCTCTCTCACTCTCTCTTACTCTCTCACACTCTCACACTCACGCTCTCACTCTCTCACACTCTCGCTCACTCTCTCTAACTCTCTCACACACTCTCTCACTCTCTCTCTCACACTCACTCACTCACTCACTCACTCACTCACTCACTCACTCACTCACTCACTCACTCACTCTCTCACTCTCGCTGTAAGGAGTGTCAGTGCTGTGAAGTTGCTGGATGTTAGTGAATCAGTGCGAGTGGACGTTTCAGGCTGTTGTTAATGAAGAAGCTGAAGTTCATTAGTCTCGAGACCAAACGACCTGCCGGCCGCACCGTGCCGCTCGCGCTGGAACATTCACCGCACACAGTAAAGCAGCAGCCGCAGGTTAGAGCTCCAGCGCAACAGAGCTCCAGCGCAACAGAGCTTCAGAGCTCCAGAGCAGACAGGAGAAAGCGTGGGTCAGTACCTGCTCAGAACAGGACGGACAAGTTTCCCACAATTCAGGCTGGAAACAAAGGAAAAGAACACAAACAGCTAAATACACAAACTTCCTAAACTACAATCCAATTAAACCACAGCTACGTCAAACTCAACACGTCAGGCATTCAGGATGAACCCAGTTTGAGGAGTTTGAGGAGTCTGATTCATACATACGGATACAGACGTTCCCGGTTTAGGAGCGGTGTTTGGGATTTCTTGACCTGCAGTGCTCAGAATGACTGGAACTACTCAGACTAACAGAAAGAGGCGTCACGTTCCTCTCCCCTCTGAGGGAGCAGGGCATACGGGGAGGACAGACGAACGCAGAGGGCGTGAAACTAACTGGACGAGTTTGTGTTGAGGGTTAAACGCTGGGCCGCTGGTCCTGGAGAGGAGCACATACGTTACGGGGGGGAGGGGGGTCCACAGGCCTGTGTAACCTCGTTATCAGGAGAGCCGGGCTCTAAACCTTCTACACCCATCTGTCTGATTCATTAGAGGAGAAGAGCTCAGTTAGTTTCACTCTTAACTCCCACTCATACCTCAAACGCCTGGTTCAGCGTCGGAGAGCGGAGGGTGAGGAGTCCACGTCACTCCACAGCTTAATTACCCCGAACTGCAGACACTGCTTTAGATCTGAAAGCTAACGTGTGAGATTTTTCACTCTTCAGTCTAATCAGCATCTGCTGCGTGACTTTACACTACACAGCACCTCCACAACCTCCACATCCTCCTCCTCATCATCATCATTATTATCATAATCCTCATCATCATGACAGTCATCATCATCATCCTCATCATCACCGTCATCATCATCATCCTCATCATCACCGTCATCATCATCATCCTCATCATCATTCTCATCATCATCATCATTATTATCATAATCCTCATCATGACTGTCATCCTCATCATCCTCATCATCATCATCCTCATCATTATCCTCATCATCATCATTATTATCATAATCCTCATCATCATCATCCTCATCATCATCACCGTCATCCTCATCATCCTCATCACCATCATCCTCATCATCTTCATCCTCATCATCATCCTCATCCTCATCATCCTCATCATCACCGTCATCATCATCCTCATCATCATCCTCATCATCATCATCATCATCATCCTCATCATCATCATCATTATTATCATAATCCTCATCATCATGACTGTCATCATCATCATCCTCATCCTCACCGTCATCCTCATCATCCTCCTCATCATCATCATCCATGAGAAACAATAGAGAAACAGATCTACAGTACAGCAGGCTCTCAGCGGAACTAGCGCTGATGGTTGATTGCTGTGTTTATTAGGATACGAGTTTTCATCTCCACACAGGAACTACCACCACCATGTTTCTACAGGAGCCCAGAACAGACAATCCACTGACTCTACAAAGACTTTCACACTGATATGGTGAAGCAGCAGCTTGATTTGAGTACTGAAGGAGTAGGAAGGAGTTGGGAAAAGGACGGTAGGAGGAGTAGAGAAGAGTGAAAGAGTAGGGGGAAGTAGAGAGGAGTGCAGAAGTAGAAAGGAGTAGAGAGGAGTGAAAGAGTAGGGAAGTGTGGCGGAGAAGACATAAGTAGAAAGGAGTGGAGGAGTAGAGAGGAGTGGAGGAGTAGGAAGCAATAGAGAAGAGTAGGGAGGAGTGGGGAAGTAAGGAGGATTGGGTAATGTAGGGAGGACTGCAGAAGAGGGGGAGTAGGGAGGAATAGGGAGCAATAGAAAGGAGTGGAGATGTAGGGAAGTGTGGACCGCCAGATCCTCGCCCTCGTGAGGAGACAGGAACATCTCCTCCGGCAGAAGTCGCAGCTCGAGTCCTCCCTGGAGGCCTCACTGGCGGCGATCGCTCCGGCCTCGTCCCGCCGCATCCCAGCGGTCGCCAGCTCCACGCCAGCCACCCCGCCGCACGGAGTCTGGGAGCGGCAACGCCGAAGGCCCAGCAGGCCCTCACCGCCACCCCAGCCCATCTTCACCTCCTTCAACCAGTTCTCGGTCCTCAACTCACCGCGCACACCGGCGTCTGGGACCCCGTCGCCCGCCCCAGCGCCGCAGGCCTCGGCTCCCGCCCCAGCGCGTCGGGCCTCGGCTCCCGCCGCAGCACCGCAGGCCTCGGCTCCCGCAGCAGCGTCTCATCCCTCCGGACAGGTATTTGTTATCGGTAGCTCCATAGTCCGCCACGTTAAACTACCTCGCGCCAGTGTGTCATGTTTTCCAGGAGCTCGTGTCCTGGACATCGCTAGGCGTCTACCCTCGGCCCTCAGACGTAATGCCTTCGAGACCGTAGTCATCCACGTCGGGACCAACGACATCTCTGCCCGGCGTAGCGAGGTCCTGAAGGAGCACTACCGTTCGCAGCTGGACACCGCGAGGAAGGCGACCGATGCCAGGATCGTCATCTCCGGCCCCCTGCCCTACAGGAGAGGATCGGAGCGGTTCAGCAGGCTCTTCGCGCTGCAGTCCTGGCTCCGCGGTTGGTGTGCCATCAACGGTCTCGGCTACGTGGACAACTGGGCTTCGTTCTGGGAGCAGCCAGCGCTGTACCGGAGGGATGGCCTGCACCCCAGCCACCGCGGAGCGTTCGTCCTCTCACGGAACATCGAGAGGGCTGTCTGCTGACTGCACAACGGAGGCCACGTAAGTAGCGACGATAAACAGTCATTACCGATATATAGTAATAGTGAGACTGTAACCGTTACCGACAGAGAGTCGTTACTTAGATACAGATATACCAACACTGTAACCATTGCCAACACAAAGTCGTTACCTAGAAACAGATATATTGAGACTGTGTCATTGCCCCGAATTAAACGCAGACTCAGAAATTCTCGAACAGCTTGTCAAGATAATCTAATTAATATAAAAATATCAGACCCAGTATCCAGCTGCAGCATCTCTCAACTAAAGTTTGGTTTGTTTAATATAAGATCCCTCAACTCCAAGGCTCTTATTGTAAATGATACAATAACGTATCAAAAATTTGATGTATTATGTCTCGTAGAAACATGGGTTAAACCTGAGGAATATTTGGCATTAAATGAAGCTCCTGTAGGTTATAATTATGTACACAACCCCAGACTGTCCGGTAAAGGAGGGGGTATATGTGTCATTCATAAAAATTCATTAGACATCATTAAGAAACACAGTCTCACTTTAAATTCTTTTGAATGTCTTTACATAAACATCACCAACCCGACAACTAACAGAAGTGTACTCACTCTAGTCAGCATTTATAGACCACCAGGACCACCAGGACCTTATTCTGAGTTCTTAAAAGAATTCAGTGACTTTGTTGCAGATCTAGCAGTGAGCGCTGAGAAACTAATAATTGTAGGAGATTTTAATATTCACTTTGAAAACTCAGCAGATCCATTAAAAAAGGCTTTCTCATCTTAGACTCTGTTGGTCTCACTCAGAATGTAATAGGGCCTACACACTCCTGTAATCACACACTAGATCTAGTTTTGACTTTAGGTGTTGACATACATAATCTTACTGTTCTTCCACAGACTTCAGTAGTTTCAGATCACTACCTAATTTCATATGAATTAAGTCTTAGTAAAAACGTATGTACACCCCGTTATTGCATGAAACGTTCGATAATGCCCAATACAGCCCAACACTTTATTGAAACTCTTCCAGATTTATCAACTATAGCTTCTCCTTCAGACCCAACAGAGCTAGACAGACTAACTGACTGTGTAGAAAATAAGCTACGATTAACTTTAGACAATGTTGCACCTATAAAAGCTAAAAGGACGCAACAGAAAAAGCTCGCTCCGTGTACAACAATGAAATACGCACCTTAAGACAGACAGTACGGAAATTAGAACGCAAATGGAGAGTGACCAAGCTGGAGGTATTTCACTCTGCTTGGAAGGACAGACTTAGCAGTTACAGAAAGACACTTATTAAAACACGCTCAGCATACCTGTCCACACTCACCAACACACACTCAGCATACCTGTCCACACTCACCAACACACACTCAGCATACCTGTCCACACTCACTAACACACGCTCAGCATACCTGTCCACACTCATCGAACACAACAAAAACAATCCTAGAGTTTTATTTAGCACAATCGCAAAACTTACCAAAAATCAGGATCTGAACCTCAGATACCCGCCAACCACAGCAGCAATGATTTCATGGACTTTTTCAATAGCAAAATCGAGAATATTAGACAACATGTTCAACTGACACCAGTAACCTATCCTTCATCCGGTTTGGCTCAAACAGCACAAAATGTGATTTTAGAAGAAACACTAGAAACATTCTGTCCACTTCAGCAGAAAGAACTAGAAAAACTAATCTCTTCTTCAAATTCTGCTACATGCTCACTTGATATGATTCCAACAAACCTATTCAAAACAAGTATTACCAGCTATTATTAAACCCATCTCAACTATCATCAACTCTTCTCTTAGTCTGGGTCATGTACCTAAGTCTTTTAAACTAGCTGTGATAAAACCCTTGATAAAGAAGCCAAATCTTGACCCCAGAGAACTGTCCAGTTATAGACCCATTTCCAATTTACCTTTTATCTCTAAGATTTTAGAAAAGGCTGTAGCTCGACAACTCTGTTCTCATCTACATAAGAACAACATATATGAAAAATTCCAATCTGGTTTTAGGCCACACCACAGCACAGAGACAGCTTTAGTTAAGATAACAAATGATCTTCTTCTTGTCTCTGATCAGGACCACGTATCTCTACTGGTGCTACTAGATCTAAGTGCAGCTTTTACACTATAGATCAGATATTCTCTCAGACAGACTAGAAAATATAGTTGGAATCACAGGAACAGCGTTATCCTGGTTCACATCTTGTCTTAGTGATCGCTTTCAGTTTGTAAAGATAAATAATGTATCATCTAATTATACAAGAGTGAAATGTGGAGTTCCACAAGGTTCTGTTTTAGGTCCTCTGTTATTTACACTATATATGCTACCATTAGGCTCAGTTATAAATAGACATGGAATTAGTTTCCACTGTTATGCCGATGATACACAATCTCCCCAAGTACACTCATGTCACTCCACTGCTGCGCTCCCTTCACTGGCTTCCTGTAGCTGCTCGCATTCAGTTTAAAGTTCTGATGCCTACAAAGCCAAGAATGGACCAGCTCCTCCTGACCTTATGGCAATGGTCAAAAGTCGAACCGCACCTCGAGCCCTTCGTGCTTCAAGTACGGCTCGGCTTGACCCGCCATCTCTCAAGATTCATGGAAGACATGCAACAAAACGCTTCTCTGTCCTGGCACCCAGATGGTGGAACGAACTTCCACTGGCTGTCCGAACAGCGAACTCTCTCGCGGTCTTCAAACGCAGACTGAAGACCACCGTCTCTTTGTAAAGTACTTATAAACACTATATACTAAAGTACTGGTACAAACTGTAATTGCACTTTATCTTCTAGGAGCACTGGCTAAGTACTGCACTTGTACTGTATGTAGTCTTGTATTTATTCTCTTATAGATGTTCCTGTCTTGCTAGGTATTGCGTTGTCTTGTTTCTAGGTATCAGCACTGGCCCTGTGTTTATGGCAGTGTTTGAGTATAAGAGTGGTTTGGACTTAAACCTGTTTGTACTAGATAGAGGGTCATACTCTGACTGAACACTAAGCACTTTTGTAAGTCGCTCTGGATAAGAGCGTCTGCTAAATGCCGTAAATGTAAATGTAAATGTAAATACACAACTGTACATATCAGACCAGATGATAAATCCAGATTAGATAAGATAGAAGATTGTGTAAGAGATATTAGACTTTGGATGCTACAGAACTTCGTTCTTTTAAACCCAGATAAAACGGAAGTTCTCCTCCTCGACCCAAAGGCTGCTCGGACTAAATGTTCAGATTTAATGTTAAATCTTGCTGATTTCTCTGTAGTTCCTGGTTCAGTAGCCAAAAATCTTGGTGTAACAATTGACTCTGACATTTAATCAACACGTAGGTAACATTACAAGAACAGCGTTTCTTCACCTACGAAACATTTCAAAGTTAAGAAATGTGTTATCTGTGTCTGATGCTGAAAAGTTGATACATGCCTTTATAACCTCAAGGCTAGATTATTGCAATGCATTATTGTCAGGATGCTCCAGCAGGAACCTGAATAAACTCCAGTTAGTTCAGAACGCTGCAGCTAGAGTACTAACTAAAACCAGAACCTTCCATCATCAGTCCAGTTTTATCAGCTACACTGGCTTCCTGTTAAATTCCGTATCGACTATAAAATTCTATTACTGACGTATAAAACCCTGCACGGTCTCAACCGGAGTACCTGCAAGATCTAATCTCCTATTATGAACCGCCACGTTCACTCAGATCACAGGATGCTGGTTTTCTAATAGTTCCAAAAATTCAGAAGACTACAATAAAGGGGGGGAAGAGCTTTTTCCTACAAAGCCCCAAATTGTGGAATAATCTCCCAGTTAATGTTCGGGACTCTGACACAGTCTCAATATTTAAGTCTAGACTAAAAACATACTTGTTCAGTTTAGCTTTTGGAGACTGAGCTATGCTTCTCATCCACTGTATTACTCCAAACCTGAACTAACCTTGTTTTTCTTTCTCCTTCTTTCTGAGGTAATAACCGCCCACCTGTCCTGCCGAATACTGTTGGAGGACGGACCACCAGTACCCCCTTGTTACCTTGTAACCTCTTCATCTGTCATCTGCTGCACCTCGATTGCATCACTGTATCATCCAAATGTAGCACGTGTGCAGCTTCTCTCCTTTTAGTTCATTCTGTTTATAATCAGATCTGTCAGAGTCACTAGCTGCACTCTAAACACTCCATATCCCCCATACCAACCCAGACCAGAACTAACTCTGTCTCTGTACTAACCCAGACCAGAACTAACTCAGACTCTGTACTAACCCAAACCAGAACTAACTCAGTCTCTATACTAACCCAGACCAGAACTAACTCTGTCTCTGTACTAACCTAAACCAGAACTAACTCAGTCTCTATACTAACCCAGACCAGAACTAACTCTGTCTCTGTACTAACCTAAACCAGAACTAACTCAGTCTCTATACTAACCCAGACCAGAACTAACTCAGTCTCTGTACTAACCTAAACCAGAACTAACTCAGTCTCTATACTAACCCAGACCAGAACTAACTCAGTCTCTATACTAACCTAAACCAGAACTAACTCAGTCTCTATACTAACCCAGACCAGAACTAACTCAGACTCTGTACTAACCTAAACCAGAACTAACTCAGTCTCTATACTAACCCAGACCAGAACTAACTCAGTCTCTATACTAACCTAAACCAGAACTAACTCAGTCTCTATACTAACCCAAACCAGAACTAACTCAGTCTCTATACTAACCCAGACCAGAACTAACTCTGTCTCTGTACTAACCTAAACCAGAACTAACTCAGTCTCTGTACTAACCCAAACCAGAACTAACTCAGTCTCTATACTAACCCAGACCAGAACTAACTCTGTCTCTGTACTAACCTAAACCAGAACTAACTCAGTCTCTATACTAACCCAGACCAGAACTAACTCTGTCTCTGTACTAACACAAACCAGAACTAACTCAGTCTCTGTACTAACCTAAACCAGAACTAACTCAGTCTCTATACTAACACAAACCAGAACTAACTCTGTCTCTGTACTAACACAAACCAGAACTAACTCAGTCTCTGTACTAACCTAAACCAGAACTAACTCAGTCTCTATACTAACCCAGACCAGAACTAACTCAGTCTCTGTACTAACACAAACCAGAACTAACTCAGTCTCTGTACTAACCCAGACCAGAACTAACTCAGTCTCTGTACTAACACAAACCAGAACTAACTCAGTCTCTGTACTAACCTAAACCAGAACTAACTCAGTCTCTATACTAACCCAGACCAGAACTAACTCAGTCTCTGTACTAACACAAACCAGAACTAACTCAGTCTCTGTACTAACCCAGACCAGAACTAACTCAGTCTCTATACTAACCCAGACCAGAACTAACTCAGTCTCTGTACTAACACAAACCAGAACTAACTCAGTCTCTGTACTAACCTAAACCAGAACTAACTCAGTCTCTATACTAACCCAGACCAGAACTAACTCAGTCTCTGTAAAGTTTATCAAGTCAAGTATCAGTATTAGTATTATTAGTATTAGCATTACTAGTATTAGTATTATTGGTATTAGTGTGATTGGTATTAGTAATATAAGTATTCAGTGACCCCCCCCCTGAAGGCACGTTCTCACACTCATACACACCTACACATATGTGTATGACATTTATCACCACTGCAGCATATCACTGACTATTATCACCACTGCAGCATATCACTGACTATTATCACCACTGCAGCATATCACTGACTATTATCACCACTGCAGCACATCACAGACTATTATCACCACTGCAGCATATCACTGACTATTATCACCACTGCAGCATATCACTGACTATTATCACCACTGCAGCACATCACAGACTATTATCACTACTGCAGCATATCACTGACTATTATCACCACTGCAGCACATCACTGACTATTATCACCACTGCAGCATATCACTGACTATTATCACCACTGCAGCATATCACTGACTATTATCACCACTGCAGCACATCACAGACTATTATCACCACTGCAGCACATCACTGACTATTATCACAAGTGCAGCACATCACTGACTATTATCACCACTGCAGCATATCACTGACTATTATGACCACTGCAGCACATCACTGACTATTATCACCACTGCAGCACATCACAGACTGTTATCACCACTGCAGCACATCACAGACTGTTATCACCACTGCAGCACATCACAGACTGTTATCACCACTGCAACATATCACTGACTATTATCACCACTGCATCACATCACTGACTATTATCACCACTGCAGCACATCACTGACTATTATCACCACTGCAGCACATCACAGACTGTTATCACCACTGCAACATATCACTGACTATTATCACCACTGCAGCATATCACTGACTATTATGACCACTGCAGCACATCACTGACTATTATCACCACTGCAGCATATCACAGACTGTTATCACCACTGCAGCACATCACAGACTGTTATCACCACTGCAACATATCACTGACTATTATCACCACTGCATCACATCACTGACTATTATCACCACTGCAGCACATCACAGACTGTTATCACCACTGCAGCACATCACTGACTATTATCACCACTGCAGCACATCACAGACTATTATCACCACTGCAGCACATCACTGACTATTATCACCACTGCAGCACATCACAGACTGTTATCACCACTGCAGCACATCCCTGACTATTATCACCACTACTATTATAAACCAGTTGAGTATTAAACATATGTTCAGGTCCATTAAGTGTGAACACAGTGTTAGTCTGAGAGATTTGATTGAGTGTTAGTGAGGTCAGGTACTGGTGTTGAACATTGCTGTGAGGATTTATCTACTTAGCACTGTCTACTCAGTACTATCTACTCAGAACTATCTACTTAGCACTGTCTACTCAGTACTATCTACTCAGAACTACCTACTCAGAACTATCTACTCAGAACTATCTACTCAGAACTATCTATGCGAAACTATCTACTCAGAACTATCTACTCAGAACTACCTACTCAGAACTATCTACTTAGTACTGTCTACTCAGTACTATCTACTTAGTACTGTCTATTCAGTACTATCTACTCAGTACTATCTACTCAGAACTATCTACTTAGTACTGTCTACTCAGTACTATCTACTCAGAACTATCTACTTAGTACTGTCTACTCAGAACTATCTACTCGGAACTATCTACTTAGTACTGTCTACTCAGAACTATCTACTCAGAACTATCTACTTAGTACTGTCTACTCAGAACTATCTACTCAGAACTATGTACTTAGTACTGTCTACTCAGAACCGTCTACTCAGAACTATTTACTCAGAACTATCTACTTAGTACTGTCTACTAAGTACTATCTACTCAGAACTATCTACTCAGAACTATCTACTTAGAACTCTCTACTTAGTACTGTCTACTCAGTACTATCTACTCAGAACTATCTACTTTGTACTGTCTACTCAGTACTATCTACTCAGTACTATCTACTCAGACCTTTCTACTCAGAACTATCTATTCAGTACTATCTACTCAGAACTATTTACTCAGAACTATCTACTCAGAACTATCTACTCAGAACTATCTACTTAGTACTGTCTACTCAGTACTGTCTACTCAGAACTGTCTACTCAGAACTATTTACGTGAAACTATCTACTCAGAACTACCTACCCAGAACTCTCTACTTAGTACTGTCTACTCAGTACTATCTACTCAGTACTATCCACTCAGAACTATCTACTTAGTACTTTCTACTCAGTACTATCTACTCAGAACTATCTACTCAGAACTCTCTACTTAGTACTGTCTACTCAGTACTATCTACTCAGTACTGTCTACTCAGTACTATCTACTCAGAACTATCTACTCACAACTCTGCTTAGTACTGTCTACTCAATACTCTACTCAGTATTATCTACTCAGTACTATGTACTCAGAACTTTCTACTCAGAACTTTCTACTCAGTACTGTCTACTCAGAACTATCTACTCAGAACTATCTACTCAGAACTATCTACTCAGAACTATCTACTCAGTACTATCTACTCAGTACTATCTACTCAGTACTATGTACTCAGAACTATCTACCCAGTACTATCTACTCAGAACTATCTACTCAGAACTATCTACTCAGTACTATCTACTCAGAACTATCTACTCAGTACTATCTACTCAGAACTATCTACTCAGTACTCTCTACTCAGTACTCTCTACTCAGAACTATCTACTTAGTACTGTCTACTCAGTACTGTCTACTCAGAACTATCTACTCAGAACTCTCTACGCGAAACTATCTACTCAGAACTACCTACTCAGAACTATCTACTCAGTACTGTCTAATCAGAACTATCTACTCAGAACTATCTACTCAGAACT
>CM038702.1:1180492-1197994 GCA_021613375.1 Megaleporinus macrocephalus
AACATCACAGTCCACAACAACCATCACCTCACACTCTCTCACTCTCACTCTCACACTCTCTCATACTCACACTCACTCTCACACTCTCTCATACTCACACTCTCTCACTCTCACACTCACTCTCACACTCACACACACTCACACTCTCTCACTCTCACACTCACACTCACTCACACTCACTCTCACACTCTCTCATACTCACACTCTCTCACTCACACTCTCTCACTCACACTCTCTCACTCTCACACTCACTCGCTCTCACACTCACACTCACCCTCACACTCTCTCACTCTCACTCTCACACTCACAATCACACACTCACTCTCACACTCACTCTCACACTCACTCACTCACTCACAATCACACACTCACTCACAATCACACACTCACTCACAATCACACTCACTCTCACACTCACTCACTCACAATCACTCACTCACAATCACACACTCACTCACAATCACAATCACACACTCACTCACAATCACACTCACACACTCTCTCACACTCACACTCACAATCACACACTCACAATCACACACTCACTCACACTCATTCTCACACTCACACTTACAATCACACACACACTCACAATCACTCACAATGACAAGCACACACTCACTCACAATCACACTCACACACTCACTCTCACAATCACACACTCACTCACACACAATCACACACTCACAATCACACACTCACTCACACACAATCACACACTCACAATCACACACTCACTCACACACACAATCACACACTCACTCTCACACTCACAATCACACACTCACTCACACACACACTCATTCTCACACAATCACACTCACACTTACACTCTCACAATCACACACTCACTCACACACTCACAATCACACATCACTCACACTCACAATCACACACTCACACACTCACAATCACACACTCACTCACAATCACAAGCACACTCACTCAGACACACACTCACAATCACACACTCACAATCACACACTCACAATTACACTCACTTACAATCACACACACAGTCTCACAATCACACACTCACAATCACACACTCACTCACAATTACACACTCACTCACAATGATTAACTCACAATCACACACTCAATCACAATTACGCACTCAATCACAATCACACACAATCACAATCATTCACTCACACACTCACACAATCACAATCATTCACTCACAATCACACACTCACAATTACGCACTCAATCACAATCACACACAATAACAATCATTCACTCACAATCACACACTCACTCACACACTCACTCACACATTCACACACTCACTCACACAATCACAATCATTCACTTACAATCTCATCCTCACAATCACACTCTCACAATCACACCCTCACAATCACTCACACTCACAATCACACAACACCCTCACAATCACACACTCACAACCACACAACACCCTCACAATCACACACTCACAACCATACAACAGCCTCACAAACACACCCTCACAATCACACTCACAATCACACAACACCCTCACAATCACACTCACAATCACACAACACCCTCACAAACACACCCTCACAAACACATCCTCACTACACACCTCGAGCGCAGAGTTGTGCTGAACTTCAGCATGGCTGCTTCTCACCAGGCCCTTAGTGCTACTTCACTCCTTCATTCCTCTCCTTTCCTATACTCCTTACCTCTCCTCACCTCCTCAGCTCCTCTTTTCTCTCCTCACCTCCTCCTCTCATCCACACTCGTATGTCCTCTAACACAGAATTTGAAAATCCAGCTATGAAGCCACTGCAGAGCAGCTGATGCTCCTCGGTCATATGCTCTGATCACAAGAGCATGAACACACACCCTCCTCACCCCTCCACCCCCTCTCACCCCTCCTCCACCACTCCCACTGCCACCCTAGCACAAACACTCCAACTCCTCTAAAAATACCATCACAGATTTCACACTGACGTCTACTCCTGCACATTCACTCCTCGCACACTTACAGAGGAACTCGCTGCTTGTAGGAGGTGCAGGTTTCTATTTTACACTGACAGATCTAACAGATCAGTGACATCACCATCAGTATCACTACCATCACCAACATCACCATCACCAACATCACCATCAGTATCACTACCATCACCATCAGCATCATCATCACCATCAGCATCATCACCATCGCCAACATCACCATCAGCATCATCACCATCAGTATCACTACCATCACCATCAGCATCATCATCACCATCAGCATCAGTACCATCGCCAACATCACCATCACCAACATCACCATCAGCATCACTACCATCGCCATCAGCATCATCATCACCATCAGCATCACTACCATCGCCATCAGCATCATCATCACCATCAGCATCACTACCATCGCCATCAGCATCATCACCATCAGTATCGCTACCATCGCCAACATCACCATCACCAACATCACCATCAGCATCACTACCATCGCCATCAGCATCATCATCACCATCAGCATCACTACCATCGCCATCAGCATCATCACCATCAGCATCACTACCATCACCATCAGCATCACTACCATCGCCAACATCGCCATCAGCATCATCACCATCAGCATCAGTACCATCGCCAACAAGTCAAGTCAAGTCAAGTGGGTTTTTATTGTCATTTCAACTACATACAGAGTACACAGTGAAACGAAACAACGTTCCTCCAGGACCATGGTGCAACATAGACAGTGCATACAGACACAAGTGCAACACAAACAAACAAGTGCGGACAGACAACACAACACAGTACAGACAGAGAATTATAAATAATTGCTGGTTGTGTGCAAATTGTGCAATGTGTAATAAATAGAGTCCAGTGAGGTAGTAAAGTTGTTAGTGCAATGCTTTGTGCAAAAAATGCTTCCCTTTTTTTATCTGGGGTAAATGGTTGGAGAAAGATATCAGTTCAGACGTTGAGTTGTGTTGAGAAGTCTTGGGGGAAGAAGCTGTTGCAGAGTCTGGTCGTGTTGGACCGGACGCTGCGGTACCTTCTTCCTGATGGCAGGAGGGAGAACAGTCTGTGTGAAGGGTGGGTGGGGTCATACACAATGCTGGTTGCTTTGCGGATGCAGCGGGTGGTGTAAATGTCCAAGACGGAGGGGAGAGAGACTCCGATGATCCTCTCAGCTGTCCTCACAATGCGTTGGAGGGACTTGCGGTCAGAGGCTGTGCAGGTCCCAAACCAAGCAGTGATGCAGCTGCTTAGGATGCTCTCTATGGTTCCCCTATAGAAGAGGGTGAGGATGGGTGGAGGGAGACGGGCCTTTCTCAGCTTCCGGAGGAAGTAGAGACGCTGCTGGGCTTTCTTGGCTGTAGAGCTGGTGTGCAGGGACCAGGTGAGGTTCTCCGCTAGGTGGACACCAAGGAACTTGGTGCTCTTAACGATCTCCACAGAGGAGCCGTTGATGTTAAGCGGAGAGTGGTCCGGTCTTGATTTCCTGAAGTCAACAACCATTTCCTTGGTCTTCTCTACATTCCAGTGAAGGTTGTTGACTGTACACCAGTCTGTCAGCTGCTGCACCTCCTCCCTGTATGCTGACTCGTCGCCTTTGCTGATGAGACCCAGCACAGTTGTATCATCGGCGAACTTTATGATGCTGTTAGAACTGTGTTTCACAACACAGTCATGAGTCAGCAGGGTGAACAACAGAGGACTCAGTACACTGCCCTGGGGTGCCCCAGTGTTCATGGTGATGGTGCTGGAGCTGCTGTTCCCGAACCGGACTAACTGGGGCCTCCCTGTCAGGAAGTCCAGGATCCAGTTGCACAGGGGGGTGTTGAGGCCCAGCAGGCTTAACTTTCTGGTGAGATTCTGTGGGATGATGGTGTTGAATGCTGAACTGAAGTCTATGAACAGCATTCTGACGTAGGTGTCCTTCTTCTCCAGGTGGGTAAGGGAGAGATGAAGGGTGGTGGTGATGGCATCGTCCGTGGATCGGTTGGGACGATATGCAAATTGCAGGGGGTCCAATGAAGAGGGCAGTTGGGTTTTGATGTTCCTCATGACTAGCCTCTCGAAGCACTTCATGATGATGGGCGTGAGAGCTACGGGACGGTAGTCATTGAGGCAGGACACCGTGGACTTCTTCGGCACGGGGATGATGGTGGTGGTCTTGAGGCACGTTGGGACAGTGGAGCTGCGCAGGGAGACGTTGAAGATGTCCGTGAGAACATCTGTCAACTGGTCTGCACACTCTCTGAGCACTCTGCCAGGGATGTTGTCTGGTCCTGCAGCTTTCCGTGGGTTGACTCTGCGCAGAGTTTTCCTCACGTCCACTGCAGTCAGGCACAGCGCCTGCTCGTCTGGCTTGGGTGTGATCTTGGGTGTGATCTTGGGTGTGATCTTGGGTGTGATCTTGCTCACCAACGTGTTGTTCTGTGCCTCAAACCGTGCATAAAAGTCGTTCAGGGCATCGGGGAGGAAGGCATCACTGTCACAGGACGGTGGCATTGTCCTGTAGTGTGTGATTTCCTGGATGCCCTGCCACATGCGCCGCGTGTCACCCGTGTCCTTGAAGTGGTTGTGGATCCTCTGGGCGTGTGCGCGCTTTGCCTCTCGGATGGCTCGTGACAATTTGGCTCTTGCTTTCTTTAGGGCCGCCTTGTCACCCACTCTGAAGGCCGAGTCGCGGGTCCTCAGTAGCGCACGCACCTCAGGAGTCATCCACGGCTTCTGGTTTGGGCGTATGGTGATGGTCTTGGAGACAGTGACATCATCAATACACTTGCTGATGTAGCCAGTGACTGATGCTGTGTACTCCTCCAAGTTAACAGAGTGGCCTTCAGTCGCAGCCTCCCTGAACACGTCCCATGCAGTGCACTCAAAACAGTCCTGAAGGGCAGAGATGCTCCTGCCGGCCAGGTTTTCAGCTGCTTCTGAACTGGTCTGGAGCGTCTGATGAGGGGTGTGTAAGCTGGAGTCAGATACACAGACATGTGGTCCGAGAACGCGAGGTGGGGGCGGGGCTCCGCCCGGTACGCGCTGGGTATGTTTGTGTAAACAAGGTCCAACGCGTTCGCTCCTCTCGTGGCAAAGTCCACATGCTGATGGAATTTAGGGAGGACTGACTGGAGATTAGCGTGGTTAAAATCTCCGGCGACAATGAACAGTGCGTCTGGGTGTCTGGTCTGCAGATCACTGACGCCCCCGTGCAGCTCCCACAGTGCCTCTTTAGCATTAGCGCTAGCGCTAGGCGGTATGTACACGGCGGCTATCAGCACGGCGGAGAATTCCCGTACTAAATAAAAAGGTCTGCACTGGATTATGATGAACTCCACCAGCGGAGAGCAGTGCTTGGCGACAGTCACAGCGTTGTTGCACCATTCTGTGTTGATGTAAACACACACGCCTCCACCGCGGGTCTTCCCGGACAGAGCGGCGCTCCTATCCGCTCTGAACGAGGCTAGCCCGTCTAGCTGAATGGCGCTGTCTGGAACATCACCATCACCTACATCACCATCACCATCAGTATCACTACCATCGCCAACATCAGCATCACTACCATCGCCAACATCAGCATCATCATCACCATCAGCATCACTACCATCACCAACATCACCATCAGCATCAACACCATCAGTATCACTACCATCGCCAACATCACCATCACCAACATCACCATCAGCATCACTACCATCGCCATCAGCATCATCACCATCAGCATCACTACCATCGCCATCACCAACATCACCATCATCATCACCATCATCAGCATCACTACCATCGCCAACATCACTATCATCATCACCATCACTACCATCGCCAACATCACCATCATCAGCATCACTACCATCGCCAACATTACCTTCATCATCACCATCACCATCATCACCATCGCCAACATCACCACCATCAGCATCATCACCATCACTACCATCGCCAACATCACCATCATCACCATCATCACCATCATGACCATCATGACCATCATCATCACCATCGTCACCAGACGATGTGAGAACGGTCAGAGTTTAAACCGGAAGGTTCCTCTGGGAGTGAACAGTGAACAGGACGCGCGACTGAAATCAGCTTCACTGCTCGTAACTGCCTCCCACCAGACCTGCAGATCTATTTAAGGTGGAACAGGAAATAAAAACCTGCAGATCTATTTAAGGTGGAACAGGAAATAAAAACCTGCAGATCTATTTAAGGTGGAACAGGAAATAAAAACCTGCAGCAGGTTTAAGGCAGTTAAAGAGAGACACCCACAACGCTACGAGTTTATTACCTGGAATATATGTTAATTACATATGCAATATGTGTGTTACGTTTTTCATGTATATTGTGTGTTTATTAAATGTGCACTATGTGTTTATTAAATGTGTATTGTGTGTTTATTAAATGTGCATTATATGTTTGTTAAATGTGTATTATATATTTATTAAATTTGTATTATATGTTTATTAAATGTGCATTGTATGTTTATTAAATGTGTATTATGTGTTTATTAAATGTGTATTATGTTTATTAAATTTGTATTATATGTTTATTAAATGTGCATTATATGTTTATTCAACGTGTATTATGTGTTTATTAAATGTTTATTAAATGAGTATTATATGTTTATTAAATGTGCATTATATGTTTATTAAACGTATATTATGTGTTTATTAAATGTGCATTATAAGTTTATTAAATGAGTATTATATGTTTATTAAATGTGCATTATATGTTTATTAAACGTATATTATATGTTTATTAAACATATATTATATGTTTATTAAACGTATATTATGTGTTTATTAAATGTGCATTATATGTTTATTAAATGTGTATTATGTGTTTATTAAATGTGTATTATATGTTTATTAAATGTGCATTATATGTTTATTAAATGTGCATTATGTTTCTTAGTCAGTTTTGTTTTTCTGTTTTGCACAATTAAATATTATTAAAAGCGACGGTAGAACTTTTATCCAACAAGAGGTTTAAACATCTAAAAGCTTTATTTATTTATATCACTGTTTAATACATAAATAAATAATTCATTTAAATAAATTGAAATTATATCACTGTAACAAAACGGACCAAAACGCTACGCGCAACGATCAGTAAGTACAAAACAGGAACAACTTTGTTAAATAAATAAATAATGAAGTTAAGAAAATGTGCAATAAAGTAATAATAATAATAATAATAATAATAATAATAATAATAATAGTAGAAGGATTTGAGTGTCTATAAAAACATGTTCAACAACAGAATCACTTTATGTCAGACGTAAAAATAAATAAAGAATAATTAATAGCCTGTGAGCGTAGAGATAAACCTGTGAATATCGGTAGGAATAATAGAATAATAATAACTATTAGACTAATAAGATGTAATGAATGTTCAGCTCTGTGTAAATACGTGTTGAGTGTTTACAGCTTCACACTAAATACTGGATTATCACAAACAGCATGTTTATATTACTGTGAGCCCCAACAAACAAACAAACATACAAACAAACAAACACTAATCTCCAGCAGACTGGCAGCAAAAGGTGGAGAATTTGAGGAGGAGCTTTGTGGAGCACAGCTGATGTTCTAATCTGCTTAGACTCCTCCAGCAGAGACGCTACTCAGCAGCACTGCACACACACACACACACACACACACACACACACACACACACACACACAGTACCAGAGCCTTCAGCTACAGACCAGCTTCTACAGCAGCTCATATCCTCCTTACTGAACTCCAACTCCTAGCCCTAACCCTAACCCCTAACCCTTAATCCTAACCCGGCTCTTACCCTAACCCTAAACCCTAACTGACCAACCTAAATACTAAACCTAAACCTAACCCTAAACCTAACCCTAAACCTAACCTAACCTAACCCTAACCTTACCAGCCTTAACCCTAAACCCTAAACCTAAACCCAAACCCTAACCTTACCAGCCTTAACCCTAAACCCTAACCCTAAACCCTAACCCTAACCTTACCAGCCTTAACCCTAAACCCTAAACCTAAACCCTAACCTTACCAGCCTTAACCCTAAACCCTAACCCTAAACCTAAACCCTAAACCCTAAACCTAAACCCTAACCCTAAACCCTAAACCCTAACCCTAAACCCTAATCTTACCAGCCTTAACCCTAAACCCTAAACCTAAACCCTAAACATAAACCCTAAACCCTAAACCTTAACCCTAAACCCTAAACCTAAACCCTAACCTTACCAGCCTTAACCCTAAACCCTAACCCTAAACCTAACCCTAAACCTAACCTAACCAGCCTTAACCCTAAACCCCTAACCTAACCTTACCAGCCTTAACCCTAAACCCTAAACCCTAAACCTAAACCCAAACCCTAACCTTACCAGCCTTAACCCTAAACCCTAACCCTAAACCTAAACCCTAACCTTACCAGCCTTAACCCTAAACCCTAAACCTAAACCCTAAACCCTAACCCCTAACCTTACCAGCCTTAACCCTAAACCCTAAACCTAAACCCTAAACCTAAACCCTAACCCTAAACCCCAACCTTACCAGCCTTAACCCTAAACCCTAAACCTAAACCCTAACCCCTAACCCTAACCTTACCAGCCTTAACCCTAAACCCTAAACCTAAACCCTAAACCTAAACCCTAAACATAAACCCTAAACCCTAAACCCTAAACCTTAACCCTAAACCCTAAACCTAAACCCTAAACCTAACCTTACCAGCCTTAACCCTAAACCTTAACCCTAAACCTAACCTAACCAGCCTTAACCCTAAACCCTAACCTAACTATACCAGCCTTAACCCTAACCCTAAACCCAAACCCTAACCTTACCAGCCTTAACCCTAAACCTAAACCCTAAACCTAAACCCTAACCCTAAACCCTAACCTTACCAGCCTTAACCCTAAACCCTAAACCTAAACCCTAACCCCTAACCCTACCAGCCTTAACCCTAAACCTAAACCCTAAACATAAACCCTAAACCCTAAACCTTAACCCTAAACCTAAACCCTAAACCTAAACCCTAAACCTAAACCCTAAACCCTAAACCTTAACCCTAAACCCTAAACCTAACCTTACCAGCCTTAACCCTAAACCCTAAACCTAAACCCTAACCCCTAACCCTACCAGCCTTAACCCTAAACCCTAAACCCTAAACCTAAACCCTAAACATAAACCCTAAACCCTAAACCTTAACCCTAAACCCTAAACCTAAACCCTAAACCTAAACCCTAAACATAAACCCTAAACCCTAAACCTTAACCCTAACCCTAAACCCTAAACCCTAAACCTAACCTTACCAGCCTTAACCCTAAACCCTAAACCTAAACCCTAAACATAAACCCTAAACCCTAAACCTTAACCCTAACCCTAAACCCTAAACCCTAAACCTAACCTTACCAGCCTTAACCCTAAACCCTAACCGACCACCACTCCTGCTGAAGGAGGAAACTAAAATATTGGAGGAGAGAAATAAAGTTTACAGTCTGTCGGGAAGCAGCTGTGACACTCGCAGGTCTTCAGCCCTGCTACCTCCTCTACGCTCCACTGACCATCACCCTGTCCAGCAGCTCCGTCACGTACTGCGGGTCACCCCTCGGAGCGAGTGTCCAGTGGAGCAGGACGGCCGAGGGGCTTCAGGCTCCACAGCTGTGAGTCCATTGAGGCCTGAAGGACCAGCTGCTGCCAACGTGTGAGGTCACAGAGCAGCGTTCCCATTCCCAGAGTTCTCTGCCCTGGAGGTGGACAGTCAGCTGACGGAATCTTCATTACTCAAATACAAGCACTGTAACCTCTACAGCAGGAGCTCAGCAGGAGCTCAGCACAAGCTCAGGAGGAGCTCAGGAGGAGCTCAGGAGGAGCTCAGGAGAGACCTTTCCTCGAAAAACCTACACTCTTCCTGATCGCCACCTTCACCTTCAGCACTAACTTCACAAGACAAAACTACCAGAAACATCTCCTCCTGACTGCTCCTCCTCTCCTCCTGACTGCTCCTCCTCCTCTCCTCCTGACTGCTCCTCCTCTCCTCCTGACTGCTCCTCCTCTCCTCCTGACTGCTCCTCCTCTCCTCCTGACTGCTCCTCCTCTCCTCGCTCGCTGATGCTGAAGCTCCAGGACATTCGGTTCTACAGAAGTGTATTAATACTCAGAACACCGAGCCGGTCAGAGATGTTACCAAGGAGAAGATCCAGCTCATAACCACGCCCCTTCAGTAGAAACAGCCAATAGAAACGTCTCCATCCTCTCCACGTTCAGAGACGCGGTTCTCTCCACGTTCAGAGACGTGGTTCTCTCCACATTCAGAGACGCGGTTCTCCATTTAGTCAGAGACGTGGTTCTCCGTTCAGCCGGAGACGCTGTTCTCCGTTCAGCCGGAGACACGGTTCTCCGTTCAGGCGGAGACCCAGTTCACTCCACATTCAGAGACGCGGTTCTCTCCACGTTCAGAGACGCGGTTCTCTGTTCAGTCAGAGACGCGGTTCTCTCCACGTTCAGAGACGCGGTTCTCTCCACGTTCAGAGACGCGGTTCTCTCCACGTTCAGAGACACGGTTCTCTGTTCAGTCAGAGACGCGGTTCTCTCCACGTTCAGAGACGCGGTTCTCTCCACGTTCAGAGACGCGGTTCTCTCCACATTCAGAGATGCGGTTCTCTGTTCAGTCAGAGACGCGGTTCTCTCCACGTTCAGAGATGTGGTTCTCCGTTCAGTCAGAGACGCGGTTCTCTCCACATTCAGAGATGCGGTTCTCCGTTCAGTCAGAGACGCGGTTCTCTCCACGTTCAGAGACGCGGTTCTTTGTTCAGTCAGAGACGCGGTTCTCTCCACGTTCAGAGACACGGTTCTCCGTTCAGTCAGAGACGCGGTTCTCTCCACGTTCAGAGACGCAGTTCTCTCCACGTTCAGAGACGCGGTTCTCTCCACGTTCAGAGACACGGTTCTCTCCACGTTCAGAGACACGGTTCTCCGTTCAGTCAGAGACGCGGTTCTTTCCACATTCAGAGACACGGTTCTCCGTTCAGTCAGAGACGCGGTTCTCTCCACATTCAGAGACACGGTTCTCCGTTCAGTCAGAGACGCGGTTCTCTCCACATTCAGAGACGCGGTTCTCCGTTCAGTCAGAGACGCGGTTCTCCGTTCAGTCAGAGACGCGGTTCTCTGTTCAGGCGGAGACGCAGTTCTCTGTTCAGCCTGTAAGCGGCCTCTGAGAGGAGAACGGAGGATGGACAATAGGAGGTCGTCTCCCCGCGGAGCCCCCGCCATTCAGCTCGGCTCTCCGTGGCCGAGAACGACCTCTGTGAAAGGTCAGCGAGCCCCAGCGTCCTCCTCGCCTCGCCGCTCACTAACACAGGCCGGGTTACCACACGCTCACGCTCACACTCACACTCACACTGGTCTCCCGCAGAACCGAGACTGATACCAGCACGGTTCCACCACAGCAGCCCGAGTGTGAGAACATCTACATGCACCATCATCACCAGTCTCACTATCACCAGTCCCACCATCACCAGTCCCACCATCACCAGTCTCACCATCATCACGAGTCCCACCATCATCACCAGTCTCACCATCATCACCAGTCTCATCATCACCAGTCCCACCATCACCAGTCTCACCATCATCACCAGTCTCACTATCACCAGTCCCACCATCACCAGTCCCACCATCACCAGTCTCACCATCATCACCAGTCCCACCATCATCACCAGTCTCACCATCATCACCAGTCTCATCATCACCAGTCCCACCATCACCAGTCTCACCATCATCACCAGTCTCACTATCACCAGTCCCACCATCACCAGTCCCACCATCACCAGTCTCACCATCATCACGAGTCCCACCATCATCACCAGTCTCACCATCATCACCAGTCTCATCATCACCAGTCTCACCATCATCACCAGTCTCACTATCACCAGTCCCACCATCACCAGTCCCACCATCACCAGTCCCACCATCACCAGTCTCACCATCATCACGAGTCCCACCATCATCACCAGTCTCACCATCATCACCAGTCTCATCATCACCAGTCCCACCATCATCACCAGTCTCACTATCACCAGTCCCACCATCACCAGTCTCACCATCATCACGAGTCCCACCATCATCACCAGTCTCACCATCATCACCAGTCTCATCATCACCAGTCCCACCATCACCAGTCTCACCATCATCACCAGTCTCACTATCACCAGTCCCACCATCACCAGTCCCACCATCACCAGTCCCACCATCACGAGTCCCACCATCATCACCAGTCTCACCATCATCACCAGTCTCATCATCACCAGTCCCACCATCACCAGTCTCACCATCATCACCAGTCCCACCATCACCAGTCCCACCATCACGAGTCCCACCATCATCACCAGTCTCGTGAAAAACATCTGAGAAGAATGACGATCTCCACAAAGCATAATATTCAGATCAGCTGATCAGAAACTTCAGCATGTTCAGAGCTCTAACTGACCAGTACACTCCAGCTCTAACTGACCAGTACACTCCAGCTCTAACTGACCAGTACACTCCAGCTCTAAATGACCAGTACACTCCAGCTCTAAATGACCAGTACACTCCAGCTCTAACTGACCAGTACACTCCAGCTCTAAATGACCAGTACACTCCAGCTCTAAATGACCAGTACACTCTAGCTCTAACTGACCAGTACACTCCAGCTCTAACTGACCAGTACACTCCAGCTCTAAATGACCAGTACACTCTAGCTCTAACTGACCAGTACACTCCAGCTCTAAATGACCAGTACACTCCAGCTCTAACTGACCAGTTCACTCCAGCTCTAACTGACCAGTTCACTCCAGCTCTAAATGACTAGTACACTCTAGCTCTAACTGACCAGTACACTCCAGCTCTAACTGACCAGTTCACTCCAGCTCTAACTGACCAGTACACTGCAGCTCTAACTGACCAGTACACTCCAGCTCTAACTGACCAGTACACTCCAGCTCTAACTGACCAGTTCACTCCAGCTCTAACTGACCAGTACACTCCAGCTCTAACTGACCAGTACACTCCAGCTCTAACTGACCAGTTCACTCCAGCTCTAACTGACCAGTACACTCCAGCTCTAACTGACCAGTTCACTCCACCCCACTCAATGTCCAGCCCGTGTACACTTTTTTGATGCTCTTCGGTTCGAAGACTCAAACAATCACTACACAACCAGAATACAATCATCTCAGTTTAACTTACACACTCACTCTCACACTTACACACACTCACTCTCACACTTACACACACTCACTCTCACACTCACACTCACACTCTCACTCTCACACTGTATTGAATGATGAGAGCGGAGTGTCCGGTGTTCTGGTCAGGAAACACTGATCAGCACTGCAACCTTGAAAACCACCACAAACACATCCAGGCCTGACTAGCCGCCCACCGAGCAGCGCAGGAGGACCGAGTGGGTGTTGCTAATAGTAACCGCGGCAGGCAGTACTGTAAACTTACGAAGAGCAAAATCCTCCAGACGGGCAGCGGAACCGCACCATCAGCACTGCTGTCCCGAGGGTACGACCCAAGCCCCCCAGTCATAACCCCC
Source organism: Megaleporinus macrocephalus (assembly GCA_021613375.1). NCBI lineage: Eukaryota > Metazoa > Chordata > Actinopteri > Characiformes > Anostomidae > Megaleporinus > Megaleporinus macrocephalus. The sequence continues at coordinate 1,193,996 of CM038702.1, forward strand.
CCGCCCACTGAACACGCTGATCAGAGAGAAAACGTCTCGTTATCTGCTGAACCAGAGACCACCAAACACATCACACCAGCGAGGGTCCATCAAACAGACTGACTGACGTCCAGTGAACCAAGGTGAGGACTGTAGTGAAGAGTCTGAGAGCAGATCCACAACCAGAACCAGAACCAGATCCAGAACCAGATCCAGATCCAGATCCAGATCCAGATCCAGAACCAGAACCAGAACCAGATCGAGAAACGAGGAGCCCCCGCTGAAAGAACACACCAGCATCTGAGAACATCTACACTTCTTACGTGTAGAAGGAACAAGCAGACGTTCCAGCGTGTGAAACCGTTTGTGAGACACTAAACGATCCAGACTGACGTCCTGCCCGCCAGACACCTGCTTCACAACGGAAAGTCAGACATGGTTGCCAGGGAAACAGGTGAAGTCCAGCCCCACAGAGCGAAGCTGCAGTGCTTTACAATGAAGGAGAAACACGAGACGAGTAATCATCAGAACCACAAACACCCAGGAACTGCTACTGTACCGAACTCGCACAGTGAGACCGTCCAGAGGTGAAGGTCTCCACTGTAGGAGCTCCTCCCACTCCCAGACCAAACACAAACAGTGTATCAACACAGGAACCCACTGTCCTTCACACAGGAACCCACTGTCCTTCACACAGGAACCCACTGTCCTTCACACAGGAACCCACTGTCCTTCACACAGGAATAAAGAGACAGAGAGAGACAGAGAGGTGAATAAGCTGTTAGGGTGGGTCAGGTCAGATTCTCCTGGACAGTAAGTCTTCTCCAGACGTCCAGCCTCTGAGCACAGAACTGACCCGCTGAGCAAGAGACAGTCGACTGTAACACACAGCGTTACCAAGCAGGACAGGAACGCTAGAAGATTCTGGCTTTGAGGCGACCTTCATCAACTCCACCTTATACATCATTACCAACACATTGACCTTCATCCACATCACCTTCTACATCATTACCAACACATTGATCCTCATTAGCATCACCTTCTACATCAACACACTGATCTTCATCCACATCACCTTCTACATCATTACCAACACATTGATCTTCATTAGCATCACCTTCTACATCAACACACTGATCTTCATCCACATCACCTTCTACATCACCAACACGCAGATCTTCAACTCCACCTTATACATCATTACCAACACATTGACCTTCATCCACATCACCTTCTACATCATTACCAACACATTGATCCTCATTAGCATCACCTTCTACATCATCACCAACACGCTGATCTTCATCCACATCACCTTCTACATCATCACCAACACGCTGATCTTCATCCACATCACCTTCTACATCATCACCAACACGCTGATCTTCATCATCATCACCAACACGCTGATCTTCATCCACATCACCTTCTACATCATCACCAACACATTGATCTTCATCCACATCACCTTCTACATTATCACCAACACGCTGATCTTCATCCACATCCTCTTCTACATCATCACCAACACGCTGATCTTCATCCACATCACCTTCTACATCATCACCAACACACTGATCTTCATCCACATCACCTTCTACATCATTACCAACACGCTGATCTTCATCCACATCCTCTTCTACATCATCACCAACACGCTGATCTTCATCCACATCACCTTCTACATCATCACCAACACGCTGATCTTCATTCACATCACCTTCTACATCATCACCAACACATTGATCTTCATCCACATCACCTTCTACATCATCACCAACACGCTGATCCTTATCCACATCACCTTCTACATCACCAACACGCTGATCTTCATCAACATCACCTTCTACATCAACACAACACGCTGATCTTCATCCACATCACCTTCTACATCATCACCAACACGCTGATCTTTATCCACATCACCTTCTACATCATCACCAACACGCTGATCTTCATCCACATCACCTTCTACATCATTACCAACACATTGATCTTCATTAGCATCACCTTCTACATCAACACACTGATCTTCATCCACATCACCTTCTACATCACCAACACGCAAATCTTCAACTCCACCTTATACATCATTACCAACACATTGACCTTCATCCACATCACCTTCTACATCATCACCAACACATTGATCTTCATCCACATCACCTTCTACATCATCACCAACACGCTGATCTTCATCCACATCACCTTCCACATCAACACCACACGCTGATCTTCATCCACATCACCTTCTACATCATCACAAACACGCTGATCTTCATCAACTGCATCATCTACATCACCAACACGCTGATCTTTATCAACTCCATCATCATCATCACCAACACGCAGATCTTCAACTCCACCTTATACATCATTACCAACACATTGACCTTCATCCACATCACCTTCTACATCATTACCAACACATTGATCTTCATTAGCATCACCTTCTACATCACCAACACGCTGATCTTCATCAACTCCATCATCTACATCATCAACAACACGCTGGCTGGACATCAACTCCACCAATCAGAAGTAACCACGGTACATCTGCACTCACTCTCTGGACTGCAGGACCTTCCAGGGTGGTCAGTTTTAACTGGTTCAGCTTTCTGAGCTTTGTCGTGAGGATCCCCACAGGACCCCCACAGAGCAGGTACTATTCGGAAGGTCATTCTCAGCACTGTTGTGTCTGATCAACTCACACCAGCACAACACACACTGACACACCACCACCACGTCAGCGTCACTGCAGTGCTGAGAATGACCCACCTCCCTAATAGTAGCTGCTCTGTGGGGGTCCTGTGGGGGTCCCGGCGTGGTGGGATGGAGGGTTTAATGTGCTGAGTTGGTGCAGCGGAGCTGAAAGCCTCGTCTCTTCTGAGACCACCACGAGCGCTGAAGCTTCTCCTCTCTTCTCCTCCCACACAGAGCACCAGCTCAGCCCGGCTCTCGGAGACCTGCTGCATGATTCACGCTCCTCACGCCGCCGCTGTTACGGCACTGACTCTCACTCAGATCCTCCTCCGCGCTCCACCGACGCCCATCACATCCGTAACCACGGCATCCTGCTACCTCCACACGGACCACAGCAAATCAGCGCTAACGACAGTAAACACACCTGAGCGTCAGGGTAACAGGTACAGTACGCAGTACTATGGGGGGCCGGGGGGCCGCAGTAACCGGGAGGTTCGGGCTCTTTTAGGATCTGTACAGGTCGGAGTTCAGATCTCAGGAGAGCAGTTTCTTCTGAATATGAATCCACTGGTGGGTTTCTGTCCCGGGTTAGGGTTCGGGATCTTCTTCTCCTGAAACTCCAGATGTTCCGTCTGAGTGACTGTGATCAGAAGCTGTAACTGAAATGACTCGGAGACGCTGGAGACCTTTCCTTTCCTCCAGCTGATTCAGAGATTACGTAAGGTGACTTCCTGTTACGGACGTGATGGGAATTTAAACGGCGCTCCGGGTTCTCCGATCAGTCACGCCTGTACAAGCCCAGCGTGTAGAACCGCTGTGCAGATCAGGCTCCTCCAGACAGAAGCAAACGCTCCTGAAGTCGAGAGGTTCCGTCTCCGGTAAATCCAAAGCCGACACTTTCTATCTGTCAACACCGAAACCCCTCAAACAACCCCGCACTCGACTTAACCACCCAAACCCCCCCCCCCAACACACACACACACACACACACACACACACGACCTGCACTTCCAACAGACACCACATGAATCTCTCTCTGATCCTCCACAGCTCCGACATTCCCACACTAATCCCAACGGAACGCTTAAAGAACCCTCGACACGTTTAATAACATTCCAACTCAACACAGATCCCAGATCAGACACAGATCCCAGATCAGACACAGAACAAGTACAGAGCACTGAGGACTCAGTCCAGCTTCACAACACTGGAGAGAGAGAGTTAGAGAGACAGAGAGAAACAGAGACAGAGAGAGAGACAGAGAGAGAGACAGAGATACAGAGAGAGAGAGAGACAGAGAGAGAGTTAGAGAGTTAG
>CM038702.1:1198994-1211494 GCA_021613375.1 Megaleporinus macrocephalus
GTTAATGTTAATTAGGTTTTAATTAGTATAAATGAAGTAAATAAGAGTTCGTTAGCGTCTCTCAGCTGCGTCTGGTTTTATATAGTTATTGATTTTGTTGCTCCGGTTTAAACGGGATGGTTAATGTTTTCTATTCATGTTTCTATAGTACGACTTGGTTTGGCCTTTATTTGTTTATTTATTTATTTATTTATAAGACTATTGTTTAATCCTCACTTTGAATTATTTACCTATTTATTTGTTTATTTGTTTATTTATAGAACTATTACGCCTCCTTTTGAATATTTATTTATTTGTTACAGTATTTATTTATTTAGTTATTCATTCATTTATATAACTATTTTTTAATTCTCACTTTGAATTATTTATTTGTTTGTTTGTTTGTTTTTTTATTTATAGAACTCTCCTACTTTCCTTACTTTTCAGATTTATTTATTTATTTATATACTTATTTATTATACAACTTTATTTATAGAACTATGAAGCCTCCTTTTGAATGATTTATTTATTTATTTGTGTATTTATTTATTTATATATAGAAATATTTTTAATCCTCACTTTATATTATTAATTATTTATTTAAATATTTTTAATCCTACTTTAATTCCTACTTTTCAGATTATTTATTTATTTATTTATGTATGTTATATTTCTCGAGGGGCCTCTACAGACTCTGGTGGTCCCGCTTCAGACCATAAGGAGAATCCAGATGCAGGAATGTTTACATTTATATTTATTTATCTCACGCTTACAGGCCGTGATGGAATCCCTCGGTGCAAACGGCGAATCAAACAAATTATAATTTTTTAATTAATTAATTTAATCATTAATATTAATCTAAATATCAGAACAGCTCGTTATTAACACAGATTCATACCCGGGGCCTACGCCAGTGCTCATTGGGCAGAGGGCAGGAAACACTGGACAGGCCACCGGTCCATCACAGACCAGATAGAAAGTTTATAATTAAAAATATTAGATAAATAAATCACAGTTAAGATGATTTCACATCAGTTCCTGCAGCTCTGACCTCAGATCAGCGTTCTCTCTTATTTACAGTGCCTGTACTGGCAGGAGCAGATCTCAGACCAGCCGTCCAGCTCCAGCCTGCATGAATACAGCTCGGGGTTTCTTCTGTGACTGAAAGTGAATTGATGTTCTTATGTTCTTCCAGGTGGCGTCTCTGGGCGTGACCACCTTCACCCTGTGCGCCCTCTGCATCGACCGCTTCCGCGCCGCCACCAACGTGCAGATGTACTACGAGATGATCGAGAACTGCACGTCCACAGCGGCCAAGCTGGGCGTGATCTGGATCGGCGCGCTGCTCCTGGCCCTGCCCGAGCTCCTGATCCGGCAGCTGGTGGCGGAGAACGGCGGCGGGGCGGCGGCGGACGACCCGGCCGAGGAGCAGCGCTGCGTGGTGCGCATCTCCCCCTCGCTGCCGGACACGCTGTACGTCCTGGGTCTGACCTACGAGGGCGCCCGCCTCTGGTGGTGCTTCGGCTGCTACTTCTGCCTGCCCACCCTCTTCACCATCGGCAGCTCGCTGGCCACGGCCCGCCGCATCCGCCGGGCGGAGAGGGGCTGCGCCCGCGGCAACAAGAAGCAGATCCGCCTGGAGAGCCAGATGAACTGCACGGTGGTGGCGCTGGCCATCGTCTACGGCGCCTGCGTGGTGCCCGAGAACGTGTGCAACATGGCCTCGGCCTACATGGCGGCCGGCGTGCCCCCCGCCACCATGGCCCTGCTGCACCTCGTCAGCCAGCTGCTGCTCTTCCTGCGGGCCGCCGTCACGCCCGTCCTGCTGCTCTGCCTGTGCCGGCCCTTCGGCCGCGCCTTCCTGGAGTGCTGCTGCTGCTGCTGCGGCGGCGGCGAGTCGTGCGGTCTGGCCGGGCGCTCCTCGGCCACCGCCAGCGACGACAACGAGCACGAGTGCACCACCGAGCTGGAGCTGTCGCCCTTCAGCACCATCCGCAGGGAGATGTCCAACTACACGGCCGCCGGGTCACACTGCTGAGCGCCGGACGGTGGAGTGCTTCTGTGCCGGCGGCGTGTGACCTCGGTGACTCCGCGAGGACGGTTCACACTGCGAGGAGTGAGATCTCAGCAAGTGTGAACATCTTAAATGTAGTTACTGTGTCTGTCGTAGGAGTACTCGCCGTTTATTTACTATTTGAAGTCGTTTATTGTTCAGAAGTGTCTGATTTCAAATATTAGATATATTAGCTACATTTAAGATGATTCCACACACATATAGATATATATATATATAGATATATCGTCACTGTCCAATGAACATCAAGTATCTATTGTACGTTAATGTAAAGAGGGTTTAGTAGATGTGTGGATTTCTGTTGGTCCATTCATCACAAGACCTGCACAGGACTTACAGCACTGTCTCCTCACAGTAAGATGATCTGGGTTGGATTCCCGGTCCGGGTGGTTCTGTGTGGAGTGTGTATGTTCTCTCTGTGTTTGAGTGGGTTCCTCCGGTTTCCTCCCACAGTCCAAACACATGTATGTTAGGATCCTCACTCTAAACTGATCGTAGGTGATCGTGTGTGTGAGTGTGTGTTGGCCATGTGATGGACTGGTGACCTGTCCATGGTGTACCCCGCCTTCACCTGATGATGCTGGGATTGTGTCCAGCCCCCCCGTAACCCCGACTAGCGGGATAAAGCAGAAGATGATGGATGAAATATATAAACATGAATTTATATATGTATATATATATATATATATATATATATATATATATACATATATATATATATATATATATATATATATATATATATATATACATATATATATATATATATATATATATATATATATATATATATATATATAAATATATGTATATGGGTGATTCTTCAATTAGGGGAACTTTTACGTCCCTAGGTGATAAATTTGTGTTAAAATTACTTTATTACAAAACAAACATTTTTGGTGTTAAAAAGATAATTTGTTTTATCACCAAAATATAATTATGATTTATATTTTTATAATGATTTAGACATCTATATTTAGCTACTTTGGCCTTGTCCCAAACTTTAAAACTTCTGGGCCCCAATAAAAGCTAAAAAGTGATCAATTTATGAAAAAGATCACAATATGAGTTTCATAAAAACTTAAAAAGAAACTAAATGTACTGTTTACTTTCATATTTGTACCTATGCATATTTCTGAGCAATATATTATCATCCCCAACATTATCATCATTACCGCAACAGTGTATGACTTCTACAGGGAACTATTTAAAGGTAGCACTTGTTGTTATGTTGTAACCTTGGAAACAAAAACTCGCAGAGGATGGTAATGACAGGTTTTCAATTTCACCATCAGTATCTTTTAAATTATTTAGAAATGAAATATAATTAAGGCTAACAGTGTGATTGTATAATGAAGTTCTAGTGAAAAACATTACAAAAGTTAAGATGACAAAAGAGCCCACAATTGAAGAATCACTCGTATATAATTGACAGCAGCTGATGTTCACATTGTCTGAAGATTCCAGGATGAATGGACCAATAGAAATGCTCCAAAATGATGTGGATAAAAAATTCTGGTTCCATAGACTCACATTGAAAGTAAAGACGGGTTTTGTTCTCTCCTGTAAAGCTACTATTTTGAAGATACCTGATTTTCTTTGGACAGAGAAGATATATTGATATATATCATTGTTTGTAAAGAAGGAAGCAATTCAGTGCATCACAGACTGCAGATCAAAAGATATTGTGGCAAGAGAAACCATCTTAAACCCAGTCTGAATATTAAATTTGTGATGTTCAGATGAATTTAGGAAAGTTTTATGATTATTTAACTGGTTTAAATCCGTTTTATCTTCAGAAAGTTCTGATTTTAACAGTAGGCGTCCTGTAGGATCAACACACCAACTGGAATCAGCCGGGAACCGCGGGACGCTGGGCTGTGAAAGCTTTACAGACTCACTGGAACAAAACCAGAAGCTGAGCTCAACCTGATAGTCCCGGTTTCATGGCTCACGACATGGGACTACTTTTTTGGGTGGAAGGATATTGAAGCACAAACACAATGCAGTCTTCAGGACGTGATTGTGCAGTATAAAAGCAGTCCTGCGACCGAATCACAGCCGTGATGTCACGTATCCTGCTGCTCACATGTTCCTACAGGAATCTCAGATCCAGATCAGAAGAACAGGATCGGGTTTTAGACGTGTCTACTTGCCAGAATAGAATTTTTTGCAGTGTGAAAAGTCAAAGTTCACCCCAGTCTGATTCAGATACGCTTACTAAAGCACTGAACACTCGCCTGAACGCTGGGGGTGTAAATCTCTTTAGGAAACAGTAGTGTGGATTGTGGAGTGTTTCATATTTCTAAACATTATAATTCAATTTAATCATAATTCACAATAGAAATGAAGAGAATCAGAAACAGAGGATCTAGTGATGCAGCAGCAGTGTCAGACTGGGTTCCTTCCGGGCCGCAGCTCCGCAGATCAGTGTCAGTCAGAAGTTTGGGTACACCTCCCCAGCTTCTTCTTCTTCTGTGTACTATATTAATAGTAATAATATTAGTGAATAAGGTTCTTCTTCTGTGTACTATATTAATAGTACTAATATTAGTGAATAAGTGTGAGGAGATCAGAACTATAGAATAGTCAGTATGGAATTATTCCTGGAGCAGAATTAAACATCTGGTTGTGTTTAAAGAATGTTTAGAGGGTCTTTTAGAAATGAGCTCATTTGCTCTGATGCAGGTTTACATACTTTGAACATTCTGACCAGCAGCTTCATGAGGAGCTACATGGACAGTGCAGAGCAGTGAAACACCTACAAACACACACACTAGTAAACACACACACTAGGGGGCAGTAAAATACACACACACTAGTGAACACGCACTAGGAGTCAGTGAAACACCTACAAACACACACACTAGTAAACACACACACTAGGGGGCAGTAAAGTACACACACACTAGTGAACACACACACTAGAGGGCAGTAAAATACACACACTAGTGAACACACACGAGGAGTCAGTGAAACACACATACACACACACACACTAGTGAACACGCACTAGGGGGCATTAAAATACATACACACACACTAGTGAACACACACACTAGGGGGCTGTGAAACACCCACAAACACACACACTAGGGGACAGTAAAATACACACACACTAGTGAACACGCACTAGGGGGCATTAAAATACACACACACTAGTAAACACACACACTAGGAGGCAGTGAAACACTCACACTAGTGAAATGTGAAACACGCACTTACACACACACACTATTGAACACACACGCACTAGGGGGCAGTAAAATACACACACACTAGTGAACACGCACGAGGAGTCAGTGAAACACACATACACACACACTAGTGAACACACACACTAGGGGGCAGTAAAATACACACACACTAGTGAACACACACTAGGAGTCAGTGAAACACACATACACACACACTAGTGAACACGCATTAGTGGGCATTAAAATACACACACACTAGTAAACACACTCACTAGGAGGCAGTGAAACACTCACTCTAGTGAAATGTGAAACACCCACTTACACACACACTATTAAACAAACACGCACTAGGGGACAATAAAATACACACACACTAGTGAACACACACACTAGGGGGCAGTGAAACACACACACACACTAGTGAACACGCACTAGGGGCAGTAAAATACACACACACTAGTGAACACGCACGAGAAGTCAGTGAAACACACATACACACACTATTGAACACACGCACTAGGGGACAGTAAAATACACACACACTAGGAGTCAGTGAAACACACATACACACACACACACTAGTGAACACGCACTAGGGGGCATTAAAATACACACACACTAGTAAACACACACACTAGGAGGCAGTGAAACACTCACACTAGTGAAATGTGAAACACCCACTTACACACACACTGTTGAACACACACACTAGGGGACAGTAAAATACACACACACTAGTGAACACACACACTAGAGGGCAGTGAAACACCCACTTACACACACACTAGTTAACACACACACACTAGGGGACAGTGAAACATTCACATACACTATTGAACTGTGAAACACCCACTTACACATACACTAGTGAACACACACACCAGGGGGGCAGTGAGCACACTTGTCCAGAGTGCTGCGCAGCCCTGTCCTCAGTACCGGGGAGCATTGGGGGTTTGGTGGGAACGTCAGTCGCGTGCGGTCAGTTCAGGAGATCAAAGCAGCCCGAAGACGTCTGCTGAGTAAACAGTCTGATCTGTGAGGAACTCAGTCTGACCCTCTGCTTTAATGTAGACAATAAAAACAGAACAGTTCTTTGTTGGGTTTCACGTTTAAACAGGACGCCAAGAAGTTCCAAAAATATTTGTCCATATTAAGAAGAGCGTGCAGTTCAGAGCGTTCCTCTAATCCACCATAACCGTTTCTAACAACGTTCAACTGCCAGCTCGAAGTCGAATGCAGGAGCATCGATACCTGTTTACACGCCTGGTTAGTGCCAACAAGCCACACGTTCACACTTCAAGGTTCTTCAAGGGTTCTTCAGCTAAGAAAACTGTTCTGAACCACATACACTTACAGAACCCTCTGCAGGATTGTGACGGGGGTCTTCAGCTCAGTGGAAAACATGGCGCAGCTGGTTCTACAACATTAACAGGGGTTCCTCTGTTCGTAACCACAGCAGAACCCTTTTCAGTGCTGTGTAGAACCGTTTTCTTTAGCAAAGAACTTTTGAAGAACCTGTGGTCACCACTTCTTCTCCTGGACATTCACCCTCCTGCAGGGTAGCCTTGTCTCAGCTGGTCTCAGCCTCAGATGCTCCAATCAGTGAAAGCAAACAGCCGCCTGCTGCGTACGACCTCTTCAGAAGAACATACGCAGATGTCTATGCGTGTAGGATTTTAGATTTTAGTACTTAAACTAGTAAACAAACTTCTCTTATCATCTCAGTACAGTGGCAGATACTTGGGCTTATTTTAAGAAACTGGCTCAAAACTCTTTACTTACTAAAATCACTTTAAACAAGTAAAAACAACTAAAAAAGTAAATCTTAAACGTAAAACTTATACAGAAATAAGTTTAATAATCTTAAAATTGTCTTATTTTTAGGTGATATTTATTATAATTCTCGGTTTTAAATGATTGTAAGCTAATTTTTGTGTTATTAAACCTATTTTTGGATGTGTTTTACTTTTAAGGGATTTTAGTACTTAAAACAAGTAAATAAACAAGCTTGAGTCCAGACACTGCCAGTACAGTGAGATAATTTACAGAGTGAAATCAGAAAAAATAAGTCAGAAAACCTCTACAAATGAGTTAAATTAGTTAAAAATGAGAACTAGCCAGGCTGGTGTCGGCATGGTTACCGGTGTAAAGGATGATAAGAGTTTTAGCTTTAGTTTTAGCTCAGATTGTTTGTTTATTTGAGGTGGAAATGAAGGACTTTGTGCTGCAGGAGTGTGTTCCTCTTAGTGCTGACGGTGGCAGAATTTCCTGTTTACAGCATCGTGGAGTATCCGGTTAGCCTATGTCCGGCTAGCGCCACCATGTGACCGAAGCGTAAATCACAGCTGAGGACGTGCGTCCCGCGGGAAGGCGGATGTCCAGCGGTTGTACTGTAAAAGCACACGCTTTGTAACCTCCCCTCTGTAAATAACCTGACCTGGCGTTCCCGCGTACGCTGCCTGTCGAGGACGGACAGATGGACGGACGGACAGATGGACGGACGGACAGATGGACGGGCGCGTACGCGGTTTTGTATTAGCGTTTACTATTTTGTGTGTCGGGATTTGATTTTACATACGGATCTTTTTTGCACTGCCAGCTTTTCTTCTTCACGCTGTTCTCATAGCTGCCGTCACGCCGAGTGTGTCCCCGCCAGTAACGTCCCACCAGTAACGTCCCCGCCAGTAACGTCCCTCTGATCTCTCTGTGCGACTGTGTGTTACGTGCCGTGACCTGATGAAGGTGGTTCTTGTAAATCAGTGTGTGAAGCAGCAGTGTGGGGACTCGAGCTCACCTGGAGTAGACCTGTATGTGTCCAACAGCGGAGGCGTGGCTGCCCACACGGTGCTTAGTGTAGTCAATGTTTTCTAAACCCTGTTTTTATATAACCTGAACAAAAAGTCTTTAATAAACAGATGAGTTTGCTCTGTGTGGAGCAAACCGGCATATTCAAATACAAACACAGTCTCTGTCTTTTTTTAGTCTTAAAAGTTTCAAGTTTTAAGTTTAGTTGGCATTTTCACATCATATCAAGACACACATGCAGTGAAATGCTTCGGCTGAGACTCATATATATATATATATATATATATATATATATGGATTTATTTAAATGATTCTTCAATTAGGGGAACTTTTACGTCCCTAGGTTATAAATTTGTATTAAAATTACTTTTATACAAAACAAATATTTTTGGTATTAAAAAGATCATTTCTTCCATCACTAAAAAAATTTTTATGATTTCTATTTTTTATAATAATTTAAACATCAATATTTTGCTACTTTGGCCTTGTCCCCAGACTTTAAAACTTCTGGGCCCCAATAAAATACTAAAAAGTGATCATAACAAAGATCAAAATATGAGAAGAAAAAAGAAACTAAATGTACTGTTTACTTTCATATTTGTACCTTTGCATATTTCTGAGCAATATATTATCATCCCCAACATTATCGTCATTACCGCAACAGTGTGTGAAAAGTAGCACTTGTTTATGTTGTAACCATGGAAACAAAGACTCACAAAGGAGCACATGTTAGCCATGAGTGAGGAGTGACATGTTAATGTGTGTAAATGGGAGTAACTGAATCATGTATTACATTTACACATTATTTATTTATTTATAACTAAACATTACATTTACACATTATTTATTTATTTATTTACAACTAAACAATACATTTACACATTATTTATTTATTTATTTACAACTAAACATTACATTTACACATTGTTTATTTATTTATAACTAAACATTACATTTACACATTATTTATTTATTTATTTACAACTAAACAATACATTTACACATTTATTTATTTATTTACAACTAAACATTGCATTTACACATTATTTATTTATTTATAACTAAACATTACATTTACACATTATTTTTTATTTATTTACAACTAAACAATACATTTACACATTATTTATTTATTTATTTACAACTAAACATTACATTTACACATTATTTATTTATTTATAACTAAACATTACATTTACACATTATTTATTTATTTATTTCCAACTAAACAATACATTTACACATTATTTATTTATTTATTTACAACTAAACATTACATTTACACATTGTTTATTTATTTATAACTAAACATTACATTTACACATTATTTATTTATTTATTTACAACTAAACAATACATTTACACATTTATTTATTTATTTACAACTAAACATTACATTTACACATTGTTTATTTATTTATAACTAAACATTACATTTACACATTATTTTTTTATTTATTTACAACTAAACAATACATTTACACATTATTTATTTATTTATTTACAACTAAACATTACATTTACACATTATTTATTTATTTATTTATTTACAACTAAACATTACCTTTACACATTATTTATTTATAACTAAACATTTCATTTATACATTATTTATTTATTTATTTACAACTAAACAATACGTTTACACATTATTTATTTATTTATTTACAACTAAACATTACATTTACACATTATTTATTTATTTATTTACAACTAAACATTACATTTACACATTATTTATTTATAACTAAACATTACATATACACATTATTTATTTATAACTGAACATTACATTTACACATTATTTATTTACAACTGAACATTACATTTACACATTATTTATTTATTTATTTACAACTAAACATTGCATTTACACATTATTTATTCATAACTAAACATTACATTTACACATTATTTATTTACAACTAAACATTACATTTACACATTATTTATTTATTTACAACTAAATATTACATTTACACATTATTTATTTATTTACAACTAAACATTACATTTACACATTATTTATTTATTTATTTACAACTAAACATTACATTTACACATTATTTATTTATAACTAAACATTACATTTACACATTATTTATTTACAACTAAACATTACATTTACACATTATTTACAACTAAACATTACATTTACACATTATTTATTTATTTACAACTAAATATTACATTTACACATTATTTATTTATTTACAACTAAACATTACATTTACACATTATTTATTTATTTACAACTAAATATTACATTTACACATTATTTATTTATTTATTTACAACTAAACATTACATTTACACATTATTTATTTATAACTAAACATTACATTTACACATTATTTATTTACAACTAAACATTACATTTACACATTATTTATTTACAACTAAATATTACATTTACACATTATTTATTTATTTATTTACAACTAAACATTACATTTACACATTATTTACTTATTTATTTACAACTAAACATTACATTTACACATTATTTATTTATAACTAAACATTACATTTACACATTATTTATTTACAACTAAACATTACATTTACACATTATTTATTTATTTATTTACAAGTAAATATTACATTTACACATTATTTATTTATAACTAAACTTTACATTTACACATTATTTATTTATTTATTTACAAGTAAACATTACATTTACACATTATTTATTTATAACTAAACTTTACATTTACACATTATTATTAATTTATGTGGATTTAAAGTGCAGCTTGTACTAGCTGTTAACTAGCTTTAGCTAATCCATGGCCTAGCTAGCTTTTTTCTTAAAACCATGAACATTGTCCTTACCGCAACACGCCATTATCAACTCATAACCTGTTGAGATGGTAATGACATTGGTTGATGGTAATGACAGGTTTTCAATTTCACCATCAGTATCTTTTAAATTATGTATACTGAAGGTGCAGTTCAGCTCCAGGGACAGAACTCTGAACATGTTGTTCAATGTGGTTGTTGTTGTAACTTTCTGTGTTGATAAGTTTAAAGAGATATTACAAATCTGATTACATCAATCACTTTCTGAGTCAGTTCTGATCATTTTTGATCTGCTATGTGATCACCTTCCCATTGGAAAAACTTACCCTTAATCCAATATGGCGACTCTATATATACCCTCTTTATATATATATACTGGTATACTAGTAAAAAGAATGCAAACATATCAACAATAAAAACAAATAATATAATAATAACATAAATAAATATACAGAAAGTATACACAAGATTAAGATCTTGAGGCAGAGATCATTTCCGACATGTATCTCAATTTCGGTACATTTTTATTTTTCTAGATCGTTTAAACACAAGAGCTGCTGTTTACATTGTTTGTTAAATCTCGTGATGAATGAACCAATAAAAATGTGTACAGGCCTATAGAGCCACCATATTGGATTAAGGGCAAGTTTTTCCAATGTGGAGGGGTTAGGGTCAGGGTTAGGGTTAGGGGTTAGGGTTAGGGTTAGGGGTTAGGGTTAGGGTTAGCGTTAGGGTTAGGGTTAAGGTTAGGGTTAGGGTTAGGGTTAGGGTTAGGGTTAAGGTTAGGGTTAGGGTTAGGGTTACAGTTAGGGTTAATGTTAGGGTTAGGGTTAAGGTTAGGGTTAATGTTACGGTTAGGGGTTAGGGTTAGGGGTTAGGGTTAGGGTTAAGGTTAGGGTTAGGGTTAGGGTTAGTGTTATGGTTAGGGTTAGGGTTAGGGTTAGGGTTAATGTTACGGTTAGGGGTTAGGGTTAGGGTTAAGGGTTAGGGTTAGGGGTTAGTGATTTAGGGTTAGGGTTAGAGGTTAGGGGTTAGGGGTTAGGGATTTAGGGTTAGGGTTAGGGTTAATGTTAGGGTTAGGGTTAGGGTTAAGGTTAGGGTTAATGTTACGGTTAGGGGTTAAGGTTAGGGTTAAGGGTTAGGGTTAGGGGTTAGTGATTTAGGGTTAGGGTTAGGGTTAGTGATTTAGGGTTAGGGTTAGAGGTTAGGGGTTAGGGGTTAGGGGTTAGGGATTTAGGGTTAGGGTTAGGGTTAGGGATTTAGGGTTAGGGTTAGGGGCTAATAATAGCTGGACACAGATCTGAAGGTGCAGTTCAGCTCCAGTGACAGGACTCTAAACATGTTGTTCAATGTGGTTGTTGTTGTAACTTTCTGTGTTGATAACGTTTGAAGAGAAATTACGAATCTGATTACATTAATCAGTTTCCAAGACTCGTAAATCTCATGATGCTCTGAAATAGCTTGGAAAGAATTTTGGTTCTATTGACTTGCACTCTAAGTTAGTGCAGTTTTTCTTCTCTGCTGTGAAGTTGCTGGTTTGGAGATCTTGTTGATCTTCGCTCAGCGGTGTGGTGTTGTGTGGTGTGGTGTTGTGTTGTGTTGTGTTGTGTTGTGTGGTGTGGTGTGGTGTGGTGTTGTGTGGT
>CM038702.1:1216494-1248994 GCA_021613375.1 Megaleporinus macrocephalus
GTGGTGTTGTGTGGTGTGGTGTGGTGTTGTGTGGTGTTGTGTGGTGTTGTGTGGTGTGGTGTGGTGTGGTGTGGTGTTGTGTTGTGTGGTGTTGTGTGGTGTGGTGTTGTGTGGTGTTGTGTGGTGTGGTGTGGTGTTGTGTGGTGTTGTGTTGTGTTGTGTGGTGTGGTGTTGTGTGGTGTTGTGTGGTGTGGTGTTGTGTGGTGTTGTGTTGTGTTGTGTGGTGTGGTGTGGTGTGGTGTGGTGTGGTGTGGTGTTGTGTGGTGTGGTGTGGTGTGGTGTGGTGTGGTGTGGTGTGGTGTTGTGTGGTGTGGTGTGGTGTGGTGTTGTGTTGTGTGGTGTGGTGTGGTGTGGTGTGGTGTGGTGTGGTGTGGTGTGGTGTTGTGTGGTGTGGTGTGGTGTGGTGTGGTGTGGTGTTGTGTGGTGTGTTGTGTTGTGTTGTGTTGTGTGGTGTTGTGTGGTGTGGTGTTGTGTGGTGTGGTGTTGTGTTGTGTTGTGGTGTGGTGTTGTGTTGTGTTGTGTTGTGTGGTGTGGTGTGGTGTTGTGTTGTGTGGTGTTGTGTTGTGTTGTGTGGTGTTGTGTGGTGTGGTGTTGTGGTGTGGTGTTGTGTTGTGTTGTGGTGTGGTGTTGTGTTGTGTTGTGTTGTGTGGTGTGGTGTGGTGTTGTGTTGTGTGGTGTTGTGTTGTGTTGTGTTTGTTGGTTTCCAGCGTCGGCTGATTTTCCGGGACGTCTCTCTGGGCATTAATTAAACAAGCAGCCGCGGATTCAAATACTTGGCACAACAAAGAGGCGAAGAAAGATACTGGGTTTGTTTCCTCACTTCTTCTTTAAACTCTTCTCCTTCTGTCGTGATGCCAGTCGGGCGGCACAGATCCGTCACTTCCGCGCCGGCGTGCGTATCAGACACGATAAGACGAGCGGTGCGTTTATCCAGGACGCTGCGTCAGCTGTCAGACTGCCGGCTGAGCGGAGTCGGTGAGCGGGCCTGTTGGGTCTCCTGCTCTCTCCTGTGTGTCGGTGTTTGGTGGCGTCAGAAGGAGGCCGACCTGCTATTCCTGGCCGCTCTGTGGGAAAACGAGTGAAGGTTTTTGACAGACGGGAGCGTCGCTCCGTCTAAAACGCTGATTCGTGGCAGCCTGTAATCAAGAACACCACGAAACCGCCACCTACGCCCCCCCCCCCTCAGTCACGCACACAATAGCTACCAGGCCTCAGCGTTCGCACCTCCTCGCTGCCAGGGCTGCTTCGAGATGGTCTGATTCTCCGCCGCTCCTCTCTGAGGAATCTCTGAAACCCTGCATGCTGCGTTATTGATCTGCCACCGATTCCACTGCAGTGGAGGAGTGGTGGCGCGAGAGCGTGGCGGGTAGAGATACTCAGCAAACTGATGATAAATGTGAGTAAATGATCTCATATCTAAATTTTATATCATTACAGTCGAACAATAATCTCAGTTTTGGTTCATTTTTCTTTTTCTACATCAATTAAGTAATATATCTATACAGCTGTCTTATAATAAGAAAAATTATATAAACACTACTGCTCAAAAGTTTGGGATCACAGTGAAATGTTCTTGTTTTAATGGAGTATCTTCTTCCTTAACACAACAATGGACTGACGGGTCTCTAAAGAAAGTTGTTTCTTTCTGGTCATTGTGAGTCGGTCAGCAAGCCATCAACTGCTGATCTTCAGATACTAAACTAACCTAGAATGTTGTTCCCTTTTATACTCACTTATTAGTAGAATGTTTTTCAGCTGTGATCACAATTGATCAAGAGTGTCCCAACAACCAATTAGTCCAATAACATCCTTAACTTGGATTGGTGGTCGTACCAGGAGATTTAGACAGAGGACTGAGAATTACTGATAATAGAACTATATGTAAAATAAGCCTCTATACAAAAATAGACTTTAATACTTTAATACTCGCTCACAATTGACGGCTGCAGACTGCACCAGCCTCCATTAGCAATACATGGAGTTTACATTTTAAGCATATGGAACGGGCAAAGGGAGCAACGTACCTGAAACAGATTTTAAACTAAGAAGAAATGATCAAATAAAATAAGAAATGAGCCGTTTGTCCAACTTTGCCGTCGAGGGCGACAGTTAACCACGGCCCAGTTAGCTGAAGCACGCGTCTGAACAAAAATCTGATAACGCTAGACCAACAATATGACCAACACACTTTCAGTCAGAGACTGCCTCTACCTGTGCAGCTTCTAAAGCTTTGCTATCCAGATTTCAAACAGAGACTCTTTTCTTTGGTGTTTAGTTTATTAAACTGTAAATACTGTTTGATCAGAGGAGCATGGGTCTCCACTTGTGAGTCTGGTTCCTCACAAGGTTTCTTCCTCCAGTCTGAGGGAGGTGGTCTTGCTCACTGGGGGGTATATGTTATAACTGTCTGTTTTAAAAACTCTGTAAAGCTGCTTTGAGACAGCATTGCTGTAAAAAGCTACACAAATAAACTTGACTTGACTAGACTTGACTCCACACATTCATATGACCTAATAGAATGATATATAAACTAAATTGCTACACAAATTATAAATTATAGCAGCTGCGTACCGTCCGTCTCAGAGTTCTCACTCGTCTGATGGTGATACGGTGGCAGCAGAGGGACACAGCCTACAGTGACATCATTACAAGGAAAGAAATGCTCCCTAAAAAAAGTTTAAACCCTTTTTATAAAGTATAAATAACTTTTTATACAGTTTCTTGGTCCTTTATACAATAATACAGTCATTTTGGTGAAACTCAATATTTTATTAACTATCTATTTTCAACTCCGTTACAGTTAAATAGTAGTGAATAGTGGTTGCGAAAAATGTGGATAAAAATAAACATGCATACTAAACACATTACAATTAAATATACTGATAATGAAAAACAATATAAGCTTTACTCAGTGCTGCCCTCTACAGTCAGCCGAAATAGCTGTGACCGGTTTTAATAACAGTGATTATGTAAGAACTGTGCCGATACTGACACCTGGTATCAGAACAGCCCCTCTGCAGGTAGAACAGCTCCGTGGAAGCCGGTGACCCAGCGAGAAAGGTCGCGGTCTCGTTCCAGACTTTACCAGCAGCCACAGCGCCGGCGCAGTAACCTGCTCAGATGGTCCCACAGACCCCCGACGCTCCACCTGGCCTCAGTCCAGCTATTGTGTCCGGTTCATCGAGCAGCCAGGTGTGCGTTGTCTTCTCTAATGAGGTTTTTGCACTACACATAAATAGCCGTGTCGCTCCTGAGAGCCTGAGAACACCAATACTGACAGAGTGCACCCCCCGCCCCCACACACACACACACAGACACAGACACACACACACACAGACACACACACACACACACACACACACACACACACACACACACACACACACACACACACACATACACACACCACCACGTCACAGAGTAAGACCTCAAAATACTCAGGAGCTCCACTGAGATGAGCACACAGCCTCCTTTTCCTTCACATCACTGTCAAAGCAGGATCTACTCCTCCGCTCTCGCACACCGAACCCAGGAACCTCCACGTTCAACATCAGACACAGTCCAGATCCTCTTCCCCCGCAGAGGATCCAGCAATCAGCATCCCGAGCGCTTGCTGTCTGCTCACAATTTCTTCCCCGAGTTTTCTTAATGTCCAATAATTCCATAGTTAAGACGTTCTGTGTGAAACTCTGTTCTAGATAGTCAGATCACAGTGGTGGTGAATGGAACCAGACGTCCACCTCTAAAAGCTCCTCACAGAAAGTTCTTACAGTAGATGTTATAAATACACTGTCTGATTCTGAGACGCTGTTTATGATAGTTTAGAGAAGATCTCAGTCTTAAACTCCATTCATGGTGGAGGGATACATGCAGGGCGCTGTGAGACAGTATAGTCCCAATATAGGCATAATAAACAAAAAACTATAAATGACTCGAACAACCGTTTCCATCTGTCTGTGTTGGTGTGAGTGGATCAGACACAGACACACCAGCACAACACACACTAACACACCACCATGTCAGTAACACTGCAGTACTGAGAATGACCCACCTCCCAAATACACAACACTGCTAACATCACCACTGTAAACACCATCACCACCACTGCAAACACCATCACCACCACTGTAAACACCATCACCACCACTGCAAACACCATCACCCCCACTGTAAACACCATCACCACCACTGCAGACACCATCACCACCACTGCAAACACCATCACCACCACTGTAAACACCATCACCACCACTGTAAACACCATCACTGTAAACACCATCACCACCACCACTGTAAACACCATCACCACCACTGCAAACACCATCACCACCACTGTAAACACCATCACCACCACTGTAAACACCATCACCACTGTAAACACCATCACCACCACTGTAAACACCATCACCACCACTGTAAACACCATCACCCCCACTGTAAACGCCATCACCACCACTGTAAACACAACCACCACCACTGTAAACACCACCACCACCACTGTAAACACCATCACCACCACTGTAAACACCATCATCACCACTGTAAACACCATCACCACCACTGTAAACGCCATCACCACCACTGTAAACACCATCACCCCCACTGTAAACACCACCACCACCACTGTAAACACCATCACCACCACTGTAAACACCATCACCACTGTAAACACCATCACCACCACTGTAAACACCATCACCACCAATGTAAACACCATCACCCCCACTGTAAACGCCATCACCACCACTGTAAACACAACCACCACCACTGTAAACACCACCACCACCACTGTAAACACCATCACCACCACTGTAAACACCATCATCACCACTGTAAACACCATCACCACCACTGTAAACGCCATCACCACCACTGTAAACACCACCACCACCACTGTAAACACCATCACCACCACTGTAAACACCATCATCACCACTGTAAACACCATCACCACCACTGTAAACATCATCACCACCACTGTAAACATCACCACCACTGTAAACACCATCACCACCACTGTAAACATCTTCACCATAAACATAATGTAAACATGTAAACATAAACACCATCACCACCACTGTAAACACCATCACCACCACTGTAAACACCATCACCACCACCACTGTAAACACCATCACCACCACTGTAAACATCACCACCACTGTAAACACCATCATCACCACTGTAAACATCACCACCACTGTAAACACCACCACCACTGTAAACACCATCACCACCACTGTAAACATCATCACCACCACTGTAAACACCATCACCACCACTGTAAACACCACCAACACTATAAACACCATCACCACCACTGTAAACACCATCATCACCACTGTAAACACCATCCCCACCACCACTGTAAACACTATCACCACCACTGTAAACACCATCATCACCACTGTAAACATCACCACCACTGTAAACACCATCACCACCACTGTAAACACCATCATCACCACTGTAAACACCATCACCACCACTGTAAACATTACCACCACTGTAAACATCAGCATCACCACTGTAAACATCATCACCACCACTGTAAACACCACCACGACTGTAAACACCATCACCACCACTGTAAACATCAGCACCACCACTGTAAACATCACCACCACTGTAAACATCAGCACCACTCTAAACACCATCACCACCACTGTAAACACCATCATCACCACTGTAAACATCACCACCACTGTAAACATCAGCACCACTGTAAACATCAGCACCACTGTAAACACCACCACGACTGTAAACACCATCACCACCACTGTAAACATCATCACCACCACTGTAAACACCATCACCACCACTGTAAACATCATCACCACCACTGTAAACACAATCACCACCACTGTAAACATCATCACCACCACTGTAAACACCATCTGAATCATTTGACACAAACCTCTCTCTGAATTATGCTGAAATTTGCAAAACAGGTGGAATTCCCCTTTAAGGAGCCTCTCCACTTGTGGACAGACAGATCAATGCATTTTTAAGGGAGTGGGTGGGATAAACGGGCACAGTGGCCAGTTTCACACTGGGGGGGATGTTTAATTCAGAGGAATGAATCAGGCTGGACTCGAAGGAGGCAGAGAAATCTTCCAGACTTGTTTCCGAGCGCTGATGTGCGTCTGAGCAGAGCGGAGAGCCGGAGCTCATGTTTATTTATGGCCTGATCTGCGTTTGATTCCTCCAGTCCTGACAGCATTCCAGCAGTCCTGCGTCTGAGCGCCCGAGAGATCCGAGACGAGCTGGCAGAGGAGCGTCCACCGGCCGCCCAGCGGTCTGACTGGGAGAGATGATCAGACAGACAGGTACTGGGTTTGATGGCGTAAGCGACCCGGTGGGTCACCGAATGGACACGACCTCTGACCTGAGCGGCTGTTAGATGCAGTGACCGCAGGATGTCCTGCTCTGGGGAGGAGGAGTTCTCCATGACCGCCTCACTCCGGCTTTGTTTGCCTGCCATTCATTTCTAGGTCAGTGCTGGCAGTGGACGCTTGAGTGGGCAGTGAACATGCAGGGAGGCTTCCTGAGCACCAGCATGGTGAGGGGGCTTCATGCCTTTGCTGGACTGAAATGAAGCAGCGGCGTATTTCAGGGGGGGCATTCAGATCCCCTCAGAGACACAGAGACCCTCACGGAGATCATTAAAAAGCTTTTACAACTTCAAACAGCAACGACCTAATAAATCTTTCAATAATCTATATCACCGGATTATACCTCACTGATATTCAGAGATTATACACTCAATATTATACAATCATCTACTTCAATCTAATCAGTAGTTTATTAGTTTTTATTACTTATTATATTTGTTTTTATTTTAGGGTTAGGGTTATATATATTATATTATATATATATATTAATAACTCCTTTAGAGGGCGGTGGTGAGTGATGTTTGTTTATTTGATGTTTGTTAATAACTCCTTTAGAGGGCGGTGGTGAGTGATGTGTGTTTATTTGATGTTAATAACTCCTTTAGAGGGCGGTGTTGAGTGATGTTTGTTTATTTGATGTTTGTTAATAACTCCTTTAGAGGGCGGTGGTGAGTGATGTTTGTTTACTTGATGTTTGTTAATAACTCCTTTAGAGGGCGGTGGTGAGTGATGTGTGTTTATTTGATGTTAATAACTCCTTTAGAGGGCGGTGGTGAGTGATGTTTGTTTATTTGATGTTTGTTAATAACTCCTTTAGAGGGCGGTGGTGAGTGATGTTTGTTTACTTGATGTTTGTTAATAACTCCTTTAGAGGGCGGTGGTGAGTGATGTTTGTTTATTTGATGTTTGTTAATAACTCCTTTAGAGGGCGGTGGTGAGTGATGTTTGTTTATTTGATGTTTGTTAATAACTCCTTTAGAGGGCGGTGGTGAGTGATGTTTGTTTATTTGATGTTTGTTAATAACTCCTTTAGAGGGCGGTGGTGAGTGATGTGTGTTTATTTGATGTTTGTTAATAACTCCTTTAGAGGGCGGTGGTGAGTGATGTGTGTTTATTTGATGTTTGTTAATAACTCCTTTAGAGGGCGGTGGTGAGTGATGTTTGTTTATTTGATGTTAATAACTCCTTTAGAGGGCGGTGGTGAGTGATGTTTGTTTATTTGATGTGTGTTAATAACTCCTTTAGAGGGCGGTGTTGAGTGATGTGTGTTTATTTGATGTTTGGTAATAACTCCTTTAGAGGGCGGTGGTGAGTGATGTGTGTTTATTTGATGTTTGTTAATAACTCCTTTAGAGGGCGGTGGTGAGTGATGTTTGTTTATTTGATGTTAATAACTCCTTTAGAGGGCGGTGGTGAGTGATGTTTGTTTATTTGATGTTTGTTAATAACTCCTTTAGAGGGCAGTGGTGAGTGATGTTTGTTTATTTGATGTTTGTTAATAACTCCTTTAGAGGGCGGTGGTGAGTGATGTGTGTTTATTTGATGTTTGTTAATAACTCCTTTAGAGGGCGGTGGTGAGTGATGTTTGTTTATTTGATGTTTGTTAATAACTCCTTTAGAGGGCGGTGGTGAGTGATGTTTGTTTATTTGATGTTTGTTAATAACTCCTTTAGAGGGCGGTGGTGAGTGATGTTTGTTTATTTGATGTTAATAACTCCTTTAGAGGGCGGTGGTGAGTGATGTGTGTTTATTTGATGTTTGTTAATAACTCCTTTAGAGGGCGGTGGTGAGTGATGTGTGTTTATTTGATGTTAATAACTCCTTTAGAGGGCGGTGGTGAGTGATGTTTGTTTATTTGATGTTTGTTAATAACTCCTTTAGAGGGCGGTGTTGAGTGATGTTTGTTTATTTGATGTAAATAAATCCTTTATAGGGTGGTGGTTAGTGATGTTTGTTTATTTGATGTTTGTTAATAACTCCTTTAGAGGGCGGTGTTGAGTGATGTTTGTTTATTTGATGTTTGTTAATGACTCCTTTAGAGGGCGGTGGTGAGGGATGTTTGTTTATTTGATGTTTGTTAATAACTCCTTTAGAGGGCGGTGGTGAGGGATGTTTGTTTATTTGATGTTGATAAGTGTTTGTAAACATAAATAAGTGTTTGTAAACAGTTATTAGAAGTGATCTGCAGTGTCTGTGCTGGAGGCTGTGTTTCTGTTCTGGAGGGTAAACAGAGCTCCTCCCTCTGCTTTGAAGTGGGTCTCTCTAATCTGCCAGGTTTCCGTGTCGTGCCGTGTACGTGAGGATTACAGATGGTGAGATTTTTATCTCTTTCAGTCGGACGCCGCCCCCCGTCGCCTTAGTCCTCCCACCCTGCGGCCCCTCTGTGGAGGCGGGCTGGAGTAATGAGAGCGGCGGTGGCTGCTGGAGGAGGCACCTGCTGCTCTCCTGCTTTAATTGAGTGTCTCTAACGAGCAGCAGGAGTCAGTGGTGGTTCAGGTCAGTGCCAGTTGGCTGGCTGCGACTCAGCAAGGTCACGAGAGCGTGATACTCACTCCGCCCACCCCTGTCGGTATTTTTAGACGGGACCCTTAATACAGCCACTGATTGGGCACTGTTTTATTTTTGGCACGGCGACACGTTCCTATTAATAGCTACAGAGAACCAAAGGAGACTGAAATATCAGACCTGGTTATTAATGTACTGATGAAGACGATGCATATTTATCAATCAATCAATCAATCAATCAAGCTTTATTTTCACTCTGTAGAACATTGAGGGTAACTCTCTTTTCAAATGCTACTGAGCGTTCACAACTTAAAGGGACTGAAAATACATTCAAATTAGAATCAAGTATTTAATATTGAAGCTAAAATAGGGAACTTCATGAGTAAAACAATAAAAATGAAATAAAAATACTAGAAAAACAGTTAAACAGTATAAGAGTTAATTAAGAAATAAATCAATCAAAATAAAAGGATAAGTGGACAAGCTAAAAATATAAAACAATGAAACAAAGAGATAATAATTAGACAATAGAATATAAACACAAATAAGTAATACAAAATTAAAAATGAAGAAAATTAAATACAAAGAAATAAAAATTTAAATAAAAATTGTGTAGAAAGTAAATAATGATACAAAAACAAAATGTAAAACCGAGATTGTATAGATAAAAGGACAGAAAAAAATTTAAAAAGGTATAAAAGGCCAAAAATTTAACAGAAAATAAAATAAATAAAAAGCTGAAATGAAAAAAAATAATAATAAAATGGCTAAAGGTAAAACAGAAAAATTAGACAAATAAAAGGACAAAATAAATAAAAGGCAAAAGAAAAACAGGTACAGGGTTTCTGAAGATGGTTAGAAACTAAAAGTTTAAAATGATTTTGTGAGTTTTAGAGTTTCTTGAAGTGAAGTCCAGCTCACTGGTGCTCTGTAGCTAAAAGCAGCTAAAGCAGATTTATATCTGTGAGAGTATAAAAG
Source organism: Megaleporinus macrocephalus (assembly GCA_021613375.1). Classification (NCBI taxonomy): domain Eukaryota; kingdom Metazoa; phylum Chordata; class Actinopteri; order Characiformes; family Anostomidae; genus Megaleporinus; species Megaleporinus macrocephalus. The sequence goes on from CM038702.1 coordinate 1,226,373, forward strand.
TGAGAGAAGTTCCAGGATTCTCAGTGAATCTGAAGGTGAAATTAGAATCAGATGTTTCAGTCAGTGGGATTATGAGCAGGTGTGAATTCTGTTTTATTTAGAGAACTCAGATCAACGTCAGATCTTTAGAACACGAGTTTATGGAAGTGATTCAGCACCACTCAGGAACCTCTAAGGAACATGAGTTGTTGATGCTCCTCAGGCTGGAAAGGGTTACAGAACCATCTCTACAGAGTTTGGACTCCGCCGTCAGACAGACTGTGTACAATTGGAGGACCCTTGTTACCTCCCCAGGAGTGGTCAACCAACCAACAAAAATCACTCCAAGAGTGACATCTGTGAGGTCACAAAGGAACCCAGGAGAACTTCTAAACAGTTATAGATCACACTAAGCTATCTAATGCTAGTGTTCATGAGTCCAACATCAGGAGAACACTAATGTGTGAATGGCAGGAGAAACTCACTGACCTCCAAACAGAACATCACTGACCATCTACAGTTTGATAAAGATCCCGTGGACGAGCCAGAAGACGACTGGAGTAAGGCTTTGTGGAGACCAGTAGATCTTCTTGGTTTAAATGAGAAGCTTTATGTCTGGATGAAGGAAAACACTGTATTCCAGCATAAGAACCTGACCCCACCTGTGAAACGTGGTGGTGGGAGTATCAGGCCTACCCCAGTTTTGCTGCATTTGGGCCACCTCGCAATCGTTCTGAAGGAACGTATCAGGACGTCTGTCTGTGAGCTGGATCTCAGGAGAACGTGGGTCCTACAGCAGAACAACGACCCCAAACACACAAGTGGTTCTACCAAAGACGGTTAAAGAAGAATGAAGTGAATGGCAGGAGAAACTCACTGACCTCCAAACAGAACATCACTGACCTTCTACATTTTGATAAAGATCACATGGACGAGCTAGAAGGACACTGGAGCAATGTTTTGTGGAGACCAAAGTAGATCTTCTTGGTTTAAATGAGAAGCTTTATGTCTGGATAAAGGAAAACACGGTATTCCGGCATAAGAACCTGGTCCTATCTGTGAAATATGGTGGTGGGAGTATCAGGCATACCCCAGTTCTGCTGATCTAGGGCCACCTCGCAATTATTGATGGAACAATGAACTCTGAAGGAACGTATCAGGACGTCTGTCTGTGAGCTGGATCTCAGGAGAACATGAGTCCTACAGCAGGACATCACTCTTAAACACACAAGTGGTTCTACCAAAGACGGTTAAGGAACAATGGAGTTAGTGTTTGGAGAGACCGAGTCAGAGTCCAGATCTTAATCCTGTAGAGATGTTGAAACCTTTACTGTATATAATGTGATGCTTCATATATAACAAAATATAATATACTGTATAATAAGATAGATAAGGTATGTAGTATATAGTTGTATATAATTGATTTATACAATTGACCATACGTACACATACTTACATATAAAATAGTAACTTTACAGGACAAACAAAAACTGTTTTTACTTTTAATGGAAGTCAATGGAACCGGAATTCTTTCCAAGCTATTTTGGAGCATTCCTATTGGTCCATTCATCATAAAACCTTCAGACAATGTAAACGACAGCTGTCAAATTCAAACAATGTAGAAAATCACTTAAAATAAAGTTACTTGATTTTCTTAGGACACTATATAAATATATATATATTTGTAGCAGTTTTAATGCTATAATAATAAAAAATAATAAAATAACAAAAACAAAACAAAATATTAATAAAAAACAAAATGAAATAGAGTGAATAAATAAAATAAAACAGATTAAAAAACAAAATATAGAGTATCTTTAACAGATCTATTTGGCAGTTCCAATAGAACGTTAACAATAAAACAATAAGAAAAGCATAATAAATAAACAAATAAAATAAAATTAAATAGAAGAAAGCTAAATATAGATCTGATTATTATTCAATCACTCGACTACTAGATAATGTTATGTTTGTCGGTTTCAATGAAATGTTTAATAAAATAAAAATAATAAATATAATAAAATAGAAAAAAAATTGATTAAAATATATAAAAGTATTGTTTTTTTACAATTATTCACAATTCCAAAGATTTTTAGTACCAGTGTTAATACCAAAATAATTATAAACAGCTGTAAAGTTAATAAATAATGTGGATTAAACAAAAACTAATTGTTTAAACATTCTGTTATGTGTTGGGTTTTTTTTGTTGTAAAAGATTAAATAAATAATAAAATAATTAATAATAATTGAAATGTGTGTGGTGTTAATAGGAGGAGGAAGTGATGGAGGGAAGATAAACAGACTGTATAGTTTAATATTCTGTGTACAGGGTTTTGTATTGATTTCTTTGTTGAAAGTCTTTGAATGTAAAATAATGTGACTGCACTAAACCAGGAGTGGACGCCCCCAAACACAGCCCCCCCAGCAGCCCCCTGCTTTTCAGCGCGTCTCTAATTGCATCAAGCAATCTGCGGCAATCATTCACAGCAATTACACACCGGTAACTGTGGCTCTCGCCCTTTATTCCCCGTCACTGTGGCAACCCTAAACGCCGTTGCCTTGGAAATGGCACAGTACGATTCAGAGCGCCGCACCAGCGCGGCCAAAGTTTCTTTCTTCCCTCCTTTCTTTCTGATTCGGAGGAGGAAACACACATTAAGGCCTGTTCAGGGAGCCGCTGGCCCAGCGCCGGCCCTCGTACCGTGGCCCCTGAATCTCTAATCTCCGCCACACAAGCCCACCCGCTCCACACGCTGCATTCATTCTCCCAAACAATGAGGTATCGATTAGGAACGCCGGGAGCTGGAGTATACGGCCTGGTGGTGTTGGCGGAGAGCGCGAGGAAAGCCGCTGCTGGAGGAGACGAGGAGCGTCTCTCCTTCCCCGGTTACTCCGTCCACCGCAGCAGAAAAGCCCACCAGATACGAGAGCTGATGGAAACCTAACACCTCTGTCACAGCAGCTCTGGAGACCACTAGACTAGATATGGGCAGAGGAGTGAGTATCACTTACAGGGACAACACCCACCTCTCTTTAGAGAGAGAGAGAGAGAGAGACAGAGAGAGAGAGAAAGAGAGACAGAGAGACAGAGAGAAAGACAACGAGAGAGAGACAGAGAGAGACATAGAGAGAGACAAAGAGAGAGAGAGAGATAGAGAGAGACAAAGAGAGACAGAGAGAGAGAGAGAGAGAGAGAGAGAGAGAGAGACAGAGAGAGACAGAGAGAGTGAGACAGAGAGAGAGAGAGACAGAGAGAGAGACAGAGAGAGAGAGAGAGAGAGAGAGAGAGAGAGAGAGAGAGAGAGAGAGAGAGACAGAGAGAGACAGAGAGAGAGACAGAGAGAGAGAGAGATGGAGAGAGACAGAGAGAGAGTGAGAGAGAGAGAGAGAGAGATAGAGAGAGACATAGAGAGAGGGGGAGAGAGACGGGAGACAGAGAGAGAGACAGAGAGAGAGAGAGAGATAGAGAGAGACAGAGAGAGAGGGGGAAGAGAAACGGGAGAGAGAGAGAGAGAGACAGAGAGAGAGACAGAGAGAGAGTGAGAGAGAGAGAGGGGGAGAGAGACGGGAGAGAGAGAGAGAGAGAGAGAGGGAGGGAGGGGGGACACAGAAAGAGAGAGAGACAAAGAAAGGGAGAGAGAGAGAGAGAGGGAGAGAGAGAGAGAAAGAGAGAGAGAGAGGCAGGGGGAGAGAGAGAGACGGGAAGCGAGGGAGGGGGGACACAGAAAGAGAGAGAAACAGAGAGGGGGAAAGAGAGACAGAGAGGGGGAGAGAGACGGGAGAGAGAGAGAGAGAGAGAGAGAGAGAGAGAGGCAGGGGGAAAGAGAGAGAGATGGGGAGAGAGGGAGGGGGACACAGAAAGAGAGAGACAGAGAGAGAGAGAGAGAGAGAGAGAGAGAGAGAGAGAGAGAGAGAGAGAGAGTCGATCACCTTGACATCATATCACTCCGGCTCTGACTGAGAGGCTACGTTCGAGTCTCAGACTCAGTTTAGGAGTTTGAGCTACTAATCTACTGAGCTCTTAATGATTAGTTTAGACAACAGGTGCAGATCAGAGGTCACTCCAGAGAGTATTGTGGTCAACTGCCCCTCCTGTGTGGTCTGATTGTGAACAACTGCCCCTCCTGTGTGGTCTGATTGTGAACAACTGCCCCTCCTGTGTGGTCTGATTGTGAACAACTGCCCCTCCTGTGTGGTCTGATTGTGAACAACTGCCCCTCCTGTGTGGTCTGATTCTGAACAACTGCCCCTCCTATGTGGTCTGATTGCCCGTGTTTACCTGCAGTCTGGACCAGTTTAACCAGTAGGAGCTCCCTCTGTCCAGTGCTTTGTGGAAAGTGTGGCCTGTATGACTCTGACTCTCCTGAAGGTCCAGTTTATCTGATCACAGACGGTTTTCTTCTCCTGCCTCACGAACACTGAGCTGGTTCTCTCTGATACTCTGATTACTACTCAGTTTTCTAATCTCTATAATCAGATATATATATATATATATAGTATACAGTATATGGTATGTAGTTATAAATCTTATTCTTATTGTATTTATACGTGTGGAACTCTCCGGTGTGGACCAGAGGAGGATGGGTTCCCCTTTATGAGTCTGGCTCCTCTCGAGGTTCTTCCTCTTTAATCCACAGGGGGTTTTTCCTGCCTCCGTCGCCCCTGGTGACGCTCACGGGGGGTTTGGAGCCAGATTTTCCCTGAAAGCTGCTTGGTGACATCATCTGTTGTAAAAGATGCATACAAATAAACCTGGACTGGACTATTTCAAGCTCTTGGCCTTTCTGGGTCTGCTGCCTGACCCGATCCTGACAGAACCTGACCTAACCCAGCAGGTCCAGCTCCAGACTTCCAGCTGAGGGTTTTAGCGTAACCGCAAGCCTTCTTAGTGCTGATAGGCGGCGCCGCTAAACAAGTCCATGATGCATTACAGCACTTGAAGATGAAGATTTAAAGATCTACTTATCTGCTGGACGAGCATCCAGGGAACGCTGGAATAACGTTAGCTGAGTGGACGAACCTCAGACTAACCCACACACAGACAACTGGACAGCCTTCGAAGATGCTGACTCAGTTAGAGTTAGCCTGCTAGGTTAGTGAACTAGTGAGCACTCTGGCCCAGAGTGGTGGGCAACTCTATCCAGTGCCCAGGGAGCAGTTGGAGGTTGGGGGTCTTGATCAAGAGACCTTCAGTCGTGTCCTTTTGGTTCAGAGGATCAAACCAGCAACCTTCTGGTCTCCAGGCTAAGTGTCCAACCCCCAGCTCATGACTGTCCAGATGCATCACAGACTCGAGCTTGTTGTTCGACTTCAGAGTTTAGAGATACACTCACTCACGCTGAGCTCTCTCCTCATGTCTTCACTGACTGATCTGTGAGAAGAACTGGTGATGACTGGTTCTGGCTGGAAGCCACTGCTGCAGTAAAACCATCACTGAGATGATCCTCTCGCCGTCAGAGCTCAGAACGCTGTCCCAACCTCACCCTGTAGCCTTCTGGGTCACAACAAAGAACCAAGACGCCACTCACTGGAAAGGACACGCCCCGCTCTGCGCCTGAGGTCCTACAGCGCCAGCGGGCCCTGCGATCGACCTGCCGCTCCACAGCCGGGATAGATTTGGGAGGCAGGTACGGGTCGGGTTTCAGCTTTCTCTCTCTCTCTATCTCTATCTCTCTCTCTCTATTTCTCTCTCCCTCTCTCTCTATCTCTATCTCTCTCTCTCTACCTCTCTATCTCTCTCTCTCTATTTCTCTCTCTCTCTCTCTCTCTCTCTATCTCTATCTCTCTCTCTCTACCTCTCTATCTCTCTCTCTATCTCTCTCTCTACCTCTCTCTCTCTCTCTCTCTCTCTCTCTCTCTCTCTCTCTCTCTCTCTCTCTCTCTCTCTCTCGGAGTGCGGCTCAGGCCTCTGCGCGGCTGACATTTGCTCGAGCAGGGTTGCCGGAGGAAACTTGCTTGCGGGCCCAGAAATCCGTCCGTCCACCGTTTTCTCCAGCGCTCCACTGTTTCCCTCTCGCACACCGCAGTTTCCAAGACAACCTTTGAAAGCGGAGGGTGTTCTGAGATACTGGACTAGAAAGAATCTAAATTTAGTCGCCTTTGAGCGCAGCATCTCTGTTCAATCTCCGCCCAGCTCGTCTTTTAGTTTGGTTCGTGCTGTGCTGTGTATTTTGTTGTGCTGTGCTGTTCTGTTCTGTGTTGTGCTGTGTTGTGTTGTGTTTTGTTGTGCTGTGCTGTCGCTGTGCTGTTTTGCTGTGTTGTGCTGTGCTGTGTTGTGTTGTGTTGTGTTTTGTTGTGCTGTGCTGTTCTGTTCTGTGTTGTGCTGTGTTGTGTTGTGTTTTGTTGTGCTGTGCTGTTCTGTTCTGTGTTGTGCTGTGTTGTGTTGTGTTTTGTAGTGCTGTGCTGTGCTGTCGCTGTGCTGTTTTGCTGTGTTGTGCTGTGTTGTGTTGTGTTGTGTTTTGTTGTGCTGTGCTGTCGCTGTGCTGTTTTACTGTGTTGTGCTGTGCTGTGTTGTGTTTTGTTGTGCTGTGCTGTTCTGTTCTGTGCTGTGTTGTGTTGTGTTGTGTTTTGTTGTGCTGTGCTGTTCTGTTCTGTGTTGTGCTGTGTTGTGTTGTGTTTTGTTGTGCTGTGCTGTTCTGTTCTGTGCTGTCGCTGTGCTGTTTTACTGTGTTGTGCTGTGCTGTGTTGTGTTGTGTTGTGTTTTGTTGTGCTGTGCTGTTCTGTTCTGTGTTGTGCTGTGTTGTGCTGTGTTTTGTTGTGCTGTGCTGTGCTGTCGCTGTGCTGTTTTACTGTGTTGTGCTGTGTTGTGTTGTGTTGTGTTTTGTTGTGCTGTGCTGTGCTGTGCTGTGTTGTGCTGTTCTGTTCTGTTCTGTTCTGTTCTGTGTGTTTTGTTGTGCTGTGTTGTGTTGTGCTGTGCTGTGTATTTTGTTGTGCTGTTGCTGTGCTGTGTTGTGCTGTGCTGTGTATTTTGTTGTGCTGTTGCTGTGCTGTGCTGTGTTGTGCTGTGTTGTGTTGTTTTTTGTTTTGTTGTGCTGTGCTGTTTTGCTGTGCTGTGCTGTGCTGTGTTGTGCTGTGTGTTGTGTTTTGTTGTTTTTTGTTGTGCTGTGCTGTGCTGTGCTGTGTTGTGCTGTGCTGTTCTGTTCTGTTCTGTTCTGTGTGTTTTGTTGTGCTGTGCTGTGTTGTGTTGTGCTGTGCTGTGTATTTTGTTGTGCTGTTGCTGTGCTGTGCTGTGTTGTGCTGTGTTGTGTTGTTTTTTGTTTTGTTGTGCTGTGCTGTTTTGCTGTGCTGTGCTGTGCTGTGTTGTGTTGTGCTGTGTGTTGTGTTTTGTTGTGCTGTGCTGTGCTGTGCTGTGTTGTGCTGTGCTGTGTGTTGTGTTTTGTTGTGCTGTGCTGTGCTGTGCTGTGCTGTGCTGTGTTGTGCTGTGCTGTGCTGTTCTGTTCTGTGCTGTGCTGTGTTGTGCTGTGTTGTGTTGTGTTGTGCTGTGTTGTGCTGTGCTGTGCTGTGCTGTGTTGTGTTGTGCTGGGTTGTGTTGTGCTGTGCTGTGTGTTGTGTTGTGTTGTGCTGTGCTGTGTGTTGTGTTGTGTTGTCCTGTGTTGTGTTTTGTTGTGTTGTGCTGTTTTGTGTTGTGCTGTGCTGTGCTGTGCTGTGCTGTGTGGTGTGTTGTGCTGTGTTGTGCTGTTTTGTGTTGTGCTGTGCTGTGCTGTGCTGTGCTGTGCTGTGTGGTGTGTTGTGCTGTGTTGTGCTGTGTTGTGTTTTGTTGTGTTGTGCTGTGTGTTGTGTTTTGCTGTGCTGTGCTGTGTGTTGTGTTTTGCTGTGTTGTGTTTTGTTGTGCTGTGCTGTGCTGTGTGTTGTGCTGTGTTGTGCTGTGTTGTGTTTTGTTGTGCTGTGCTGTGTGTTATGTTTTTGCTGTGCTGTGCTGTGTGTTGTGTTTTGCTGTGCTGTGCTGTGTTTTGTTGTGCTGTGCTGTGTTTTGTTTTGTTGTGCTGTGCTGTGCTGTGCTGTGTTTTGTTTTGTTGTGCTGTGCTGTGTGTTGTGTTTTGTTTTGTTTTGCTGTGCTGTGCTGTGCTGTGTTGTGTTGTGTTTTGTTGTGCTGTGCTGTGTGTTGTGTTTTGCTGTGCTGTGCTGTGTGTTGTGTTTTGTTTTGTTTTGCTGTGCTGTGCTGTGCTGTGTTTTGTTTTGTTGTGCTGTGCTGTGTGTTGTGTTTTGCTGTGCTGTGCTGTGTGTTGTGTTTTGCTGTGCTGTGCTGTGTGCTGTGTTTTGTTGTGCTGTGCTGTGTGTTGTGTTTTGCTGTGCTGTGTTGTGCTGTGCTGTGTTGTGCTGTGCTGTGCTGTGTTTTGTTTTGTTGTGCTGTGCTGTGTGTTGTGTTTTGCTGTGCAGTGCTGTGCTGTGCTGTGTTTTGTTTTGTTGTGCTGTGCTGTGTGTTGTGTTTTGCTGTGCTGTGCTGTGTGTTGTGTTTTGCTGTGCTGTGCTGTGTTTTGCTGTGCTGTGCTGTGTGTTGTGTTTTGCTGTGCTGTGCTGTGCTGTGCTGTGCTGTGCTGTGTGTTGTGCTGTGCTGTGCTGTGTTTTGTTTTGTTGTGCTGTGCTGTGTGTTGTGTTTTGCTGTGCTGTGCTGTGCTGTGTTGTGTTTTGTTGTGCTGTGCTGTGTTTTGTTTTGTTGTGCTGTGTGTTGTGTTTTGCTGTGCTGTGCTGTGTGTTGTGTTGTGTTTTGTTGTGCTGTGTGTTGTGTTTTGCTGTGCTGTGCTGTGTGTTGTGCTGTGCTGTGCTGTGCTGTGTTGTGTTTTGCTGTGCTGTGTTTTGTTTTGTTGTGTTTTGTTGTGCTGTGCTGTGTGTTGTGTTTTGCTGTGCTGTGCTGTGTGTTGTGTTTTGCTGTGCTGTGTTGTGCTGTGCTGTGTATTTTGTTGTGCTGTTGCTGTGCTGTGCTGTGTTGTGCTGTGTTGTGTTGTTTTTTGTTTTGTTGTGCTGTGCTGTTTTGCTGTGCTGTGCTGTGCTGTGTTGTGCTGTGTGTTGTGTTTTGTTGTTTTTTGTTGTGCTGTGCTGTGCTGTGCTGTGTTGTGCTGTGCTGTTCTGTTCTGTTCTGTTCTGTGTGTTTTTGTTGTGCTGTGCTGTGTTGTGTTGTGCTGTGCTGTGTATTTTGTTGTGCTGTTGCTGTGCTGTGCTGTGTTGTGCTGTGTTGTGTTGTTTTTTGTTTTGTTGTGCTGTGCTGTTTTGCTGTGCTGTGCTGTGCTGTGTTGTGTTGTGCTGTGTTTTGTGTTTTGTTGTGCTGTGCTGTGCTGTGCTGTGTTGTGCTGTGCTGTGTGTTGTGTTTTGTTGTGCTGTGCTGTGCTGTGCTGTGCTGTGCTGTGTTGTGCTGTGCTGTGCTGTTCTGTTCTGTGCTGTGCTGTGTTGTGCTGTGTTGTGTTGTGTTGTGCTGTGCTGTGTTGTGCTGTGCTGTGCTGTGCTGTGTTGTGTTGTGCTGGGTTGTGTTGTGCTGTGCTGTGTGTTGTGTTGTGTTGTGCTGTGCTGTGTGTTGTGTTGTGTTGTCCTGTGTTGTGTTTTGTTGTGTTGTGCTGTTTTGTGTTGTGCTGTGCTGTGCTGTGCTGTGTGGTGTGTTGTGCTGTGTTGTGCTGTTTTGTGTTGTGCTGTGCTGTGCTGTGCTGTGCTGTGCTGTGTGGTGTGTTGTGCTGTGTTGTGCTGTGTTGTGTTTTGTTGTGTTGTGCTGTGTGTTGTGTTTTGCTGTGCTGTGCTGTGTGTTGTGTTTTGCTGTGTTGTGTTTTGTTGTGCTGTGCTGTGCTGTGTGTTGTGCTGTGTTGTGCTGTGTTGTGTTTTGTTGTGCTGTGCTGTGTGTTATGTTTTGCTGTGCTGTGCTGTGTGTTGTGTTTTGCTGTGCTGTGCTGTGTTTTGTTGTGCTGTGCTGTGTTTTGTTTTGTTGTGCTGTGCTGTGCTGTGCTGTGCTGTGTTTTGTTTTGTTGTGCTGTGCTGTGTGTTGTGTTTTGTTTTGTTTTGCTGTGCTGTGCTGTGTTGTGTTGTGTTTTGTTGTGCTGTGCTGTGTGTTGTGTTTTGCTGTGCTGTGCTGTGTGTTGTGTTTTGTTTTGTTTTGCTGTGCTGTGCTGTGCTGTGCTGTGTTTTGTTTTGTTGTGCTGTGCTGTGTGTTGTGTTTTGCTGTGCTGTGCTGTGTGTTGTGTTTTGCTGTGCTGTGCTGTGTGCTGTGTTTTGTTGTGCTGTGCTGTGTGTTGTGTTTTGCTGTGCTGTGTTGTGCTGTGCTGTGTTGTGCTGTGCTGTGCTGTGTTTTGTTTTGTTGTGCTGTGCTGTGTGTTGTGTTTTGCTGTGCAGTGCTGTGCTGTGCTGTGTTTTGTTTTGTTGTGCTGTGCTGTGTGTTGTGTTTTGCTGTGCTGTGCTGTGTGTTGTGTTTTGCTGTGCTGTGCTGTGTTTTGCTGTGCTGTGCTGTGTGTTGTGTTTTGCTGTGCTGTGCTGTGCTGTGCTGTGCTGTGCTGTGCTGTGTGTTGTGCTGTGCTGTGCTGTGTTTTGTTTTGTTGTGCTGTGCTGTGTGTTGTGTTTTGCTGTGCTGTGCTGTGCTGTGTTGTGTTTTGTTGTGCTGTGCTGTGTTTTGTTTTGTTGTGCTGTGTGTTGTGTTTTGCTGTGCTGTGCTGTGTGTTGTGTTGTGTTTTGTTGTGCTGTGCTGTGTGTTGTGTTTTGCTGTGCTGTGCTGTGTGTTGTGCTGTGCTGTGCTGTGTTGTGTTTTGCTGTGCTGTGTTTTGTTTTGTTGTGTTTTGTTGTGCTGTGCTGTGTGTTGTGTTTTGCTGTGCTGTGCTGTGTGTTGTGTTTTGCTGTGCTGTGCTGTGTGTTGTGTTTTGTTGTGCTGTGCTGTGTGTTGTGTTTTGCTGTGCTGTGTTGTGCTGTGCTGTGTTATGTTTTGTTGTGCTGTGCTGTGTGTTGTGTTTTGCTGTGCTGTGCTGTGCTGTGCTGTGCTGTGTTTTGTTTTGTTGTGCTGTGCTGTGTGTTGTGTTTTGCTGTGCTGTGCTGTGTGTTGTGTTTTGCTGTGCTGTGCTGTGTGTTGTGCTGTGCTGTGCTGTGTTGTGTTGTGTTTTGTTGTGCTGTGCTGTGTGTTGTGTTGTGCTGTGCTGTGCTGTCGCTGTGCTGACCTCGCCTCGTCCTTGTTCCATGACTCGCTTTGAATGTGGCTGCTATCTAAACGCAGCCACCTTCCTCACTCCCCACCTCCGTCTTCCTCCTTTGTGGGGGATTATTTAAACTCAGGCCGCGCAGACTGGCGGTGTAAGTCGAGCTACCTGGAACCGGAGCTCCTCGCCGCTGCTCGGGGAGCGGAGGGAGCGCGGCGGAGCTGAGCACGTGCTGGCTAATAAAATGGCTATCCATATTTAATGAGGATTCTCTCTCGCAGACGCTTTGACCTACTATCTGCTCGACTGAGCTGGAGAGGGAATCAGTCTCGCGGCAAGCGGGAACGAAGACTACATCTAAAGCCCCCCTGTGATGAATCAGCCGCGCACACACACAGCCTCCGCATCCCACCCAGCCTGGACGCCTCCTCGAGGAAAATCGCCTCGGGGGTGACATTGGCCAGACACTGTAAACACATCAGTGTCTGTGTGTGTGTGTGTGTGTGTGAGTCTGTTCATCCGTTTGATGATGTGCTGGCAGGAGGTTGAAGGTTGGTCTGTCTTTTAAGACTCATTTGCTCCAAGATCTCCGCGGCTACCCTGACTGTACCATCCGGCTTTGAAATTCTGGGATTTTTGGAATTCAAAGCACATAAATTGAAATGCACAGGAATGTTAGGAAAGCGAGATCAGCCGCCGGAAAAGGTCAAGAGTTCAACTTTTGCTGTTCCTATGATCTTTAGAGGCCCTATAAGCCAACAACCAATACTCACTTTCACTTAGCAACCACTCATAGCAACCACCTGGAATACCACAGAAACTAACCAGCACCAGAATCCAGAAGGTCCAGAATCCAATCTTATGTCTCAGTATGTTATCAGTATGTATGTGTGTGTGTGTGTGTATGTGTGTGTGTGTGTGTGTGTGTGTGTGTGTGTGTGTGTGTGTGTGTGTGCATGTGTGTGTGTTTGTGTTTGTGTGTGTTTGTGAGAGTGTGTGTTTGTGTATGTATGTATGTATGTGTGTGTATGTGTGTGTGTTTCTATGTCTGTGTGTAAGAGGGATTGTGTGTGTATGTGTGTGTGTGTGTGTGTGTGTATGTGTGTGTATGTGTGTGTATATATGTGTGTATGTATGTGTGTGTGTTTGTGTGTGTATGTGTGTGTATATATATGTGTGTGTGTGTGTGTGTATGTGTGTATGTGTGTATATGTGTGTGTGTGTATGTGTGTGTATATATGTGTGTGTGTGTATGTGTGTGTATGTGTATGTATGTGTGTGTATATATGTGTGTGTGTGTGTGTGTGTATGTGTGTGTATATATGTGTGTGTGTATGTGTGTGTATGTGTATGTATGTGTGTATGTGTGTGTATGTGTGTGTATATGTGTGTGTGTGTATGTATATGTGTGTGTGTATGTATGTGGGTGTGTGTGTATGTGTGTGTGTGTGAGTCTGTTAGATGATGTGCTGAAGGGAGGTTGAAGGTCCACCTGTGTACAACGGTACCATCTCACTCTGGAAAGTTTGTAAATTCCGATCACAGAAACTAAACTCAGACTAAACTCAGACTAAACTCAGACTAAACTCAGACTAAACTCAGTCGAAGTTTATTTATGTATCATTTTTCACAAAGCAGCTTCACACAAATCCAGATCAGCAGCAGCACCAGTGGCAAAGGGAGAAACCTCGAGAGGAACCAGGACTCCTCCCCGGAGCAGCAGAGGATCAGACTACACAGTTAGTATGAAGAACTGAATACAGAGTAAAGAAAGCAGCCTGTGATTGGACGGAGATGTTCCAGAAACCACAACCAGATGTTTTATTCTGCTTGAGGATTAATTCCATACGGGTTATTTTATAGTTTTGATCTTCACACTTATTCACTAGTGTTTTGTTGTGACTGTATGACCTGCTCACGAGCATCCCTCTAACCCGTGTGTCTACAGTAAACCAGCCTCTTACTGTGGCCTGATTCTGTCACGGCGCTCCGAGTGGGAATGATGTACAACATCTGAGTCCAATGCGTTCAGCGCCGCTACGTTCTTCCCAGAGTTCTTAGAATGTGGATGTTTACTGAGCAGAGCTGAGAGACACGAGCCGGAAACATCCCGTCAGCAGGAGGCCAGCGAGCGCGATCCCACCTCCCACTGCCTACAGTCACCATTCCAGCCGGGAATAAACACCAGACAGTCAGTCACAGATTACAGGGAGCTTCGGAATCAGACCACGCCATCAAACAGGAGCCGGCTGGACCTCCGGAGTCACATGTTTGCGTGGACGCTCTTATCAGAGACTTCATCTCACAGACCTCACCAACTGTGGGCAGAGAGAGAGAGAGAGAGAGCGAGAGAGAGAGAGAGAGAGAGAGAGAGAGAGATGGATGGAGAGAGAGAGAGAGAGAGAGAGAGAGAGATAGAGATGGATGGAGAGAGAGAAGAGAGAGAGGGATTGAGAGACAGATAGAGAGAGAGAGGAAGAGAGATTGATAGAGTGAGGAAGAGAGGGAGGGAGAGAGGAAGAGAGAGAGATACAGAGACAGATAGAGGCACAGAGAGAGGAAGAATGATTGAGAGAGAGAGAGAGAGAGAAAGAGAGAAAGACAGAGAGAGAGAGAGGGAGGGAAATAGAGATACAGAGACAGATAGAGAGAGAGAGAGAGAGAGAGAGAGATGGAGGAAGATATAGAACACACTGTACAGACTCAGAGCTGAGGACAGGTTTCTTATTGTTTCTGTCTGTATGTTTTTGTTCTACAATCTCTCTCCATCTCTCTCTCTCTCTCTCTTTCTCTATCTCATTTTCTCTATCTCTATCTCATTTTCTCTATCTCTCTCTCTCTCTCTATCTCTATCTCTATCTCTATCTCTATATCTCTCTCTCTATCTCTCTCTATCTCTCTCTGTTCTTTTTCTCTCTCTTTCTATTCTACCCCTTCCTTCTCTCTCTCTCTCTCTCTCTCTCTCTCTCTCTCTCTCTCTCTCTGTCTCTCTTTTTTTTCTCTCTATCTTTCTGTTCTTGTTTTCTCTCTCTCTCTCTATTCTACCCCTTCCTTCTCTCTCTCTCCTTCACCCCCCCCCCCCCCCCCCCCCCCCATGGAATCTATAAACTGCAGAGCGGATCAGTTGAGCTGTGAGTCCACAGATCTTCTCCTCTCCACCACCTCGTACAGCAGCTCCTCTCAACCTTCAAACAAAGGCCTGTGATCTGCGTCACCGTGGTCACATGCCAGGTCCAGAACAATGGTCGCTGTGTGAGTACAGCCTGGGTGGGATGTGTTGCACCGTTCGGAAACCGTCCCACTGTCTCCGAGCAGGAGATCTAACGGAGCTGACGGAGACGGAGAGGGTCAACATATGCAGATACACTACAGTGCTGGTACAGTGGGAGACCCCCCTAATCCTAACAGACCCCCTCCCACCGGCAGCCCCCGTATACAAAGTACTGCTGAAAAGGTGACGTTCCAGAAAATAACAAAACATCTGAAGAACATTTCAAAAAATATAAAAAATAATGTTTTCTGAAGCATTCGGGGCGTAAACTGACCTTACAGTAAATATATTTTAGCTTTAAAACGTTTAAACCACAAGAGATATTACTAATCTGATCACATCAATCAATTACTGATCAGTTCTGATCTTCTTTGATCTGCTACACGACCACCTTCCCACTGGACAAAACTTCATCTTGATCCAATATGACAGCCATGTTCAGGACATGGTCTAAAAGATAGACCCCCTCACTCGTTACTTACTGGGGTATCAGATACATCACTCTCTCCTTCAGTTCTGAAATAAAAGAGTGTCCTGAGACTTTTGACATATACAGAGAAAGAGAAAAGAAGAGAGAGAGAGAGAGAGAGAGAGAGAGATAGAGAGAAAAAGACAGAAAGAGAGAGAGAGCAAGAGACAGACAGAGAGAGAGATGGAGAGAGAGAGAGCCAGAGAGAGATGGAGGAAAAGAGAGAGAGAGAGAGACAGACAAAGACAGAGATAAAGGAAGAGAGAGATGGAGGAAGAGAGAGAGGGGGGAGGAGGAGAGAGAGCGAGAGAGATGGATGATGAGAGAGAGAGAGAAATAGAGAAAGAGACAGAGAGAGAGATACAGAGAGAAGAAGAGAGACAGAGAGAGAGGGAAAAAGAGAGAAAGAGCGAGAGAGAGAGATGAAGGAAAAGAGAGAGAGATAGAGGAAGAGACAGATGGAGGAAAAGAGATGGGGGAGGAAGAGAGAGAGAGGTGGATAAAAAGAGAGAGAGAGACCCTATATATGTTTATAATTATGAAGGTGTTTAGATCTGAATGTGTTGAGAGACGAGTGTAAACAGTGAAGTTGGAGCCCATGTACACAAATATTACTAAAACAAACATTTGAGTGTATTTAATGTAAAAATGAGAATGTATATTTTTATAAGAGCTATAAAACCACCAAACCTGTTTATCAGAACAAGATCTCAGCATCTACACTATCTTCTTCAGTCCTGTTAGAGAAGCAGCTCATGTGGCTCCTTACTCACTAATATATTACTATTAATATAGTACACATAAGAACAACCTTACTCACTAATATTATCACTATTAATATAGTCCACATAAGAACAACCTTACTCACTAATATTATTACTATTAATATAGTACACATAAGAACAACCTTACTCACTAATAGTATTACTATTAATATAGTACACATAAGAACAAACTTACTCACTAATATTATTACTATTAATATAGTACACATATGAACAACCTTACTCGTTAATATTATTACTATTAATATAGTACACATAAGAACAACCTTACTCACTAATAGTATTACTATTTATATAGTACACATAACAACAAACTTACTCACTAATATTATTACTATTAATATAGTACATATAAGAACAACCTTACTCACTAATATTATTACTATTAATATAGTACACATAAGAAGAACCTTACTCACTAATATTATTACTATTAATATAGTACACATAAGAACAACCTTACTCACTAATATTATTATTATTAATAGAGTACACATAAGAACAACCTTACTCACTAATATTATTACTATTAATATAGTACACATAAGAACAACCTTACTCACTAATATTATTACTATTAATATAGTACACATAAGAACAACCTTACTCACTAATATTATTACTATTAATATAGTACACATAAGAACAACCTTACTCACTAATATTATTACTATTAATATAGTACACATAAGAACAACCTTACTCATTAATATTATTACTATTAATATAGTACACATAAGAACAACCTTACTCATTAATATTATTACTATTAATATAGTACACATAAGAACAACCTTACTCATTAATATTATTACTATTCATATAGTACACATAAGAACAACCTTACTCACTAATATTAGTACTATTCATATAGTACACATAAGAACAACCTTACTCACTAATATTATTACTATTAATATAGTACACATAAGAACAAACTTACTCACTAATATATTACTATTAATATAGTACACATAAGAACAACCTTACTCACTAATATTATCACTATTAATATAGTCCACATAAGAACAACCTTACTCACTAATATTATTACTATTAATATAGTACACATAAGAACAACCTTACTCACTAATAGTATTACTATTAATATAGTACACATAAGAACAAACTTACTCACTAATATTATTACTATTAATATAGTACACATATGAACAACCTTACTCGTTAATATTATTACTATTAATATAGTACACATAAGAACAACCTTACTCACTAATATTATTACTATTAATATAGTACACATAAGAACAACCTTACTCACTAATAGTATTACTATTAATATAGTACACATAAGAACAAACTTACTCACTAATATTATTACTATTAATATAGTACACATATGAACAACCTTACTCATTAATATTATTACTATTAATATAGTACACATAAGAACAACCTTACTCACTAATATTATTACTATTAATATAGTACACATAAGAACAACCTTACTCACTAATATTATCACTATTAATATAGTACACATATGAACAACCTTACTCACTAATATTATTACTATTAATATAGTACACATAAGAACAACCTTACTCACTAATATTATCACTATTAATATAGTACACATAAGAACAACCTTACTCACTAATATTATTACTATTAATATAGTACACATAAGAACAACCTTACTCACTAATAGTATTACTATTAATATAGTACACATAAGAACAAACTTACTCACTAATATTATTACTATTAATATAGTACACATATGAACAACCTTACTCGTTAATATTATTACTATTAATATAGTACACATAAGAACAACCTTACTCACTAATATTATTACTATTCATATAGTACACATAAGAACAATCTTACTCACTAATATTATCACTATTAATATAGTACACATAAGAACAACCTTACTCACTAATATTATTACTATTAATATAGTACACATAAGAACAACCTTACTCACTAATATTATTACTATTAATATAGTACACATAAGAACAACATTACTCACTAATATTATTACTTTTAATATAGTACAAATAAGAAGAACCTTACTCACTAATATTATTACTATTAATATAGTACAGATAAGAAGAACCTTATTCACTAATATTATTACTATTAATATAGTACACATAAGAACAACCTTACTCACTAATATTATTACTATTAATATAGTACACATAAGAACAACCTTACTCACTAATATTATTACTATTAATATAGTACACATAAGAACAACCTTACTCACTAATATTATTACTATTAATATAGTACTCATAAGAACAACCTTACTCACTAATATTATTACTATTAATATAGTACTAACAAGAAGAAGCTGGGGAGGTGTACCCAGACTTTTGAGTTTTTTTGGAGTGTGTGTAGTTTCTAGCTGTGTGTGTATCTCAGATGTGTGTGTGTGTGTGTGTATAGTGTTTGTAGGGCTGCAGCTGAACAGGCTGTACATTCAGAAGAGAGCAGTAATAATACAATGACTGTGTTATCCTGGAGCAGCTCGACTCCTACAGGCAACGTACAGCATGTAGGGGGGGACGACAACAACAGGGAGGTGGGGGGGGGGGGGGGGGGGGGGCTAGTGGTGGGGGGTATTGCTCACAGTATGCACATTCTTGGTTGCTGTTTAATAGAAAACAGTATGCACTGCTTCTCCTACATAATATATACAGTCAGCTGCTCCACACAGACTTCTTACTATTACACATCACACATACTGTACTGAGCATTAACAGCAGGCTAATATTCATACCTAGCAGATCTAATAAATATCCAGTTTAGAGATGATTCCAAGAATATTATATGATTTTTAACTTATTAAAATATTAAAAGTACTGAGTTTTCAGACACATTTTAGGGACTGAAACTGAATCCATGACCTTTAGGTGATGCTAATACATTACCAAATGTTTTTTAAAGGGAACTTTGGCTGGTAACACTTGTAAGCCTTAATATGATGTAATGACTCTAAATCATTAGGACACGCTTTTATTTTTTTAGCGCTTTTATTCTAAATATTTAACATTTGGACGCAGCTATTATTACTGATGTGCAATGCCTGCTGGGTAGATGAGGTCAGATGGTTTCAGGTCTGAACTGGACTGTGGTGTGAAGGAGTGAGTGTTAGTTACTAACCTAGCTTAAAGAAAACCATGTACACTGTGTTGTTGATGTTGTTTCAGTGAAAGGCAGTGAAAGACTGATATTAGTCTAAACAGCTTCACAAACATAAACAAGGAGAATAGTTAGTGAAGCAGCGTGTGGACCAACACAGCTACCCAAAGACCCCCCGCTCTGCTCTCCTCACTTCAGTCTGGATGAGCTTGAGTGGTTCAGTAGACCACCACTGGTGAGAGACTTGACGGAGGCTGTTGGTTTTAAGCGGAGACTAAAACACAATGCAGTGCCACAGTTTCTCCACACAGGAAGTCCAGAAGCTCCAGATTATGGAGAACCGCGAGAAGAACCGTGAACGTGAACATGCGCTGGACTCTCTCCTGAGAACGTTTAGCGTTAGCGTCAGCTGCTTCTCCTCGTTTGTGGATCCTGAAGGTGAAAGTCCAGTCTTAGTAGTGAACATACTAGTTCACTAATAAAGGAGTGTGAAGCTCAGAGACACTCCCGTTCAGTGTATCTAGCTGTTTACTGAGCGTGAATGTTTCCTGCTAGAAAGCGGAGCTCCTTTAACAGACACTCTCCTTCTCCGTCAACACCAACACACAGCTTCACAACAACTCCAGCACTGTGTCACTCTCTCCTCCACCCTCTCTGTTCACCATTTACACTAACGTGGTGTGTGATGTCACCACTGATGTCAGAAATGTTGAGTTCTAGTTCAAACTGTAAAGACTGAACAGTAGCATGTTTAGTAGCTAGCTGTGCTCCAGCGTGACGGCCGGTTACTGCAACCATTTGACGTCACTACCCGCTGATCACGTCAGTAGATACAACAATGGAGACCCACGTGCAGCAAATTTCACAGATAATCTAATAAATCTGATACTTTTAGTGATTTTTAACAGAAAATCTAATAAATCTGATACTTTTAGTAATTTTTAACAGAAAATCTAATAAATCTGATACTTTTAGTGATTTTTAACAGAAAATCTAATAAATCTGATACTTTTAGTGATTTTTAACAACTAATAATTTAGTCATTTACACCATATTAACTCTTACATGTGTTACCAGCCGGGGTTCCCTTTAAATCACCATATTTATCATTAAACATAAAACATTCACTAAACTGCAGGACGACGATTTGTTTTTAAATGAAGAATGATTACATATATAAAAAACATACAGATATTATATTAATATGAATTCATGAATGCAGTGATCTTTAACTCACTGTAGAAATTTCACATATAATATTTATTAATAATTAATAATTGATATCAGCCGATACACACGCTAACATGTCCATAAGAAGAGAACCAAAACTTTCCATTACTGTAAATACTGTGCTACCCCTCCTCCCTCCCCGGCCCCCGCCATAGAAAATACCAAATAAATGATAAATGTACACATACAGTGCCAGTTAATAGTTAGGAGTCAAAAGTCTCAGGACACGCTTTTATTTCAGAGGTGAATAGGATAAAGACGTATCTGAATACCCCAGCAAGTAACGGGAGAGGGGGTCTGTCTTTCAGGCTATGTTTCAATCCTGGCTACCATCGTGAAAGCCGCCATATTGGATCAAGGGGAAGTTTTGTCCAGTGGGAAGGTGGTGGTGTAGCAGATCAAAGAAGATCAGAACTGATCAGAAATTGATTGATGTGATCAGATTAGTATCTCTTGAGGTTCAAACGTTATCAACACAGAAAGTTACAACAACAACCACATTGAACACCATGTTGAGAGTCCTGTCCCTGGAGCTGAAGCAGATCAGCATCTAGCATATCTAATATTTCCTGTTTAGAGATGATTATTAGATTATTATAAGATTTTTTTAACTTATTAAAACATTAAAAATGTAAAAATATTAAAATAACTTAGTTTTCAGGCATGTTTGGGACTGAAACTGAATCTGTGACCTTTAGGTGACACTAAAACTTTAACAACTGTTTTTAAATCATCATATTTATCATCAAAACTCAAACATGTTTACTGAGCTGCAGAAACTCTGAGTTTCGGTAATGACACGTTCAGCTCATTGAAAGCAGGACTCCAGAACACTGTCATGCTCTGGAGGGTTCTCCTGTCTGTTGAGATCTTTGTTTACACTCTTCTGTCATGTCCCATGTGCTTATATTTGTTTTGAACATGTTCTCCTCCTTGTCTCCGCCCTCTTATTACGCCTCTGACCTGCTCCTGGTTCTCCTCCAGTTCCTAGGTGTCTTTCTTATACCCTCTGTTTTCTCCCTGTCCTGCTGGAGCATTGTGTCTCGTGTCCTGTGCTTTGTGTCTTGTGCCCTTGTGAGCTCTATGCTTTGCTGCGGCAGGTGGGGCTGATGATGCCACAGCGCCACCTAGGCCTCTGGAGAACACTTGCAGGGCGGCTGCTGTCACTGCAACGCCACTTATTGGTCGGGAGACCACCAGCAGGAAGGTGCCTGTCTCCGTTGACGCTGACTTCGCCGCAGGCCCTGCCGCCCCCCGTGGTAGTACCCACAGACCCTCCTACTTCCAGGAACTTCCAGTGACAATATATTAAATACTGCTCACTATAGTAAACTGTCCAGTACTGGGCCAATCAGAACTGTCTTAGGACCCGCCCCATTTTCCTCAGCCCTCCAATAGGCTGTTTTCACTTATGTCATTCAGATGGAGGTCGCGCTTGAAGAACAGAGTGGAGGAGATGGAGGTGAGGAGTCTGTACTGCTGTAGTTTAGTTGATATAGTTAGAGCGCCCTCTAGTGGTTAACAGGGCAGTGCAGCTTTCCAGTTTCTCCTCAATCTGCAGATCATTTCATTTAAACTAGTAAAATAATCTGCTGATGCAATAAAACACTTTCAGTAGATAACATTACTCCAAACTAGTATAAATATATATATATAACTAAATAAATAAAGTTATATTAAAGTTATAATATTAATACATAATGTTATAACTGACTCATAATAAGAAATATTAACTAATAATAATAATTAACCCTTCAGACTTCAGTAATGTTTCTGTACGTCATTGTTCTGAGAACAATGTGTCTGTATCTCCTTTTCTCAGTGAGGAGCTTCTTCTTGAACAGCTACACGTCCTTTCAGACCCACAGTGTTGAGGCGTCTTCTCACAGTGGATGGATGGACAGAAACACCTGTGGATGTTCTCAGATCTAAAGCAGCTTAATGTCAGAGATCAAAGTGCTGGTTATCTGATGAGAGGACAGTGCTGGTGGGTCTAGCAGGTCTTCCAGGTGGTTGTTAGGAGCTTCATTTCTGTCTCTACACACTACTGTCCTGCTTTTAGCTGCAGGTGAATGTTCTTTGGCTCACGTTGGAAAAAAAGAAATAGGTCGCCGCCTGACAGCCGCGTTATCGACAGCCTTGATGTTCCAACCGGATGCTCCTCAGAATCCCAGAGGACTGTCCACCGGAGAGCAGCCGAAAGCTCCAGTACGGACAGACGGGGTCAGACTTCGGCTCCGGCACTCGAATCGTTTGTCCTCCGACTCCTAAAAGCCCCGCCTCTGGCCATTTCCTGCCGGATCTGAGATCAGGGCCTGGCAGCTGCTCTCTCTGGTGTATTAAGGTGGTGAGGTTCGGTACCCTAGTGCCCCCCGCAACCCCCACCACCCTCCAGTCCCCCCCTCGTGCCACTCCTGTGTGTTCTCAGCCCGTCCCGGTAATTGCTCTGGAATGGAAATTTCCGAGCGCTCTCCCAGCGCCATCCGTTCACGTCGCAGCTATTGCTATAGTAACCAAAGCATCCTATCTGACTTCGCCGTCATTCCCGGATCAAAACCGATGCTTCATCCGCACTCATCAAACCCCGGGAATGATGGCCAGTGGGGGGGAGGGGGGAGCTCAGGGTGCCCTGATGTAAGAGTCCTTTTAGTCATTAATAGGTTGAGGTAGAG
>CM038702.1:1253994-1259622 GCA_021613375.1 Megaleporinus macrocephalus
TGGTGGTGTAGTGGTTAGTATGGTGGTGTAGTGGTTAGTACGGTGGTGTAGTAGTTAGTACGGTGGTGTAGTGGTTAGTATGGTGGTGTAGTGGTTAGTATGGTGGTGTAGTGGTTAGTATGGTGGTGTAGTGGTTAGTACGGTGGTGTAGTAGTTAGTACGGTGGTGTAGTGATTAGTACGGTGGTGTAGTGGTTAGTACGGTGGTGTAGTGGTTAGTATGGTGGTGTAGTGTTAGTATGGTGCTGTAGTGGTTAGTACGGTGGTGTAGTGGTTAGTACGGTGGTGTAGTGGTTAGTATGGTGGTGTAGTGTTAGTATGGTGCTGTAGTGGTTAGTACGGTGGTGTAGTGGTTAGTACGGTGGTGTAGTGGTTAGTACGGTGATGTAGTGGTTAGTATAGTGGTGTAGTGGTTAGTACGGTGGTGTAGTGGTTAGTATGGTGGTGTAGTAGTTAGTATGGTGGTGTAGCGGTTAGTATGGTGGAGTAGCGGTTAGTATTGTGGTGTAGCAGTTAGTACGGTGGTGTAGCGGTTAGTATTGTGGTGTAGTGGTTAGTATGGTGGTGTAGTAGTTAGTACGGTGGTGTAGTGGTTAGTATGGTGGTGTAGTGGTTAGTACGGTGGTGTAGCGGTTAGTATTGTGGTGTAGTGGTTAGTATGGTGGTGTAGTGGTTAGTACGGTGGTGTAGTGGTTAGTACGGTGGTGTAGTGGTTAGTATGGTGGTGTAATTGTTAGTACGGTGGTGTAGTCGTTAGTAGGGTGGTGTAATGGTTAGTACGGTGGTGTAGTGGTTAGTACGGTGGTGTAGTGGTTAGTACGGTGGTGTAGTGGTTAGTACGGTGGTGTAGTGGTTAGTACGGTGGTGTAGTGGTTAGTATGGTGGTGTAGTGGTTAGTACGGTGGTGTAGTGGTTAGTACGGTGGTGTAGTGGTTAGTACGGTGGTGTAGTGGTTAGTATGGTGGTGTAGTGTTAGTATGGTGCTGTAGTGGTTAGTATGGTGGTGTAGTGGTTAGTATGGTGGTGTAGTGTTAGTATGGTGCTGTAGTGGTTAGTATGGTGGTGTAGTGGTTAGTATGGTGGTGTAGTGTTAGTATGGTGCTGTAGTGGTTAGTATGGTGGTGTAGTGTTAGTATGGTGCTGTAGTGGTTAGTATGGTGGTGTAGTGGTTAGTATGGTGGTGTAGTGTTAGTATGGTGCTGTAGTGGTTAGTATGGTGGTGTAGTGGTTAGTATGGTGGTGTAGTGGTTAGTATGGTGGTGTAGTGTTAGTATGGTGGTGTAGTGGTTAGTATGGTGGTGTAGTGGTTAGTATGGTGGTGTAGTAGTTAGTATGGTGGTGTAGTGGTTAGTATGGTGGTGTAGTGGTTAGTATGGTGGTGTAGTGGTTAGTATGGTGGTGTAGTGGTTAGTATGGTGGTGTAGTGGTTAGTATGGTGGTGTAGTGTTTAGTATGGTGGTGTAGTAGTTAGTATGGTGGTGTAGTAGTTAGTATGGTGGTGTAGTGGTTAGTATGGTGGTGTAGTGGTTAGTATGGTGGTGTAGTGGTTAGTATGGTGGTGTAGTAGTTAGTATGGTGGTGTAGTGTTTAGTATGGTGGTGTAGTAGTTAGTACGGTGGTGTAGTGGTTAGTACGGTGGTGTAGTGGTTAGTATGGTGGTGTAGTGGTTAGTATGGTGGTGTAGTGGTTAGTATGGTGGTGTAGTGGTTAGTATGGTGGTGTAGTGGTTAGTATGGTGGTGTAGTAGTTAGTATGGTGGTGTAGTGTTAGTATGGTGGTGTAGTGGTTAGTATGGTGGTGTAGTGGTTAGTATGGTGGTGTAGTGGTTAGTACGGTGGTGTAGGTACTAGTTTTTTTTGGACTGCTATTAACTATATTAAGATTCTTTTATTTACTAAGATGTGATGTTTTTAAAAAGCGTACAAGTCTTAATAGTCATGTCTCCCTTTAAGAACTAAGCTAGTTGGCGCTATAGAGCACCAGGGCTGTCTTATCTGGTCTGTAGGATCTGAATTATTTACAGTAAGCCCGGAGCTGCAGCACACATACCCAGCGCATCAGAGATTCGGTCCAGTGCAAAGCTGCCCAGCAATGAATTCACAAACTAGTCCACTGAGGCTGGAGATCAGAGATGTTAGCCAGCCAGCTGCTCTGGTCTAATAACCACATTGCCATGCAGCTCACAGCCGGGCGCCCGCGGTCGCGTGAGCGCGCACTGGTTAATGTCACCTCTGTGCGCCGAGGTCACCGGGCCGGAGCGACTTCATGCAGCCCAATTAGGATTTGCATAATCTGGGCTTAAGGCCCCTCCCCTAACGGGGTCTTCTCTACAGGTGACGGTCTCGCACGAGCCAAATCTCGGATCAGAATAAATCTCCAGGCTCGTCTGCAGCTCAGGAGCTGAATTTAATAAGGCTGGTTTATTTTCCACAGGAGTCAGAGTCAGAGTCAGAGTCAGAGTCAGAATCTGCAACAGAAACATGTTTCTAAGTATTTTCTTTGCAACTCATACATGGATAAGTGGTTGTCCACATAGGGGGCGCTATCACTCTCTCTCAGAATGTCTGTGGTCTATTGTCTGACCCTTCGTCTGCGGTCAGGACGAGAGGCTGAACTTCCTGTTCCAGTTTTTTGTAGTTGTAGTTTAAACCTCTCACCAGTGACCAGTCACATCACCCCCAGACCAACTGTTCACTCTACACTACTCACTCCTACCGAGCGCACGAGGGTGAGAGTTTTCCTGTTCCACCTTAAACAGTGCAGCAGGAGCCAGAACGTACCTGCACCTCCATTTAAGGTGGAAACAGGAGAACTGGTGAAGGAGAAGCTGAGCTGATGGTGCTGGTGGTCAGTAGGAGTGAGTATTGTAGTGTGTAAGGGTGATCTGGGGGTGAACACTGGTGGTCAGTAGGAGTGAGTATTGTAGTGTGTATGGGTGATCTGGGGGTAAACACTGGTGGTCAGTAGGAGTGAGTATTGTAGTGTGTAAGGGTGATCTGGAGGTGAACACTGCTGGTCAGTAGGAGTGAGTATTGTAGTGTGTAAGTGTGATCTGGGGGTGAACACTGCTGGTCAGTAGGAGTGAGTATTGTAGTGTGTAAGGGTGATCTGGGGGTGAACACTGGTGGTCAGTAGGAGTGAGTATTGTAGTGTGTAAGGGTGATCTGGGGGTGAACACTGGTGGTCAGTAGGAGTGAGTATTGTAGTGTGTAAGGGTGATCTGGGGGTGAACACTGGTGGTCAGTAGGAGTGAGTATTGTTGTGTGTAAGGGTGATCTGGGGGTGAACACTGGTGGTCAGTAGGAGTGAGTATTGTAGTGTGTAAGGGTGATCTGGGGGTGAACACTGGTGGTCAGTAGGAGCGAGTATTGTAGTGTGTAAGGGTGATCTGGGGGGTGAACACTGGTGGTCAGTAGTAGTGAGTATTGTAGTGTGTAAGGGTGATCTGGGGGTGAACACTGGTGGTCAGTAGGAGCGAGTATTGTAGTGTGTAAGGGTGATCTGGGGGTGAACACTGGTGGTCAGTAGGAGTGAGTATTGTTGTGTGTAAGGGTGATCTGGGGGTGAACACTGGTGGTCAGTAGGAGTGAGTATTGTAGTGTGTAAGGGTGATCTGGGGGTGAACACTGGTGGTCAGTAGGAGCGAGTATTGTAGTGTGTAAGGGTGACCTGGGGGTGAACACTGGTGGTCAGTAGGAGCGAGTATTGTAGTGTGTAAGGGTGATCTGGGGGTGAACACTGGTGGTCAGTAGGAGTGAGTATTGTAGTGTGTAAGGGTGATCTGGGGGTGAACACTGGTGGTCAGTAGGAGCGAGTATTGTAGTGTGTAAGGGTGATCTGGGGGTGAACACTGGTGGTCAGTAGGAGCGAGTATTGTAGTGTGTAAGGGTGATCTGGGGGTGAACACTGGTGGTCAGTAGGAGTGAGTATTGTAGTGTGTAAGGGTGATCTGGGGGTGAACACTGGTGGTCAGTAGGAGTGAGTATTGTAGTGTTTAAGGGTGATCTGGAGGTGAACACTGCTGATCAGTAGTTCTGAGTTCTGAGGGTTGGTATGTGTGACTGCACCTGGATACTGCGGGAAATTCCCAGTCATGGAATTACAGTCCGTATGGATCAGCCGTGGACTAAATGGAGTTCCAGCTTCTCCAGAATCCACCGGAAAAGCTTTTCTTTCATCTCACCTTGCTTCCTATCATCTTCTCTCGACCCTGATCTGTCAGGAGTCCTCTCAGCGGGACGCTGGACTAACAGGGATGCGCCGGATCTGGGATTGACTTTCCGTCAAAGGCTGCACGGTTTGTAAACCAAATTTCTGTAATTGGGAAAGATGCTCCGGCGGCTCTCATTGATTCAATACTGCGAACCTGGAATGATGAATAATGCAGCCCAGCCGTCCACTTGACCACGGCCTGTGGATTTCCCTGCTACGGAGGAGCCTCGTTTAGGGAAAGAGGCGGGAAACAGCTTCTCGGCTAATGAACGCTCCGCATTTCCCTCGTTTGAATGACGTGCGATGCTTGAGGAGCTCACAGCGGTCATGCATGTCCAGTAATTGTAATTAGCTCAACAGTCCGTGAGCATTTTCCTGAGAGGCCTCCACACACAAAAACACTCCGAGTGAAAAATTCAGTGGGATTTAGTGATTAGGGAGACACACTGGACCTGCACACCAAACCACACGCCAATCATGAGTCAGAATCTTCTCCACATGATCTGCTCCATTCAGTGCTGCACCAGAAACTAATGATATCCTGGTAAATAAATTATATCTGTATATCTTAAGACTTTGAGATCGTCTAAGATTATTAACCTTCGAGGTTTTAGTGTTTTAAGTGATTTTAGTCATCTTTTTTTTTTACTTTGACATATAATTTAATTTTTAAGCACATTTATATTTTATAAACAATAAAAAAGGCTTAAATAAGTAAAACAATCTTATAATAAGTTTACAACAATCTCAAAATGAGAAATTAAATATATATCAACCACATATAACCAGTGTGCATTTTTTGCCTTTGACTCCCAAAATTTAAAATCCTCTGGAAATATGAGACTAATGATCTACTTAGTTTCTCAAATTAATGATGAATATGTGTTTTTTGATTCCTCAGTTAGTGCAAAAATATTAAAACATATTAAAATTTACTGGTAAAACAAGCTACATTACATAAAAACACTGTTTCGAGATCCAGCGACTCAAAGTCAAGTTCAAATGGTTGATTTAAGAATTAGATATATTGAAAAAAGAATATATAGATTATTCAGTGACCTAAGACGCTTCAAACGTTTTCACTGGTCAGACTGAACTGACCCACTTCTTACAGCGTCGACTGTGATTTCAGTAAAATCAGTTTCCAGCTTTAAAATATCTGCTCTGAGATTAAGAACTAGTTTTAAATTAAAAGTGGGGTTTAGTTCTACATAGTTCAACATCAGACAACTTTAGGAACAGCGTAATAGTTTTCATGAAAATCCCTGATTATTTTTTTTGTGAGCTAAAATTAAGAAGTGGTTTAAAAGTAAAGAGCTTTTCAGATTTAGTGTCATCTTACTGCACTAGTTTTAAAAAATGTACTTGCATTACTAATTTATGTTCTTTATTTTTTTTAGAAAGCTAAAATTAGGAT
>CM038702.1:1260622-1288122 GCA_021613375.1 Megaleporinus macrocephalus
GTGTGGTGTGGTGTTGTGTGGTGTTGTGTTGTGTTGTGTGGTGTGGTGTTGTGTGGTGTTGTGTGGTGTGGTGTTGTGTGGTGTTGTGTTGTGTGGTGTGGTGTGGTGTGGTGTGGTGTGGTGTGGTGTTGTGTGGTGTGGTGTGGTGTGGTGTGGTGTGGTGTGGTGTGGTGTTGTGTTGTGTGGTGTGGTGTGGTGTGGTGTGGTGTGGTGTGGTGTTGTGTGGTGTGGTGTGGTGTGGTGTGGTGTGGTGTTGTGTGGTGTGTTGTGTTGTGTTGTGTTGTGTGGTGTTGTGTGGTGTGGTGTTGTGTTGTGTTGTGTTGTGTTGTGTTGTGTGGTGTTGTGTGGTGTTGTGTTGTGTTGTGTTGTGTGGTGTGGTGTGGTGTGGTGTGGTGTGGTGTGGTGTGGTGTGGTGTTGTGTGGTGTGTTGTGTTGTGTTGTGTTGTGTGGTGTTGTGTGGTGTGGTGTTGTGTTGTGTTGTGTTGTGTTGTGTTGTGTTTGTTGGTTTCCAGCGTCGGCTGATTTTCCGGGACGTCTCTCTGGGCATTAATTAAACAAGCAGCCGCGGATTCAAATACTTGGCACAACAAAGAGGCGAAGAAAGATACTGGGTTTGTTTCCTCACTTCTTCTTTAAACTCTTCTCCTTCTGTCGTGATGCCAGTCGGGCGGCACAGATCCGTCACTTCCGCGCCGGCGTGCGTATCAGACACGATAAGACGAGCGGTGCGTTTATCCAGGACGCTGCGTCAGCTGTCAGACTGCCGGCTGAGCGGAGTCGGTGAGCGGGCCTGTTGGGTCTCCTGCTCTCTCCTGTGTGTCGGTGTTTGGTGGCGTCAGAAGGAGGCCGACCTGCTATTCCTGGCCGCTCTGTGGGAAAACGAGTGAAGGTTTTTGACAGACGGGAGCGTCGCTCCGTCTAAAACGCTGATTCGTGGCAGCCTGTAATCAAGAACACCACGAAACCGCCACCTACGACCCCCCCCCCCCCCCCCCCCCCCCTCAGTCACGCACACAATAGCTACCAGGCCTCAGCGTTCGCACCTCCTCGCTGCCAGGGCTGCTTCGAGATGGTCTGATTCTCCGCCGCTCCTCTCTGAGGAATCTCTGAAACCCTGCATGCTGCGTTATTGATCTGCCACCGATTCCACTGCAGTGGAGGAGTGGTGGCGCGAGAGCGTGGCGGGTAGAGATACTCAGCAAACTGATGATAAATGTGAGTAAATGATCTCATATCTAAATTTTATATCATTACAGTCGAACAATAATCTCAGTTTTGGTTCATTTTTCTTTTTCTACATCAATTAAGTAATATATCTATACAGCTGTCTTATAATAAGAAAAATTATATAAACACTACTGCTCAAAAGTTTGGGATCACAGTGAAATGTTCTTGTTTTAATGGAGTATCTTCTTCCTTAACACAACAATGGACTGACGGGTCTCTAAAGAAAGTTGTTTCTTTCTGGTCATTGTGAGTCGGTCAGCAAGCCATCAACTGCTGATCTTCAGATACTAAACTAACCTAGAATGTTGTTCCCTTTTATACTCACTTATTAGTAGAATGTTTTTCAGCTGTGATCACAATTGATCAAGAGTGTCCCAACAACCAATTAGTCCAATAACATCCTTAACTTGGATTGGTGGTCGTACCAGGAGATTTAGACAGAGGACTGAGAATTACTGATAATAGAACTATATGTAAAATAAGCCTCTATACAAAAATAGACTTTAATACTTTAATACTCGCTCACAATTGACGGCTGCAGACTGCACCAGCCTCCATTAGCAATACATGGAGTTTACATTTTAAGCATATGGAACGGGCAAAGGGAGCAACGTACCTGAAACAGATTTTAAACTAAGAAGAAATGATCAAATAAAATAAGAAATGAGCCGTTTGTCCAACTTTGCCGTCGAGGGCGACAGTTAACCACGGCCCAGTTAGCTGAAGCACGCGTCTGAACAAAAATCTGATAACGCTAGACCAACAATATGACCAACACACTTTCAGTCATACACTGCCTCTACCTGTGCAGCTTCTAAAGCTTTGCTATCCAGATTTCAAACAGAGACTCTTTTCTTTGGTGTTTAGTTTATTAAACTGTAAATACTGTTTGATCAGAGGAGCATGGGTCTCCACTTGTGAGTCTGGTTCCTCACAAGGTTTCTTCCTCCAGTCTGAGGGAGGTGGTCTTGCTCACTGGGGGGTATATGTTATAACTGTCTGTTTTAAAAACTCTGTAAAGCTGCTTTGAGACAGCATTGCTGTAAAAAGCTACACAAATAAACTTGACTTGACTAGACTTGACTCCACACATTCATATGACCTAATAGAATGATATATAAACTAAATTGCTACACAAATTATAAATTATAGCAGCTGCGTACCGTCCGTCTCAGAGTTCTCACTCGTCTGATGGTGATACGGTGGCAGCAGAGGGACACAGCCTACAGTGACATCATTACAAGGAAAGAAATGCTCCCTAAAAAAAGTTTAAACCCTTTTTATAAAGTATAAATAACTTTTTATACAGTTTCTTGGTCCTTTATACAATAATACAGTCATTTTGGTGAAACTCAATATTTTATTAACTATCTATTTTCAACTCCGTTACAGTTAAATAGTAGTGAATAGTGGTTGCGAAAAATGTGGATAAAAATAAACATGCATACTAAACACATTACAATTAAATATACTGATAATGAAAAACAATATAAGCTTTACTCAGTGCTGCCCTCTACAGTCAGCCGAAATAGCTGTGACCGGTTTTAATAACAGTGATTATGTAAGAACTGTGCCGATACTGACACCTGGTATCAGAACAGCCCCTCTGCAGGTAGAACAGCTCCGTGGAAGCCGGTGACCCAGCGAGAAAGGTCGCGGTCTCGTTCCAGACTTTACCAGCAGCCACAGCGCCGGCGCAGTAACCTGCTCAGATGGTCCCACAGACCCCCGACGCTCCACCTGGCCTCAGTCCAGCTATTGTGTCCGGTTCATCGAGCAGCCAGGTGTGCGTTGTCTTCTCTAATGAGGTTTTTGCACTACACATAAATAGCCGTGTCGCTCCTGAGAGCCTGAGAACACCAATACTGACAGAGTGCACCCCCCGCCCCCACACACACACACACAGACACAGACACACACACACACAGACACACACACACACACACACACACACACACACACACACACACACACACACACACACACATACACACACCACCACGTCACAGAGTAAGACCTCAAAATACTCAGGAGCTCCACTGAGATGAGCACACAGCCTCCTTTTCCTTCACATCACTGTCAAAGCAGGATCTACTCCTCCGCTCTCGCACACCGAACCCAGGAACCTCCACGTTCAACATCAGACACAGTCCAGATCCTCTTCCCCCGCAGAGGATCCAGCAATCAGCATCCCGAGCGCTTGCTGTCTGCTCACAATTTCTTCCCCGAGTTTTCTTAATGTCCAATAATTCCATAGTTAAGACGTTCTGTGTGAAACTCTGTTCTAGATAGTCAGATCACAGTGGTGGTGAATGGAACCAGACGTCCACCTCTAAAAGCTCCTCACAGAAAGTTCTTACAGTAGATGTTATAAATACACTGTCTGATTCTGAGACGCTGTTTATGATAGTTTAGAGAAGATCTCAGTCTTAAACTCCATTCATGGTGGAGGGATACATGCAGGGCGCTGTGAGACAGTATAGTCCCAATATAGGCATAATAAACAAAAAACTATAAATGACTCGAACAACCGTTTCCATCTGTCTGTGTTGGTGTGAGTGGATCAGACACAGACACACCAGCACAACACACACTAACACACCACCATGTCAGTAACACTGCAGTACTGAGAATGACCCACCTCCCAAATACACAACACTGCTAACATCACCACTGTAAACACCATCACCACCACTGCAAACACCATCACCACCACTGTAAACACCATCACCACCACTGCAAACACCATCACCCCCACTGTAAACACCATCACCACCACTGCAGACACCATCACCACCACTGCAAACACCATCACCACCACTGTAAACACCATCACCACCACTGTAAACACCATCACTGTAAACACCATCACCACCACCACTGTAAACACCATCACCACCACTGCAAACACCATCACCACCACTGTAAACACCATCACCACCACTGTAAACACCATCACCACTGTAAACACCATCACCACCACTGTAAACACCATCACCACCACTGTAAACACCATCACCCCCACTGTAAACGCCATCACCACCACTGTAAACACAACCACCACCACTGTAAACACCACCACCACCACTGTAAACACCATCACCACCACTGTAAACACCATCATCACCACTGTAAACACCATCACCACCACTGTAAACGCCATCACCACCACTGTAAACACCATCACCCCCACTGTAAACACCACCACCACCACTGTAAACACCATCACCACCACTGTAAACACCATCACCACTGTAAACACCATCACCACCACTGTAAACACCATCACCACCAATGTAAACACCATCACCCCCACTGTAAACGCCATCACCACCACTGTAAACACAACCACCACCACTGTAAACACCACCACCACCACTGTAAACACCATCACCACCACTGTAAACACCATCATCACCACTGTAAACACCATCACCACCACTGTAAACGCCATCACCACCACTGTAAACACCACCACCACCACTGTAAACACCATCACCACCACTGTAAACACCATCATCACCACTGTAAACACCATCACCACCACTGTAAACATCATCACCACCACTGTAAACATCACCACCACTGTAAACACCATCACCACCACTGTAAACATCTTCACCATAAACATAATGTAAACATGTAAACATAAACACCATCACCACCACTGTAAACACCATCACCACCACTGTAAACACCATCACCACCACCACTGTAAACACCATCACCACCACTGTAAACATCACCACCACTGTAAACACCATCATCACCACTGTAAACATCACCACCACTGTAAACACCACCACCACTGTAAACACCATCACCACCACTGTAAACATCATCACCACCACTGTAAACACCATCACCACCACTGTAAACACCACCAACACTATAAACACCATCACCACCACTGTAAACACCATCATCACCACTGTAAACACCATCCCCACCACCACTGTAAACACTATCACCACCACTGTAAACACCATCATCACCACTGTAAACATCACCACCACTGTAAACACCATCACCACCACTGTAAACACCATCATCACCACTGTAAACACCATCACCACCACTGTAAACATTACCACCACTGTAAACATCAGCATCACCACTGTAAACATCATCACCACCACTGTAAACACCACCACGACTGTAAACACCATCACCACCACTGTAAACATCAGCACCACCACTGTAAACATCACCACCACTGTAAACATCAGCACCACTCTAAACACCATCACCACCACTGTAAACACCATCATCACCACTGTAAACATCACCACCACTGTAAACATCAGCACCACTGTAAACATCAGCACCACTGTAAACACCACCACGACTGTAAACACCATCACCACCACTGTAAACATCATCACCACCACTGTAAACACCATCACCACCACTGTAAACATCATCACCACCACTGTAAACACAATCACCACCACTGTAAACATCATCACCACCACTGTAAACACCATCTGAATCATTTGACACAAACCTCTCTCTGAATTATGCTGAAATTTGCAAAACAGGTGGAATTCCCCTTTAAGGAGCCTCTCCACTTGTGGACAGACAGATCAATGCATTTTTAAGGGAGTGGGTGGGATAAACGGGCACAGTGGCCAGTTTCACACTGGGGGGGATGTTTAATTCAGAGGAATGAATCAGGCTGGACTCGAAGGAGGCAGAGAAATCTTCCAGACTTGTTTCCGAGCGCTGATGTGCGTCTGAGCAGAGCGGAGAGCCGGAGCTCATGTTTATTTATGGCCTGATCTGCGTTTGATTCCTCCAGTCCTGACAGCATTCCAGCAGTCCTGCGTCTGAGCGCCCGAGAGATCCGAGACGAGCTGGCAGAGGAGCGTCCACCGGCCGCCCAGCGGTCTGACTGGGAGAGATGATCAGACAGACAGGTACTGGGTTTGATGGCGTAAGCGACCCGGTGGGTCACCGAATGGACACGACCTCTGACCTGAGCGGCTGTTAGATGCAGTGACCGCAGGATGTCCTGCTCTGGGGAGGAGGAGTTCTCCATGACCGCCTCACTCCGGCTTTGTTTGCCTGCCATTCATTTCTAGGTCAGTGCTGGCAGTGGACGCTTGAGTGGGCAGTGAACATGCAGGGAGGCTTCCTGAGCACCAGCATGGTGAGGGGGCTTCATGCCTTTGCTGGACTGAAATGAAGCAGCGGCGTATTTCAGGGGGGGCATTCAGATCCCCTCAGAGACACAGAGACCCTCACGGAGATCATTAAAAAGCTTTTACAACTTCAAACAGCAACGACCTAATAAATCTTTCAATAATCTATATCACCGGATTATACCTCACTGATATTCAGAGATTATACACTCAATATTATACAATCATCTACTTCAATCTAATCAGTAGTTTATTAGTTTTTATTACTTATTATATTTGTTTTTATTTTAGGGTTAGGGTTATATATATTATATTATATATATATATTAATAACTCCTTTAGAGGGCGGTGGTGAGTGATGTTTGTTTATTTGATGTTTGTTAATAACTCCTTTAGAGGGCGGTGGTGAGTGATGTGTGTTTATTTGATGTTAATAACTCCTTTAGAGGGCGGTGTTGAGTGATGTTTGTTTATTTGATGTTTGTTAATAACTCCTTTAGAGGGCGGTGGTGAGTGATGTTTGTTTACTTGATGTTTGTTAATAACTCCTTTAGAGGGCGGTGGTGAGTGATGTGTGTTTATTTGATGTTAATAACTCCTTTAGAGGGCGGTGGTGAGTGATGTTTGTTTATTTGATGTTTGTTAATAACTCCTTTAGAGGGCGGTGGTGAGTGATGTTTGTTTACTTGATGTTTGTTAATAACTCCTTTAGAGGGCGGTGGTGAGTGATGTTTGTTTATTTGATGTTTGTTAATAACTCCTTTAGAGGGCGGTGGTGAGTGATGTTTGTTTATTTGATGTTTGTTAATAACTCCTTTAGAGGGCGGTGGTGAGTGATGTTTGTTTATTTGATGTTTGTTAATAACTCCTTTAGAGGGCGGTGGTGAGTGATGTGTGTTTATTTGATGTTTGTTAATAACTCCTTTAGAGGGCGGTGGTGAGTGATGTGTGTTTATTTGATGTTTGTTAATAACTCCTTTAGAGGGCGGTGGTGAGTGATGTTTGTTTATTTGATGTTAATAACTCCTTTAGAGGGCGGTGGTGAGTGATGTTTGTTTATTTGATGTGTGTTAATAACTCCTTTAGAGGGCGGTGTTGAGTGATGTGTGTTTATTTGATGTTTGGTAATAACTCCTTTAGAGGGCGGTGGTGAGTGATGTGTGTTTATTTGATGTTTGTTAATAACTCCTTTAGAGGGCGGTGGTGAGTGATGTTTGTTTATTTGATGTTAATAACTCCTTTAGAGGGCGGTGGTGAGTGATGTTTGTTTATTTGATGTTTGTTAATAACTCCTTTAGAGGGCAGTGGTGAGTGATGTTTGTTTATTTGATGTTTGTTAATAACTCCTTTAGAGGGCGGTGGTGAGTGATGTGTGTTTATTTGATGTTTGTTAATAACTCCTTTAGAGGGCGGTGGTGAGTGATGTTTGTTTATTTGATGTTTGTTAATAACTCCTTTAGAGGGCGGTGGTGAGTGATGTTTGTTTATTTGATGTTAATAACTCCTTTAGAGGGCGGTGGTGAGTGATGTGTGTTTATTTGATGTTTGTTAAT
Organism: Megaleporinus macrocephalus; assembly: GCA_021613375.1. Classification (NCBI taxonomy): domain Eukaryota; kingdom Metazoa; phylum Chordata; class Actinopteri; order Characiformes; family Anostomidae; genus Megaleporinus; species Megaleporinus macrocephalus. The sequence goes on from CM038702.1 coordinate 1,268,547, forward strand.
AACTCCTTTAGAGGGCGGTGGTGAGTGATGTGTGTTTATTTGATGTTAATAACTCCTTTAGAGGGCGGTGGTGAGTGATGTTTGTTTATTTGATGTTTGTTAATAACTCCTTTAGAGGGCGGTGGTGAGTGATGTGTGTTTATTTGATGTTAATAACTCCTTTAGAGGGTGGTGGTGAGTGATGTTTGTTTATTTGATGTTTGTTAATAACTCCTTTAGAGGGCGGTGTTGAGTGATGTTTGTTTATTTGATGTTTGTTAATGACTCCTTTAGAGGGCGGTGGTGAGGGATGTTTGTTTATTTGATGTTTGTTAATAACTCCTTTAGAGGGCGGTGGTGAGGGATGTTTGTTTATTTGATGTTGATAAGTGTTTGTAAACATAAATAAGTGTTTGTAAACAGTTATTAGAAGTGATCTGCAGTGTCTGTGCTGGAGGCTGTGTTTCTGTTCTGGAGGGTAAACAGAGCTCCTCCCTCTGCTTTGAAGTGGGTCTCTCTAATCTGCCAGGTTTCCGTGTCGTGCCGTGTACGTGAGGATTACAGATGGTGAGATTTTTATCTCTTTCAGTCGGACGCCGCCCCCCGTCGCCTTAGTCCTCCCACCCTGCGGCCCCTCTGTGGAGGCGGGCTGGAGTAATGAGAGCGGCGGTGGCTGCTGGAGGAGGCACCTGCTGCTCTCCTGCTTTAATTGAGTGTCTCTAACGAGCAGCAGGAGTCAGTGGTGGTTCAGGTCAGTGCCAGTTGGCTGGCTGCGACTCAGCAAGGTCACGAGAGCGTGATACTCACTCCGCCCACCCCTGTCGGTATTTTTAGACGGGACCCTTAATACAGCCACTGATTGGGCACTGTTTTATTTTTGGCACGGCGACACGTTCCTATTAATAGCTACAGAGAACCAAAGGAGACTGAAATATCAGACCTGGTTATTAATGTACTGATGAAGACGATGCATATTTATCAATCAATCAATCAATCAATCAAGCTTTATTTTCACTCTGTAGAACATTGAGGGTAACTCTCTTTTCAAATGCTACTGAGCGTTCACAACTTAAAGGGACTGAAAATACATTCAAATTAGAATCAAGTATTTAATATTGAAGCTAAAATAGGGAACTTCATGAGTAAAACAATAAAAATGAAATAAAAATACTAGAAAAACAGTTAAACAGTATAAGAGTTAATTAAGAAATAAATCAATCAAAATAAAAGGATAAGTGGACAAGCTAAAAATATAAAACAATGAAACAAAGAGATAATAATTAGACAATAGAATATAAACACAAATAAGTAATACAAAATTAAAAATGAAGAAAATTAAATACAAAGAAATAAAAATTTAAATAAAAATTGTGTAGAAAGTAAATAATGATACAAAAACAAAATGTAAAACCGAGATTGTATAGATAAAAGGACAGAAAAAATTTTAAAAAGGTATAAAAGGCCAAAAATTTAACAGAAAATAAAATAAATAAAAAGCTGAAATGAAAAAAAATAATAATAAAATGGCTAAAGGTAAAACAGAAAAATTAGACAAATAAAAGGACAAAATAAATAAAAGGCAAAAGAAAAACAGGTACAGGGTTTCTGAAGATGGTTAGAAACTAAAAGTTTAAAATGATTTTGTGAGTTTTAGAGTTTCTTGAAGTGAAGTCCAGCTCACTGGTGCTCTGTAGCTAAAAGCAGCTAAAGCAGATTTATATCTGTGAGAGTATAAAAGTGAGAGAAGTTCCAGGATTCTCAGTGAATCTGAAGGTGAAATTAGAATCAGATGTTTCAGTCAGTGGGATTATGAGCAGGTGTGAATTCTGTTTTATTTAGAGAACTCAGATCAACGTCAGATCTTTAGAACACGAGTTTATGGAAGTGATTCAGCACCACTCAGGAACCTCTAAGGAACATGAGTTGTTGATGCTCCTCAGGCTGGAAAGGGTTACAGAACCATCTCTACAGAGTTTGGACTCCGCCGTCAGACAGACTGTGTACAATTGGAGGACCCTTGTTACCTCCCCAGGAGTGGTCAACCAACCAACAAAAATCACTCCAAGAGTGACATCTGTGAGGTCACAAAGGAACCCAGGAGAACTTCTAAACAGTTATAGATCACACTAAGCTATCTAATGCTAGTGTTCATGAGTCCAACATCAGGAGAACACTAATGTGTGAATGGCAGGAGAAACTCACTGACCTCCAAACAGAACATCACTGACCATCTACAGTTTGATAAAGATCCCGTGGACGAGCCAGAAGACGACTGGAGTAAGGCTTTGTGGAGACCAGTAGATCTTCTTGGTTTAAATGAGAAGCTTTATGTCTGGATGAAGGAAAACACTGTATTCCAGCATAAGAACCTGACCCCACCTGTGAAACGTGGTGGTGGGAGTATCAGGCCTACCCCAGTTTTGCTGCATTTGGGCCACCTCGCAATCGTTCTGAAGGAACGTATCAGGACGTCTGTCTGTGAGCTGGATCTCAGGAGAACGTGGGTCCTACAGCAGAACAACGACCCCAAACACACAAGTGGTTCTACCAAAGACGGTTAAAGAAGAATGAAGTGAATGGCAGGAGAAACTCACTGACCTCCAAACAGAACATCACTGACCTTCTACATTTTGATAAAGATCACATGGACGAGCTAGAAGGACACTGGAGCAATGTTTTGTGGAGACCAAAGTAGATCTTCTTGGTTTAAATGAGAAGCTTTATGTCTGGATAAAGGAAAACACGGTATTCCGGCATAAGAACCTGGTCCTATCTGTGAAATATGGTGGTGGGAGTATCAGGCATACCCCAGTTCTGCTGATCTAGGGCCACCTCGCAATTATTGATGGAACAATGAACTCTGAAGGAACGTATCAGGACGTCTGTCTGTGAGCTGGATCTCAGGAGAACATGAGTCCTACAGCAGGACATCACTCTTAAACACACAAGTGGTTCTACCAAAGACGGTTAAGGAACAATGGAGTTAGTGTTTGGAGAGACCGAGTCAGAGTCCAGATCTTAATCCTGTAGAGATGTTGAAACCTTTACTGTATATAATGTGATGCTTCATATATAACAAAATATAATATACTGTATAATAAGATAGATAAGGTATGTAGTATATAGTTGTATATAATTGATTTATACAATTGACCATACGTACACATACTTACATATAAAATAGTAACTTTACAGGACAAACAAAAACTGTTTTTACTTTTAATGGAAGTCAATGGAACCGGAATTCTTTCCAAGCTATTTTGGAGCATTCCTATTGGTCCATTCATCATAAAACCTTCAGACAATGTAAACGACAGCTGTCAAATTCAAACAATGTAGAAAATCACTTAAAATAAAGTTACTTGATTTTCTTAGGACACTATATAAATATATATATATTTGTAGCAGTTTTAATGCTATAATAATAAAAAATAATAAAATAACAAAAACAAAACAAAATATTAATAAAAAACAAAATGAAATAGAGTGAATAAATAAAATAAAACAGATTAAAAAACAAAATATAGAGTATCTTTAACAGATCTATTTGGCAGTTCCAATAGAACGTTAACAATAAAACAATAAGAAAAGCATAATAAATAAACAAATAAAATAAAATTAAATAGAAGAAAGCTAAATATAGATCTGATTATTATTCAATCACTCGACTACTAGATAATGTTATGTTTGTCGGTTTCAATGAAATGTTTAATAAAATAAAAATAATAAATATAATAAAATAGAAAAAAAATTGATTAAAATATATAAAAGAATTGTTTTTTTTACAATTATTCACAATTCCAAAGATTTTTAGTACCAGTGTTAATACCAAAATAATTATAAACAGCTGTAAAGTTAATAAATAATGTGGATTAAACAAAAACTAATTGTTTAAACATTCTGTTATGTGTTGGGTTTTTTTTGTTGTAAAAGATTAAATAAATAATAAAATAATTAATAATAATTGAAATGTGTGTGGTGTTAATAGGAGGAGGAAGTGATGGAGGGAAGATAAACAGACTGTATAGTTTAATATTCTGTGTACAGGGTTTTGTATTGATTTCTTTGTTGAAAGTCTTTGAATGTAAAATAATGTGACTGCACTAAACCAGGAGTGGACGCCCCCAAACACAGCCCCCCCAGCAGCCCCCTGCTTTTCAGCGCGTCTCTAATTGCATCAAGCAATCTGCGGCAATCATTCACAGCAATTACACACCGGTAACTGTGGCTCTCGCCCTTTATTCCCCGTCACTGTGGCAACCCTAAACGCCGTTGCCTTGGAAATGGCACAGTACGATTCAGAGCGCCGCACCAGCGCGGCCAAAGTTTCTTTCTTCCCTCCTTTCTTTCTGATTCGGAGGAGGAAACACACATTAAGGCCTGTTCAGGGAGCCGCTGGCCCAGCGCCGGCCCTCGTACCGTGGCCCCTGAATCTCTAATCTCCGCCACACAAGCCCACCCGCTCCACACGCTGCATTCATTCTCCCTAACAATGAGGTATCGATTAGGAACGCCGGGAGCTGGAGTATACGGCCTGGTGGTGTTGGCGGAGAGCGCGAGGAAAGCCGCTGCTGGAGGAGACGAGGAGCGTCTCTCCTTCCCCGGTTACTCCGTCCACCGCAGCAGAAAAGCCCACCAGATACGAGAGCTGATGGAAACCTAACACCTCTGTCACAGCAGCTCTGGAGACCACTAGACTAGATATGGGCAGAGGAGTGAGTATCACTTACAGGGACAACACCCACCTCTCTTTAGAGAGAGAGAGAGAGAGAGACAGAGAGAGAGAGACAGAGAGAGAGAGAGACAGAGAGAGAGAGAGAGAGACAGAGAGAGACAGAGAGAGAGACAGAGAGAGAGAGAGATAGAGAGAGACAGAGAGAGAGAGAGAGAGAGAGAGAGAGACAGAGAGAGACAGAGAGAGTGAGACAGAGAGAGAGAGAGACAGAGAGAGAGACAGAGAGAGAGAGAGACAGAGAGAGAGAGAGAGAGAGAGAGAGAGAGAGAGAGAGAGACAGAGAGAGACAGAGAGAGAGACAGAGAGAGAGAGAGATGGAGAGAGACAGAGAGAGAGTGAGAGAGAGAGAGAGAGAGAGATAGAGAGAGACATAGAGAGAGGGGGAGAGAGACGGGAGACAGAGAGAGAGACAGAGAGAGAGAGAGAGATAGAGAGAGACAGAGAGAGAGGGGGAAGAGAAACGGGAGAGAGAGAGAGAGAGACAGAGAGAGAGACAGAGAGAGAGTGAGAGAGAGAGAGGGGGAGAGAGACGGGAGAGAGAGAGAGAGAGAGAGAGGGAGGGAGGGGGGACACAGAAAGAGAGAGAGACAAAGAAAGGGAGAGAGAGAGAGAGAGGGAGAGAGAGAGAGAAAGAGAGAGAGAGAGGCAGGGGGAGAGAGAGAGACGGGAAGCGAGGGAGGGGGGACACAGAAAGAGAGAGAAACAGAGAGGGGGAAAGAGAGACAGAGAGGGGGAGAGAGACGGGAGAGAGAGAGAGAGAGAGAGAGAGAGAGAGAGAGGCAGGGGGAAAGAGAGAGAGATGGGGAGAGAGGGAGGGGGACACAGAAAGAGAGAGACAGAGAGAGAGAGAGAGAGAGAGAGAGAGAGAGAGAGAGAGAGAGAGAGAGAGAGTCGATCACCTTGACATCATATCACTCCGGCTCTGACTGAGAGGCTACGTTCGAGTCTCAGACTCAGTTTAGGAGTTTGAGCTACTAATCTACTGAGCTCTTAATGATTAGTTTAGACAACAGGTGCAGATCAGAGGTCACTCCAGAGAGTATTGTGGTCAACTGCCCCTCCTGTGTGGTCTGATTCTGAACAACTGCCCCTCCTGTGTGGTCTGATTGTGAACAACTGCCCCTCCTGTGTGGTCTGATTGTGAACAACTGCCCCTCCTGTGTGGTCTGATTGTGAACAACTGCCCCTCCTGTGTGGTCTGATTGTGAACAACTGCCCCTCCTGTGTGGTCTGATTGTGAACAACTGCCCCTCCTATGTGGTCTGATTCTGAACAACTGCCCCTCCTATGTGGTCTGATTGCCCCTGTTTACCTGCAGTCTGGACCAGTTTAACCAGTAGGAGCTCCTGCTGTTCAGTGATTTGTGGAAAGTGTGGCCTGTATGACTCTGACTCTCCTGAAGATCCTGTTTATCTGATCACAGACGTTTTTCTTCTCCTGCCTCACGAACACTGAGCTGGTTCTCTCTGATACTCTGATTACTACTCAGTTTTCTAATCTCTATAATCAGATATATATATATATATATAGTATACAGTATATGGTATGTAGTTATAAATCTTATTCTTATTGTATTTATACGTGTGGAACTCTCCGGTGTGGACCAGAGGAGGATGGGTTCCCCTTTATGAGTCTGGCTCCTCTCGAGGTTCTTCCTCTTTAATCCACAGGGGGTTTTTCCTGCCTCCGTCGCCCCTGGTGACGCTCACGGGGGGGTTTGGAGCCAGATTTTCCCTGAAAGCTGCTTGGTGACATCATCTGTTGTAAAAGATGCATACAAATAAACCTGGACTGGACTATTTCAAGCTCTTGGCCTTTCTGGGTCTGCTGCCTGACCCGATCCTGACAGAACCTGACCTAACCCAGCAGGTCCAGCTCCAGACTTCCAGCTGAGGGTTTTAGCGTAACCGCAAGCCTTCTTAGTGCTGATAGGCGGCGCCGCTAAACAAGTCCATGATGCATTACAGCACTTGAAGATGAAGATTTAAAGATCTACTTATCTGCTGGACGAGCATCCAGGGAACGCTGGAATAACGTTAGCTGAGTGGACGAACCTCAGACTAACCCACACACAGACAACTGGACAGCCTTCGAAGATGCTGACTCAGTTAGAGTTAGCCTGCTAGGTTAGTGAACTAGTGAGCACTCTGGCCCAGAGTGGTGGGCAACTCTATCCAGTGCCCAGGGAGCAGTTGGAGGTTGGGGGTCTTGATCAAGAGACCTTCAGTCGTGTCCTTTTGGTTCAGAGGATCAAACCAGCAACCTTCTGGTCTCCAGGCTAAGTGTCCAACCCCCAGCTCATGACTGTCCAGATGCATCACAGACTCGAGCTTGTTGTTCGACTTCAGAGTTTAGAGATACACTCACTCACGCTGAGCTCTCTCCTCATGTCTTCACTGACTGATCTGTGAGAAGAACTGGTGATGACTGGTTCTGGCTGGAAGCCACTGCTGCAGTAAAACCATCACTGAGATGATCCTCTCGCCGTCAGAGCTCAGAACGCTGTCCCAACCTCACCCTGTAGCCTTCTGGGTCACAACAAAGAACCAAGACGCCACTCACTGGAAAGGACACGCCCCGCTCTGCGCCTGAGGTCCTACAGCGCCAGCGGGCCCTGCGATCGACCTGCCGCTCCACAGCCGGGATAGATTTGGGAGGCAGGTACGGGTCGGGTTTCAGCTTTCTCTCTCTCTCTATCTCTATCTCTCTCTCTCTATTTCTCTCTCCCTCTCTCTCTATCTCTATCTCTCTCTCTCTATCTCTATCTCTCTCTCTCTATTTCTCTCTCCCTCTCTCTCTATCTCTATCTCTCTCTCTCTACCTCTCTATCTCTCTCTCTCTATTTCTCTCTCTCTCTCTCTCTCTCTCTATCTCTATCTCTCTCTCTCTCTACCTCTCTATCTCTCTCTCTATCTCTCTCTCTACCTCTCTCTCTCTCTCTCTCTCTCTATCTATCTTTCTCTCTCTTTCTCTCTCTCTCTCTCTCTCTCTCTCTCGGAGTGCGGCTCAGGCCTCTGCGCGGCTGACATTTGCTCGAGCAGGGTTGCCGGAGGAAACTTGCTTGCGGGCCCAGAAATCCGTCCGTCCACCGTTTTCTCCAGCGCTCCACTGTTTCCCTCTCGCACACCGCAGTTTCCAAGACAACCTTTGAAAGCGGAGGGTGTTCTGAGATACTGGACTAGAAAGAATCTAAATTTAGTCGCCTTTGAGCGCAGCATCTCTGTTCAATCTCCGCCCAGCTCGTCTTTTAGTTTGGTTCGTGCTGTGCTGTGTATTTTGTTGTGCTGTGCTGTTCTGTTCTGTGTTGTGCTGTGTTGTGTTGTGTTTTGTTGTGCTGTGCTGTGTATTTTGTTGTGCTGTGCTGTTCTGTTCTGTGTTGTGTTGTGTTTTGTTGTGCTGTGCTGTGCTGTCGCTGTGCTGTTTTGCTGTGTTGTGCTGTGTTGTGTTGTGTTGTGTTTTGTTGTGCTGTGCTGTCGCTGTGCTGTTTTACTGTGTTGTGCTGTGCTGTGTTGTGTTTTGTTGTGCTGTGCTGTTCTGTTCTGTGTTGTGCTGTGTTGTGTTGTGTTTTGTTGTGCTGTGCTGTGCTGTCGCTGTGCTGTTTTACTGTGTTGTGCTGTGTTGTGTTGTGTTTTGTTGTGCTGTGCTGTGCTGTGTTGTGCTGTTCTGTTCTGTTCTGTTCTGTTCTGTGTGTTTTGTTGTGCTGTGCTGTGTTGTGTTGTGCTGTGCTGTGTATTTTGTTGTGCTGTTGCTGTGCTGTGTTGTGCTGTGCTGTGTATTTTGTTGTGCTGTTGCTGTGCTGTGCTGTGTTGTGCTGTGTTGTGTTGTTTTTTGTTTTGTTGTGCTGTGCTGTTTTGCTGTGCTGTGCTGTGCTGTGCTGTGTTGTGCTGTGTGTTGTGTTTTGTTGTTTTTTGTTGTGCTGTGCTGTGCTGTGTTGTGCTGTGCTGTTCTGTTCTGTTCTGTTCTGTGTGTTTTGTTGTGCTGTGCTGTGTTGTGTTGTGCTGTGCTGTGTATTTTGTTGTGCTGTTGCTGTGCTGTGCTGTGTTGTGCTGTGTTGTGTTGTTTTTTGTTTTGTTGTGCTGTGCTGTTTTGCTGTGCTGTGCTGTGCTGTGTTGTGTTGTGCTGTGTGTTGTGTTTTGTTGTGCTGTGCTGTGCTGTGTTGTGCTGTGCTGTGTGTTGTGTTTTGTTGTGCTGTGCTGTGCTGTGCTGTGCTGTGTTGTGCTGTGCTGTGCTGTTCTGTTCTGTGCTGTGCTGTGTTGTGCTGTGTTGTGTTGTGTTGTGCTGTGCTGTGTTGTGCTGTGCTGTGCTGTGCTGTGCTGTGCTGTGTTGTGTTGTGCTGGGTTGTGTTGTGCTGTGCTGTGTGTTGTGTTGTGTTGTGTTGTGCTGTGCTGTGTGTTGTGTTGTGTTGTCCTGTGTTGTGTTTTGTTGTGTTGTGCTGTTTTGTGTTGTGCTGTGCTGTGCTGTGCTGTGCTGTGTGGTGTGTTGTGCTGTGTTGTGCTGTTTTGTGTTGTGCTGTGCTGTGCTGTGCTGTGCTGTGCTGTGCTGTGTGGTGTGTTGTGCTGTGTTGTGCTGTGTTGTGTTTTGTTGTGTTGTGCTGTGTGTTGTGTTTTGCTGTGCTGTGCTGTGTGTTGTGTTTTGCTGTGTTGTGTTTTGTTGTGCTGTGCTGTGCTGTGTGTTGTGCTGTGTTGTGCTGTGTTGTGTTTTGTTGTGCTGTGCTGTGTGTTATGTTTTGCTGTGCTGTGCTGTGTGTTGTGTTTTGCTGTGCTGTGCTGTGTTTTGTTGTGCTGTGCTGTGTTTTGTTTTGTTGTGCTGTGCTGTGCTGTGCTGTGTTTTGTTTTGTTGTGCTGTGCTGTGTGTTGTGTTTTGTTTTGTTTTGCTGTGCTGTGCTGTGTTGTGTTGTGTTTTGTTGTGCTGTGCTGTGTGTTGTGTTTTGCTGTGCTGTGCTGTGTGTTGTGTTTTGTTTTGTTTTGCTGTGCTGTGCTGTGCTGTGTTTTGTTTTGTTGTGCTGTGCTGTGTGTTGTGTTTTGCTGTGCTGTGCTGTGTGTTGTGTTTTGCTGTGCTGTGCTGTGTGTTGTGTTTTGTTGTGCTGTGCTGTGTGTTGTGTTTTGCTGTGCTGTGTTGTGCTGTGCTGTGTTGTGCTGTGCTGTGCTGTGTTTTGTTTTGTTGTGCTGTGCTGTGTGTTGTGTTTTGCTGTGCAGTGCTGTGCTGTGCTGTGTTTTGTTTTGTTGTGCTGTGCTGTGTGTTGTGTTTTGCTGTGCTGTGCTGTGTGTTGTGTTTTGCTGTGCTGTGCTGTGTTGTGTTTTGCTGTGCTGTGCTGTGTGTTGTGTTTTGCTGTGCTGTGCTGTGCTGTGCTGTGCTGTGTGTTGTGCTGTGCTGTGCTGTGCTGTGTTTTGTTTTGTTGTGCTGTGCTGTGTGTTGTGTTTTGCTGTGCTGTGCTGTGTTGTGTTTTGTTGTGCTGTGCTGTGTTTTGTTTTGTTGTGCTGTGTGTTGTGTTTTGCTGTGCTGTGCTGTGTGTTGTGTTGTGTTTTGTTGTGCTGTGCTGTGTGTTGTGTTTTGCTGTGCTGTGCTGTGTGTTGTGTTTTGCTGTGCTGTGCTGTGTGTTGTGCTGTGCTGTGCTGTGTTGTGTTTTGTTGTGCTGTGCTGTGTGTTGTGTTGTGCTGTGCTGTGCTGTCGCTGTGCTGACCTCGCCTCGTCCTTGTTCCATGACTCGCTTTGAATGTGGCTGCTATCTAAACGCAGCCACCTTCCTCACTCCCCCACCTCCGTCTTCCTCCTTTGTGGGGGATTATTTAAACTCAGGCCGCGCAGACTGGCGGTGTAAGTCGAGCTACCTGGAACCGGAGCTCCTCGCCGCTGCTCGGGGAGCGGAGGGAGCGCGGCGGAGCTGAGCACGTGCTGGCTAATAAAATGGCTATCCATATTTAATGAGGATTCTCTCTCGCAGACGCTTTGACCTACTATCTGCTCGACTGAGCTGGAGAGGGAATCAGTCTCGCGGCAAGCGGGAACGAAGACTACATCTAAAGCCCCCCTGTGATGAATCAGCCGCGCACACACACAGCCTCCGCATCCCACCCAGCCTGGACGCCTCCTCGAGGAAAATCGCCTCGGGGGTGACATTGGCCAGACACTGTAAACACATCAGTGTCTGTGTGTGTGTGTGTGTGTGTGTGTGTGAGTCTGTTCATCCGTTTGATGATGTGCTGGCGGGAGGTTGAAGGTTGGTCTGTCTTTTAAGACTCATTTGCTCCAAGATCTCCGCGGCTACCCTGACTGTACCATCCGGCTTTGAAATTCTGGGATTTTTGGAATTCAAAGCACATAAATTGAAATGCACAGGAATGTTAGGAAAGCGAGATCAGCCGCCGGAAAAGGTCAAGAGTTCAACTTTTGCTGTTCCTATGATCTTTAGAGGCCCTATAAGCCAACAACCAATACTCACTTTCACTTAGCAACCACTCATAGCAACCACCTGGAATACCACAGAAACTAACCAGCACCAGAATCCAGAAGGTCCAGAATCCAATCTTATGTCTCAGTATGTTATCAGTATGTATGTGTGTGTGTGTGTATGTGTGTGTGTGTGTGTGTGTGTGTGTGTGTGTGTGTGTGTGTGTGTGTGCATGTGTGTGTGTTTGTGTTTGTGTGTGTTTGTGAGAGTGTGTGTTTGTGTATGTATGTATGTATGTGTGTGTATGTGTGTGTGTTTCTATGTCTGTGTGTAAGAGGGATTGCGTGTGTATGTGTGTGTGTGTGTGTGTGTGTATGTGTGTGTATATATGTGTGTATGTATGTGTGTGTGTTTGTGTGTGTATGTGTGTGTATATATATGTGTGTGTGTGTGTGTGTATGTGTGTATGTGTGTATATGTGTGTGTGTGTATGTGTGTGTATATATGTGTGTGTGTGTATGTGTGTGTATGTGTATGTATGTGTGTGTATATATGTGTGTGTGTGTGTGTGTGTGTATGTGTGTGTATATATGTGTGCGTGTATGTGTGTGTATGTGTATGTATGTGTGTATGTGTGTGTATGTGTGTGTATATGTGTGTGTGTGTATGTATATGTGTGTGTGTATGTATGTGGGTGTGTGTGTATGTGTGTGTGTGTGAGTCTGTTAGATGATGTGCTGAAGGGAGGTTGAAGGTCCACCTGTGTACAACGGTACCATCTCACTCTGGAAAGTTTGTAAATTCCGATCACAGAAACTAAACTCAGACTAAACTCAGACTAAACTCAGACTAAACTCAGACTAAACTCAGTCGAAGTTTATTTATGTATCATTTTTCACAAAGCAGCTTCACACAAATCCAGATCAGCAGCAGCACCAGTGGCAAAGGGAGAAACCTCGAGAGGAACCAGGACTCCTCCCCGGAGCAGCAGAGGATCAGACTACACAGTTAGTATGAAGAACTGAATACAGAGTAAAGAAAGCAGCCTGTGATTGGACGGAGATGTTCCAGAAACCACAACCAGATGTTTTATTCTGCTTGAGGATTAATTCCATACGGGTTATTTTATAGTTTTGATCTTCACACTTATTCACTAGTGTTTTGTTGTGACTGTATGACCTGCTCACGAGCATCCCTCTAACCCGTGTGTCTACAGTAAACCAGCCTCTTACTGTGGCCTGATTCTGTCACGGCGCTCCGAGTGGGAATGATGTACAACATCTGAGTCCAATGCGTTCAGCGCCGCTACGTTCTTCCCAGAGTTCTTAGAATGTGGATGTTTACTGAGCAGAGCTGAGAGACACGAGCCGGAAACATCCCGTCAGCAGGAGGCCAGCGAGCGCGATCCCACCTCCCACTGCCTACAGTCACCATTCCAGCCGGGAATAAACACCAGACAGTCAGTCACAGATTACAGGGAGCTTCGGAATCAGACCACGCCATCAAACAGGAGCCGGCTGGACCTCCGGAGTCACATGTTTGCGTGGACGCTCTTATCAGAGACTTCATCTCACAGACCTCACCAACTGTGGGCAGAGAGAGAGAGAGAGAGAGCGAGAGAGAGAGAGAGAGAGAGAGAGAGAGAGAGAGATGGATGGAGAGAGAGAGAGAGAGAGAGAGAGAGAGATAGAGATGGATGGAGAGAGAGAAGAGAGAGAGGGATTGAGAGACAGACAGAGAGAGAGAGGAAGAGAGATTGATAGAGTGAGGAAGAGAGGGAGGGAGAGAGGAAGAGAGAGAGATACAGAGACAGATAGAGGCACAGAGAGAGGAAGAATGATTGAGAGAGAGAGAGAGAGAAAGAGAGAAAGACAGAGAGAGAGAGAGGGAGGGAAATAGAGATACAGAGACAGATAGAGAGAGAGAGAGAGAGAGAGAGAGATGGAGGAAGATATAGAACACACTGTACAGACTCAGAGCTGAGGACAGGTTTCTTATTGTTTCTGTCTGTATGTTTTTGTTCTACAATCTCTCTCCATCTCTCTCTCTCTCTCTCTTTCTCTATCTCATTTTCTCTATCTCTATCTCATTTTCTCTATCTCTCTCTCTCTCTCTATCTCTATCTCTATCTCTATCTCTATATCTCTCTCTCTATCTCTCTCTATCTCTCTCTGTTCTTTTCTCTCTCTTTCTATTCTACCCCTTCCTTCTCTCTCTCTCTCTCTCTCTCTCTTCTCTCTCTCTCTCTCTCTCTCTCTGTCTCTCTTTTTTTTCTCTCTATCTTTCTGTTCTTGTTTTCTCTCTCTCTCTCTATTCTACCCCTTTCTTCTCTCTCTCTCCTTCACCCCCCCCCCCCCCCCCCCCCCCATGGAATCTATAAACTGCAGAGCGGATCAGTTGAGCTGTGAGTCCACAGATCTTCTCCTCTCCACCACCTCGTACAGCAGCTCCTCTCAACCTTCAAACAAAGGCCTGTGATCTGCGTCACCGTGGTCACATGCCAGGTCCAGAACAATGGTCGCTGTGTGAGTACAGCCTGGGTGGGATGTGTTGCACCGTTCGGAAACCGTCCCACTGTCTCCGAGCAGGAGATCTAACGGAGCTGACGGAGACGGAGAGGGTCAACATATGCAGATACACTACAGTGCTGGTACAGTGGGAGACCCCCCTAATCCTAACAGACCCCCTCCCACCGGCAGCCCCCGTATACAAAGTACTGCTGAAAAGGTGATGTTCCAGAAAATAACAAAACATCTGAAGAACATTTCAAAAAATATAAAAAATAATGTTTTCTGAAGCATTCGGGGCGTAAACTGACCTTACAGTAAATATATTTTAGCTTTAAAACGTTTAAACCACAAGAGATATTACTAATCTGATCACATCAATCAATTACTGATCAGTTCTGATCTTCTTTGATCTGCTACACGACCACCTTCCCACAGGACAAAACTTCATCTTGATCCAATATGACAGCCATGTTCAGGACATGGTCTAAAAGATAGACCCCCTCACTCGTTACTTACTGGGGTATCAGATACATCACTCTCTCCTTCAGTTCTGAAATAAAAGAGTGTCCTGAGACTTTTGACATATACAGAGAAAGAGAAAAGAAGAGAGAGAGAGAGAGAGAGAGATAGAGAGAAAAAGACAGAAAGAGAGAGAGAGCAAGAGACAGACAGAGAGAGAGATGGAGAGAGAGAGAGCCAGAGAGAGATGGAGGAAAAGAGAGAGAGAGAGAGACAGACAAAGACAGAGATAAAGGAAGAGAGAGATGGAGGAAGAGAGAGAGGGGGGAGGAGGAGAGAGAGCGAGAGAGATGGATGATGAGAGAGAGAGAGAAATAGAGAAAGAGACAGAGAGAGAGATACAGAGAGAAGAAGAGAGACAGAGAGAGAGGGAAAAAGAGAGAAAGAGCGAGAGAGAGAGATGAAGGAAAAGAGAGAGAGATAGAGGAAGAGACAGATGGAGGAAAAGAGATGGGGGAGGAAGAGAGAGAGAGGTGGATAAAAAGAGAGAGAGAGACCCTGTATATGTTTATAATTATGAAGGTGTTTAGATCTGAATGTGTTGAGAGACGAGTGTAAACAGTGAAGTTGGAGCCCATGTACACAAATATTACTAAAACAAACATTTGACTGTATTTAAAGGTAAAAATGAGAATGTATATTTTTATAAGAGCTATAAAACCACCAAACCTGTTTATCAGAACAAGATCTCAGCATCTACACCATCTTCTTCAGTCCTGTTAGAGAAGCAGCTCATGTGGCTCCTCATGAAGCTGCTGGTCAGAATGTTCAAAGTATGTAAACCTGCATCAGAGCAAATGAGCTCATTTCTAAAAGACCCTCTAAACATTCTTTAAACACAACCAGATGTTTAATTCTGCTCCAGGAATAATTCCATACCGACTATTCTATAGTTCTGATCTCCTCACACTTATTCACTAATATTATCACTATTAATATAGTAAACATAAGAACAAACTTACTCACTAATATTATTACTATTTATATAGTACACATAACAACAAACTTACTCACTAATATTATTACTATTAATATAGTACATATAAGAACAACCTTACTCACTAATATTATTACTATTAATATAGTACACATAAGAACAACCTTACTCACTAATATTATTTTTATTAATAGAGTACACATAAGAACAACCTTACTCACTAATATTATTACTATTAATATAGTACATATAAGAACAACCTTACTCACTAATATTATTACTATTAATATAGTACACATAAGAACAACCTTACTCACTAATATTATTATTATTAATAGAGTACACATAAGAACAACCTTACTCACTAATATTATTACTATTAATATAGTACACATAAGAACAAACTTACTCACTAATATTATTACTATTTATATAGTACACATAACAACAAACTTACTCACTAATATTATTACTATTAATATAGTACATATAAGAACAACCTTACTCACTAATATTATTACTATTAATATAGTACACATAAGAACAACCTTACTCACTAATATTATTATTATTAATAGAGTACACATAAGAACAACCTTACTCACTAATATTATTACTATTAATATAGTACATATAAGAACAACCTTACTCACTAATATTATTACTATTAATATAGTACACATAAGAACAACCTTACTCACTAATATTATTACTATTAATATAGTACACATAAGAACAACCTTACTCACTAATATTAGTACTATTCATATAGTACACATAAGAACAACCTTACTCACTAATATTATTACTATTAATATAGTCCACATAAGAACAACCTTACTCACTAATATTGTCACTATTAATATAATACACATAAGAACAACCTTACTCACTAATATTATTACTATTAATATAGTACACATAAGAACAACCTTACTCACTAATATTATTACTATTAATATAGTACACATAAGAACAACCTTACTCACTAATAGTATTACTATTAATATAGTACACATAAGAACAAACTTACTCACTAATATTATTACTATTAATATAGTACACATATGAACAACCTTACTCGTTAATATTATTACTATTAATATAGTACACATAAGAACAACCTTACTCACTAATATTATTACTATTAATATAGTACACATAAGAACAACCTTACTCACTAATATTATCACTATTAATATAGTACACATATGAACAACCTTACTCACTAATATTATTACTATTAATATAGTACACATAAGAACAACCTTACTCACTAATATTATCACTATTAATATAGTACACATAAGAACAACCTTACTCACTAATATTATTACTATTAATATAGTACACATATGAACAACCTTACTCACTAATATTATTACTATTAATATAGTACACATAAGAACAACCTTACTCACTAATATTATTACTATTAATATAGTACACATAAGAACAACCTTACTCACTAATATTATCACTATTAATATAGTACACATATGAACAACCTTACTCACTAATATTATTACTATTAATATAGTACACATAAGAACAACCTTACTCACTAATATTATCACTATTAATATAGTACACATAAGAACAACCTTACTCACTAATATTATTACTATTAATATAGTACACATATGAACAACCTTACTCACTAATATTATTACTATTAATATAGTACACATAAGAACAACCTTACTCACTAATATTGTCACTATTAATATAATACACATAAGAACAACCTTACTCACTAATATTATTACTATTAATATAGTACACATATGAACAACCTTACTCACTAATATTATTACTATTAATATAGTACACATATGAACAACCTTACTCACTAATATTATTACTATTAATATAGTACTAACAAGAAGAAGCTGGGGAGGTGTACCCAGACTTTTGAGTTTTTTTGGAGTGTGTGTAGTTTCTAGCTGTGTGTGTATCTCAGATGTGTGTGTGTGTGTGTGTGTGTATAGTGTTTGTAGGGCTGCAGCTGAACAGGCTGTACATTCAGAAGAGAGCAGTAATAATACAATGACTGTGTTATCCTGGAGCAGCTCGACTCCTACAGGCAACGTACAGCATGTAGGGGGGACGACAACAACAGGGAGGTGGGGGGGGGGGGGGGGGGCTAGTGGTGGGGGGTATTGCTCACAGTATGCACATTCTTGGTTGCTGTTTAATAGAAAACAGTATGCACTGCTTCTCCTACATAATATATACAGTCAGCTGCTCCACACAGACTTCTTACTATTACACATCACACATACTGTACTGAGCATTAACAGCAGGCTAATATTCATACCTAGCAGATCTAATAAATATCCAGTTTAGAGATGATTCCAAGAATATTATATGATTTTTAACTTATTAAAATATTAAAAGTACTGAGTTTTCAGACACATTTAGGGACTGAAACTGAATCCATGACCTTTAGGTGATGCTAATACATTACCAAATGTTTTTTAAAGGGAACTTTGGCTGGTAACACTTGTAAGCCTTAATATGATGTAATGACTCTAAATTATTAGGACACGCTTTTATTTTTTTAGTGCTTTTATTCTAAATATTTAACATTTGGACGCAGCTATTATTACTGATGTGCAATGCCTGCTGGGTAGATGAGGTCAGATGGTTTCAGGTCTGAACTGGACTGTGGTGTGAAGGAGTGAGTGTTAGTTACTAACCTAGCTTAAAGAAAACCATGTACATTGTGTTGTTGATGTTTCAGTGAAAGGCAGTGAAAGACTGATATTAGTCTAAACAGCTTCACAAACATAAACAAGGAGAATAGGACCAACACAGCTACCCAAAGACCCCCGCTCTGCTCTCCTCACTTCAGTCTGGATGAGTTGGAGTGGTTCAGTAGACCACCACTGGTGAGAGACTTGACGGAGGCTGTTGGTTTTAAGCGGAGACTAAAACACAATGCAGTGCCACAGTTTCCCCACACAGGAAGTCCAGAAGCTCCAGATTATAGAGAACCGCGAGAAGAACCGTGAACGTGAACATGCGCTGGATTCTCTCCTGAGAACGTTTAGCGTTAGCGGCAGCTGCTTCTCCTGGTTTATGGATCCTGAAGGTGAAAGTCCAGTCTTAGTAGTGAACATACTAGTTCACTAATAAAGGAGTGTGAAGCTCAGAGACACTCCCGTTCAGTGTATCTAGCTGTTTACTGAGCGTGAATGTTTCCTGCTAGAAAGCGGAGCTCCTTTAACAGACACTCTCCTTCTCCGTCAACACCGACACACAGCTTCACAACAACTCCAGCACTGTGTCACTCTCTCCTCCACCCTCTCTGTTCACCATTTACACTAACGTGGTGTGTGATGTCACCGCTGATGTCAGAAATGTTGAGTTCTAGTTCAAACTGTAAAGACTGAACAGTAGCATGTTTAGTAGCTAGCTGTGCTCGAGCGTGACGGCCGGTTACTGTAACCATTTGACGCCACTACCCGCTGATCACGTCAGTAGATACAACAATGGAGACCCACGTGCAGCAGATTTCACAGATAATCTAATAAATCTGATACTTTTAGTGATTTTTAACAGAAAATCTAATAAATCTGATACTTTTAGTGATTTTTAACAACTAATAATTTAGTCATTTACACCATATTAACTCTTACATGTGTTACCAGCCGGGGTTCCCTTTAAATCACCATATTTATCATTAAACATAAAACATTCACTAAACTGCAGGACGACGATTTGTTTTTAAATGAAGAATGATTACATATATAAAAAACATACAGATATTATATTAATATGAATTCATGAATGCAGTGATCTTTAACTCACTGTAGAAATTTCACATATAATATTTATTAATAATTAATAATTGATATCAGCCGATACACACGCTAACATGTCCATAAGAAGAGAACCAAAACTTTCCATTACTGTAAATACTGTGCTACCCCTCCTCCCTCCCCGGCCCCCGCCATAGAAAATACCAAATAAATGATAAATGTACACATACAGTGCCAGTTAATAGTTAGGAGTCAAAAGTCTCAGGACACGCTTTTATTTCAGAGGTGAATAGGATAAAGACGTATCTGAATACCCCAGCAAGTAACGGGAGAGGGGGTCTGTCTTTCAGGCTATGTTTCAATCCTGGCTACCATCGTGAAAGCCGCCATATTGGATCAAGGGGAAGTTTTGTCCAGTGGGAAGGTGGTGGTGTAGCAGATCAAAGAAGATCAGAACTGATCAGAAATTGATTGATGTGATCAGATTAGTATCTCTTGAGGTTCAAACGTTATCAACACAGAAAGTTACAACAACAACCACATTGAACACCATGTTGAGAGTCCTGTCCCTGGAGCTGAAGCAGATCAGCATCTAGCATATCTAATATTTCCTGTTTAGAGATGATTATTAGATTATTATAAGATTTTTTTAACTTATTAAAACATTAAAAATGTAAAAATATTAAAAGAACTTAGTTTTCAGGCATGTTTGGGACTGAAACTGAATCTGTGACCTTTAGG
>CM038702.1:1295622-1328122 GCA_021613375.1 Megaleporinus macrocephalus
GTGTAGTGGTTAGTATGGTGGTGTAGTAGTTAGTATGGTGGTGTAGTGGTCAGTATGGTGGTGTAGTGGTCAGTATGGTGGTGTAGTGGTTAGTATGGTGGTGTAGTGGTCAGTATGGTGGTGTAGTGGTCAGTACGGTGGTGTAGTGGTTAGTATGGTGGTGTAGTGGTTATTATGGTGGTGTAGAGGTTAGTATGGTGGTGTAGTGGTTAGTATGGTGGTGTAGTGTTTAGTATGGTGGTGTAGTAGTTAGTATGGTGGTGTAGTAGTTAGTATGGTGGTGTAGTGGTTAGTATGGTGGTGTAGTGGTTAGTATGGTGGTGTAGTGTTTAGTATGGTGGTGTAGTAGTTAGTATGGTGGTGTAGTAGTTAGTATGGTGGTGTAGTGTTTAGTATGGTGGTGTAGTAGTTAGTATGGTGGTGTAGTGGTTAGTACGGTGGTGTAGTGGTTAGTACGGTGGTGTAGTAGTTAGTATGGTGGTGTAGTGGTTAGTATGGTGATGTAGTGGTTAGTATGGTGGTGTAGTGGTTAGTATGGTGGTGTAGTGGTTAGTATGGTGGTGTAGTGTTTAGTATGGTGGTGTAGTAGTTAGTATGGTGGTGTAGTGTTAGTATGGTGGTGTAGTGGTTAGTATGGTGGTGTAGTGGTTAGTATGGTGGTGTAGTGTTAGTATGGTGCTGTAGTGGTTAGTATGGTGGTGTAGTGTTAGTATGGTGCTGTAGTGGTTAGTATGGTGGTGTAGTGTTAGTATGGTGGTGTAGTGTTAGTATGGTGGTGTAGTGGTTAGTATGGTGGTGTAGTGGTTAGTATGGTGGTGTAGTGGTTAGTATGGTGGTGTAGTGGTTAGTACGGTGGTGTAGGTACTAGTTTTTTTTGGACTGCTATTAACTATATTAAGATTCTTTTATTTACTAAGATGTGATGTTTTTAAAAAGCGTACAAGTCTTAATAGTCATGTCTCCCTTTAAGAACTAAGCTAGTTGGCGCTATAGAGCACCAGGGCTGTCTTATCTGGTCTGTAGGATCTGAATTATTTACAGTAAGCCCGGAGCTGCAGCACACATACCCAGCGCATCAGAGATTCGGTCCAGTGCAAAGCTGCCCAGCAATGAATTCACAAACTAGTCCACTGAGGCTGGAGATCAGAGATGTTAGCCAGCCAGCTGCTCTGGTCTAATAACCACATTGCCATGCAGCTCACAGCCGGGCGCCCGCGGTCGCGTGAGCGCGCACTGGTTAATGTCACCTCTGTGCGCCGAGGTCACCGGGCCGGAGCGACTTCATGCAGCCCAATTAGGATTTGCATAATCTGGGCTTAAGGCCCCTCCCCTAACGGGGTCTTCTCTACAGGTGACGGTCTCGCAACACAGCGGCAGCTCACGGCACCGTGCGGCACACAGGAAGAACGTGAGCACGAGCCAAATCTCGGATCAGAATAAATCTCCAGGCTCGTCTGCAGCTCAGGAGCTGAATTTAATAAGGCTGGTTTATTTTCCACAGGAGTCAGAGTCAGAGTCAGAGTCAGAGTCAGAGTCAGAGTCAGAATCTGCAACAGAAACATGTTTCTAAGTATTTTCTTTGCAACTCATACATGGATAAGTGGTTGTCCACATAGGGGGCGCAATCACTCTCTCTCAGAATGTCTGTGGTCTATTGTCTGACCCTTCGTCTGCGGTCAGGACGAGAGGCTGAACTTCCTGTTCCAGTTTTTTGTAGTTGTAGTTTAAACCTCTCACCAGTGACCAGTCACATCACCCCCAGACCAACTGTTCACTCTACACTACTCACTCCTACAGAGCGCACGAGGGTGAGAGTTTTCCTGTTCCACCTTAAACAGTGCAGCAGGAGCCAGAACGTACCTGCACCTCCATTTAAGGTGGAAACAGGAGAACTGGTGAAGGAGAAGCTGAGCTGATGGTGCTGGTGGTCAGTAGGAGTGAGTATTGTAGTGTGTAAGGGTGATCTGGGGGTGAACACTGGTGGTCAGTAGGAGTGAGTATTGTAGTGTGTATGGGTGATCTGGGGGTGAACACTGGTGGTCAGTAGGAGTGAGTATTGTAGTGTGTAAGGGTGATCTGGAGGTGAACACTGCTGGTCAGTAGGAGTGAGTATTGTAGTGTGTAAGTGTGATCTGGGGGTGAACACTGCTGGTCAGTAGGAGTGAGTATTGTAGTGTGTAAGGGTGATCTGGGGGTGAACACTGGTGGTCAGTAGGAGTGAGTATTGTAGTGTGTAAGGGTGATCTGGGGGTGAACACTGGTGGTCAGTAGGAGTGAGTATTGTAGTGTGTAAGGGTGATCTGGGGGTGAACACTGGTGGTCAGTAGGAGTGAGTATTGTAGTGTGTAAGGGTGATCTGGGGGTGAACACTGGTGGTCAGTAGGAGCGAGTATTGTAGTGTGTAAGGGTGATCTGGGGGTGAACACTGGTGGTCAGTAGGAGCGAGTATTGTAGTGTGTAAGGGTGATCTGGGGGTGAACACTGGTGGTCAGTAGGAGCGAGTATTGTAGTGTGTAAGGGTGATCTGGGGGTGAACACTGGTGGTCAGTAGGAGCGAGTATTGTTGTGTGTAAGGGTGATCTGGGGGTGAACACTGGTGGTCAGTAGGAGTGAGTATTGTAGTGTGTAAGGGTGATCTGGGGGTGAACACTGGTGGTCAGTAGGAGCGAGTATTGTAGTGTGTAAGGGTGATCTGGGGGTGAACACTGGTGGTCAGTAGGAGTGAGTATTGTAGTGTGTAAGGGTGACCTGGGGGTGAACACTGATGGTCAGTAGGAGCGAGTATTGTAGTGTGTAAGGGTGATCTGGGGGTGAACACTGGTGGTCAGTAGGAGTGAGTATTGTAGTGTGTAAGGGTGATCTGGGGGTGAACACTGGTGGTCAGTAGGAGCGAGTATTGTAGTGTGTAAGGGTGATCTGGGGGTGAACACTGGTGGTCAGTAGGAGCGAGTGTTGTAGTGTGTAAGGGTGATCTGGGGGTGAACACTGGTGGTCAGTAGGAGCGAGTATTGTAGTGTGTAAGGGTGATCTGGGGGTGAACACTGGTGGTCAGTAGGAGTGAGTATTGTAGTGTGTAAGGGTGATCTGGGGGTGAACACTGGTGGTCAGTAGGAGTGAGTATTGTAGTGTGTAAGGGTGATCTGGGGGTGAACACTGGTGGTCAGTAGGAGCCAGTATTGTAGTGTGTAAGGGTGATCTGGGGGTGAACACTGGTGGTCAGTAGGAGTGAGTATTGTAGTGTGTAAGGGTGATCTGGAGGTGAACACTGGTGATCAGTAGTTCTGAGTTCTGAGGGTTGGTATGTGTGACTGCACCTGGATACTGCGGGAAATTCCCAGTCATGGAATTACAGTCCTCCTCCTTATGAGCCTGATCACTGGCCGTATGGATCAGCCGTGGACTAAATGGAGTTCCAGCTTCTCCAGAATCCACCGGAAAAGCTTTTCTTTCATCTCACCTTGCTTCCTATCATCTTCTCTCGACCCTGATCTGTCAGGAGTCCTCTCAGCGGGACGCTGGACTAACAGGGATGCGCCGGATCTGGGATTGACTTTCCGTCAAAGGCTGCACGGTTTGTAAACCAAATTTCTGTAATTGGGAAAGATGCTCCGGCGGCTCTCATTGATTCAATACTGCGAACCTGGAATGATGAATAATGCAGCCCAGCCGTCCACTTGACCACGGCCTGTGGATTTCCCTGCTACGGAGGAGCCTCGTTTAGGGAAAGTGGCGGGAAACAGCTTCTCGGCTAATGAACGCTCCGCATTTCCCTCGTTTGAATGACGTGCGATGCTTGAGGAGCTCACGGCGGTCATGCATGTCCAGTAATTGTAATTAGCTCAACAGTCCGTGAGCATTTTCCTGAGAGGCCTCCACACACAAAAACACTCCGAGTGAAAAATTCAGTGGGATTTAGTGATTAGGGAGACACACTGGACCTGCACACCAAACCACACGCCAATCATGAGTCAGAATCTTCTCCACATGATCTGCTCCATTCAGTGCTGCACCAGAAACTAATGATATCCTGGTAAATAAATTATATCTGTATATCTTAAGACTTTGAGATCGTCTAAGATTATTAACCTTCGAGGTTTTAGTGTTTTAAGTGATTTTAGTCATCTTTTTTTTTTACTTTGACATATAATTTAATTTTTAAGCACATTTATATTTTATAAACAATAAAAAAGGCTTAAATAAGTAAAACAATCTTATAATAAGTTTACAACAATCTCAAAATGAGAAATTAAATATATATCAACCACATATAACCAGTGTGCATTTTTTGCCTTTGACTCCCAAAATTTAAAATCCTCTGGAAATATGAGACTAATGATCTACTTAGTTTCTCAAATTAATGATGAATATGTGTTTTTTGATTCCTCAGTTAGTGCAAAAATATTAAAACATATTAAAATTTACTGGTAAAACAAGCTACATTACATAAAAACACTGTTTTCGAGATCCAGCGACTCAAAGTCAAGTTCAAATGGTTGATTTAAGAATTAGATATATTGAAAAAAGAATATATAGATTATTCAGTGACCTAAGACGCTTCAAACGTTTTCACTGGTCAGACTGAACTGACCCACTTCTTACAGCGTCGACTGTGATTTCAGTAAAATCAGTTTCCAGCTTTAAAATATCTGCTCTGAGATTAAGAACTAGTTTTAAATTAAAAGTGGGGTTTAGTTCTACATAGTTCAACATCAGACAACTTTAGGAACAGCGTAATAGTTTTCATGAAAATCCCTGATTATTTTTTTTGTGAGCTAAAATTAAGAAGTGGTTTAAAAGTAAAGAGCTTTTCAGATTTAGTGTCATCTTACTGCACTAGTTTTAAAAAATGTACTTGCATTACTAATTTATGTTCTTTATTTTTTTTAGAAAGCTAAAATTAGGATCTGCTAATGTTCAGTCCACTTCTAGAATCTTTAGAAATTTGTTCTAAATATCAGGATTTTCTACTTTTTACGTATTTCTAGACTAGAGCTTCTTTTAATCTATAATTTTGCTGCATGCTTCATTTTAGTTCATATTCTATGTGTTTGTTGTTTTAACCTTAACCTTGGTATAGGACTATTTAACTTATGGGTAAAATGGGTATATATATATATATATAGGTTACAGGATTTGAACCATACATTACTCCAGCAAGTAACGGGTGAGGGGGTCTATCTTTTAGGCTATTTCCCAAACATGGCCGCCATCTTGAAAGCCACCATATTGGATCGAGGGCGAGTTTTGTCCAGTGGGAAGGTGGTCGTGTAGCAGATCAAAGAAGATCAGAAATTGATTGATGTAATCAGATTTGTAATATCTCTTGTGGTTCAAACGTTATCAACACAGAAAGTTACAACAACAACCACATTGAACAACATGTCCAGTGTTCTGTCTCTGGTGCTGAACTGTGCCATCAGATCTGAGTTCAATCAAATTTTTGATACAGTTCTGGTCTTCTTTGATCTGCTTCATGACCACCTCCCCATTGGAAAAACTGGCACCTCTCAAAAGTGATTACACTTCTATGTTATATCTTTTCATGGAGCAACACTATAGAACTATAACCTGGATATGACTCAGAGTAGTCAGTGTTCAGCTCGTATAGCAGTCTGGATTTACTGTCTTCTGAAAATAACTCAACACACAGCCAGTAATGTCCAAACAGCTGAGTACCCCTCACAGTGAACATGTCCAAATGGTGGCCAAACGTGTTTGTCCCTCCCCTGGTGTCTCGTGACTCGTTAGAGGTACAAGGTTCCAGGTGTGAACGGGGAGCAGGGCTGTTAAATTGGTGCTTCAGGTACAGTTTTCTCAAACTGGCCACCAGATATTCAACATGGCACCTCACGGCAAAGAACTCTCTGAGGATGTGGGACATGTTGCTCTCCACAAAGATGGCTGAGACTATAAGAAGACTCATAACGCCCTGAAACTGAGCTACAGCATGGTGGTCAAGGTCATACAGTGGGGTTCCAAGATGGGTTCCACTCAGAACTAGCCTAACCAGGGTCCACCAAAGAAGTTGAGTCCATGTGTTCAGCGTCATATCCAGAGGTTGGTGTAAAAAAAGAGATGCATGAGTGATAAATAATTCAGATCCTACAGACCAGCTGGTGCTTCTCTATGGTGCTGCTCTATAGCGCCAACTAGCGAGTTCTTAAAGGAAGCCATAACTATTAAGACTTATATGCTTTGAAACATAATATCTTAGTAAATGAAAGCTTGTTAATGTAGTTAATGTAAGTCACTGGAACCAGATTTTTGCACAAATTCTGCTCTTGATTGGCTGGTTTACCAGCACTATGTCAGATTTGGAGACCTCTCTGGTGACAACGTGTCATTGCATGTAATGTGTGGTAGAAGTTTTGTAAGGTAGCTTCAGCTTTGAACCCTCACGAGTGAATGAATGTGACTTTTGTCAGTAAGTTCAAAGAGAACTCAGTCAAAACTTGAAAGAATGCAGTGAAGTAGAAATCATCTAAACATTAAAACAGCTCCAAGACTTGTCAGATGTTGTAGCATTCCAACGTTCTTTGTAAACAGGTTTGTATTATTGTCATCACGTCTCCATCTATATGCAGTTAATTCTGAGAATGTATGAGATCTACACATCTGAGAACGTTCGCCAAGCTATTTTGGAGCATTTCTATTGGTCCATTTATCATAAAATTTTCGGACGTCGAGTTCAAATGATAAAATAAAAATCAACAGAAATGGAGGTACAGGTTTTCTTTGGTCAGTGATGATATATTGACTACATTTAAGATAAATTAACTTCAGGATGCCGTTTTTAGCGACGCAGCTAATAGCTTGCTATCTTCAAGCCCTGCTATGGTGAAATGTCAGCAGTTTGATGGCATACTGTAAGGTGGGCCTGCGTTCCCCCCCGTCAGCAGGATTTTAGCATTTGTTTTGAGTAATTGTGTGCATATAAATGAAGGGCTGATAACTTTGTGCATATAAACACTTGCACATGAATATTTCAGACGATGTTCAGGCTGGTGTTTGAGAATACAGATACTGAGTCATCAGAAGGATTAACTCTGGTATTTCTACAGCGGTGGGCTGTGAGATTAAGGTCAAGCTCAAAGTTGAGACCAGTAGAGGCTTCAACAACCAGACTGCGGGGTCTGTATCAGTAACAGGTTCTTCTACAGTGTCTTAGAGCTGCACTACGTCATACCTGTGATGTTAAAGCTGAATTAAAGTGCTGGTACTGAATGAGGAGAACATAAACAGGGTAAAACATGGTAACCGTGCGCCGCTGGGTCGCCTCGTAAAGCCTGAAATAATCATTTAGCAGTCAGAGACGAGTCTACACACCACGTCTATCATATGTCTTAATGTATTAACATCACGTATACAGGTTCAGCTCGATGGGTAGATCTCATACGTTCTCAGAATTAACTTCATATTTCATATATAACTTCATATCATATATAGTTTAATGTTTAGATGATTTCTACTTCACTGCATTCTTTCACGTTTTGACTGAGTTCTCTTTGAACTTACTCACAAAGGTCAGATTCATTCACTCGCGAGGGTCCGAAGCTGAAGCTACCTTACAAAACCTCTACCACACATTGCATGCAATGACACATTGTCACCAGAGAGGTCTCCAAATACAACATAGTGTTGGTAAACCAGGCAATCAGACCAGATTACAGAGTGCAAATGGGTGTGAAACCACACCTGGCTCACAAAAACCACTCAAAGCTCCTGTGTAGAACATTTTAAATACTGGATAAATACAGTCTGTGGTAGCTTCAAGCAACTGTATCTTATAAAAGTGCTTCATTATATCAGCAGATCATTATAAACTAGTGTAAATGAATATAAACAGGTGAAATAATCTTATAATAATCTTATAAAAGTCTGATAATGAGAAATATTATATATATTAACTACATTTCAGACGATTTCAGTTGCTAAGGTTGCTCTAGCACTAGCCTAGCACTAATTTAAAACCGTGTATCCAGCAGGTCTCACTCCTGACTCCTGCACAGAGCCCCAGGATCACTACCCACCCTCCTCTCCACTACCCCGTATCAATATCCTCCACAGCTGACGACACTACTTCCTGCCCGTCCTGACCTTTCTGTGCAAACTGATACTAATCCTGGATGGAGAAGCTCGGTTTCAGGACGTGAGGCCCCGAGGCTGACCTCGTTATACAGTGTGATCTGTGAAAATACACCTCCAGTATCCTCTATCTATCTATCTGTCTGTCTGTCTGTCTGTCTATCTATCTATCTATCTGTCTATCTATCTATCTGTCTATGTGTCTATTTTTCTATCTATCTATCTATCTATCTATCTATCTATCTGTCTGTCTGTCTGTCTGTCTGTCTGTCTATCTATCTATCTATCTGTCTATCTATCTATCTGTCTATCTGTCTATCTATCTATCTGTCTATTTTTCTATCTATCTATCTATCTATCTATCTATCTATCTATCTATCTATCTGTCTGTCTATCTGTCTATTTTTCTATCTATCTATCTATCTATCTATCTATCTATCTATCTATCTATCTATCTATCTATCTATTAATGAATTAATTAACATATCCAATAAGGTCAGTTAAACATTGTATCTGGGGTGTAAATGTAAATATCAGCAGTTATTTATTTCTGTCGTTGTTTTAAATGAGAAACAGTTTTAGAGTTTTTCTCGGTGGATTTGGTTCGTTTCTTACATCAAACAGCAAAACTCACTGTTTAAAATTTTTGCCTCAAAAGCAAATATTTCTGTCAATTCATTTGTCAGTGCCATCAGAATGTCTAGTCTGTGTGTGATTGGCTGAACAAGCTAGTCAAAAAACTTAGTCATGTTGTCAGTGCAACAGTGTACAGTGTAAATATATACTAATAGAAACTAGATTTAGATTATAAGAACCCCACACACTCAGTAACACATCAATTAAAACAGTATCTTACACACAAAATACAAACTTACACACAACACAGTTACACACAACACAGAGTTACACACAAAATACAAACTTACACACAACACAGTTACACACAACACAGAGTTACACACAAAATACAAACTTACACACAACACAGAGTTACACACAAAATACAAACTTACACACAACACAGAGTTACACACAACACAGAGTTACACACAACATAGAGTTACACACAAAATACAAACTTACACACAACACAGAGTTACACACAACACAGAGTTACACACAACACAGAGTTACACACAACACAGTTACACACAAAATACAAACTTACACACAACACAGTTACACACAACACAGAGTTACACACAAAATACAAACTTACACACAACACAGTTACACACAACACAGAGTTACACACAACACAGAGTTACACACAAAATACAAACTTACACACAACACAGAGTTACACACAACACAGAGTTACACACAACACAGAGTTACACACAAAATACAAACTTACACACAACACAGAGTTACACACAACACAGAGTTACACACAACACAGAGTTACACACAACATAGAGTTACACACAAAATACAAACTTACACACAACACAGAGTTACACACAACACAGAGTTACACACAACACAGAGTTACACACAACACAGTTACACACAAAATACAAACTTACACACAACACCAGTACACACAACACAGAGTTACACACAAAATACAAACTTACACACAACACCAGAGTTACACACAACACAGAGTTACACACAACACAGAGTTACACACAAAATACAAACTTACACACAACACAGAGTTACACACAAAATACAAACTTACACACACAACACAGAGTTACACACAACACAGAGTTACACACAAAATACAAACTTACACACAACACAGAGTTACACACAACACAGAGTTACACACAAAATACAAACTTACACACAACACAGAGTTACACACAACACAGAGTTACACACAACACAGAGTTACACACAAAATACAAACTTACACACAACACAGAGTTACACACAACACAGAGTTACACACAAAATACAAACTTACACACAACACAGAGTTACACACAACACAGAGTTACACACAACACAGAGTTACACACAACACAGTTACACACAAAATACAAACTTACACACAACACAGAGTTACACACAACACAGAGTTACACACAACACAGAGTTACACACAACACAGTTACACACAAAATACAAACTTACACACAACACAGTTACACACAACACAGAGTTACACACAAAATACAAACTTACACACAACACAGAGTTACACACAACACAGAGTTACACACAAAATACAAACTTACACACAACACAGAGTTACACACAACACAGAGTTACACACAACATAGAGTTACACACAAAATACAAACTTACACACAACACAGAGTTACACACAACACAGAGTTACACACAAAATACAAACTTACACACAACACAGTTACACACAAAATACAAACTTACACACAACACAGTTACACACAAAATACAAACTTACACACAACACAGTTACACACAAAATACAAACTTATACACAACACAGAGTTACACACAACACAGAGTTACACACAACACAGAGTTACACAAAACACAGAGTTACACACAAAATACAAACTTACACACAACACAGAGTTACACACAAAATACAAACTTACACACAACACAGAGTTACACACAACACAGAGTTACACACAAAATACAAACTTACACACAACACAGAGTTACACACAACACAGAGTTACACACAACACAGAGTTACACACAAAATACAAACTTACACACAACACAGAGTTACACACAACACATAGTTACACACAACACAGAGTTACACACAACACAGAGTTACACACAAAATACAAACTTACACACAACACAGAGTTACACACAACACAGAGTTACACACAAAATACAAACTTACACACAACACAGAGTTACACACAACACAGAGTTACACACAAAATACAAACTTACACACAACACAGTTACACACAACACAGAGTTACACACAACACAGAGTTACACACAAAATACAAACTTACACACAACACAGAGTTACACACAACACAGAGTTACACACAAAATACAAACTTACACACAACACAGAGTTACACACAACACATAGTTACACACAACACAGAGTTACACACAAAATACAAACTTACACACAACACAGAGTTACACACAACACATAGTTACACACAACACAGAGTTACACACAACACAGAGTTACACACAAAATACAAACTTACACACAACACAGAGTTACACACAACACAGAGTTACACACAAAATACAAACTTACACACAACACAGAGTTACCACAACACAGAGTTACACACAAAATACAAACTTACACACAACACAGAGTTACACACAACACAGAGTTACACACAACACAGAGTTACACACAAAATACAAACTTACACACAACACAGAGTTACACACAAAATACAAACTTACACACAACACAGAGTTACACACAACACAGAGTTACACACAAAATACAAACTTACACACAACACAGAGTTACACACAACACAGAGTTACACACAACACAGAGTTACACACAAAATACAAACTTACACACAACACAGAGTTACACACAACACAGAGTTACACACAAAATACAAACTTACACACAACACAGAGTTACACACAACACAGAGTTACACACAAAATACAAACTTACACACAACACAGAGTTACACACAACACAGAGTTACACACAAAATACAAACTTACACACAACACAGAGTACACACAACAAGAGTTACACACAACACAGAGTTACACACAAAATACAAACTTACACACAACACAGAGTTACACACAACACAGAGTTACACACAAAATACAAACTTACACACAACACAGAGTTACACACAACACATAGTTACACACAACACAGAGTTACACACAACACAGAGTTACACACAAATACAAACTTACACACAACACAGAGTTACACACAACACATAGTTAACACACAACAGAGTTACACACAACACAGAGTTACACACAAAATACAAACTTACACACAACACAGAGTTACACACAACACATAGTTACACACAACACAGAGTTACACACAAAATACAAACTTACACACAACACAGAGTTACACAAAACATAGAGTTACACACAACACAGAGTTACACACAACACAGAGTTACACACAAAATACAAACTTACACACAACACAGAGTTACACACAAAATACAGACTTACACACAACACAGAGTTACACACAACACATAGTTACACACAACACAGAGTTACACACAACACAGAGTTACACACAAAATACAAACTTACACACAACACAGAGTTACACACAAAATACAAACTTACACACAACACAGAGTTACACACAACACATAGTTACACACAACACAGAGTTACACACAACACAGAGTTACACACAAAATACAAACTTACACACAACACAGAGTTACACACAACACATAGTTACACACAACACAGAGTTACACACAACACAGAGTTACACACAAAATACAAACTTACACACAACACAGAGTTACACACAACACAGAGTTACACACCAAAATACAAACTTACACAACAACACAGAGTTACACACAAAACACAAACTTACACTGAACAGAGTTACACAAAACACAAACACAAAATACAAACTTACACACAACACAGAGTTACACACAACAAGAGTTACACACAAAATACAAACTTACACACAACACATAGTTACACACAACACAGAGTTACACACAACACAGAGTTACACACAACACAGAGTTACACACAAAATACAAACTTACACACAACACAGAGTTACACACAACACAGAGTTACACACAAAATACAAACTTACACACAACACAGAGTTACACACAACACAGAGTTACACACAAAATACAAACTTACACACAACACAGAGTTACACACAAAATACAAACTTACACACAACACATAGTTACACACAACACAGAGTTACACACAACACAGAGTTACACACAAAATACAAACTTACACACAACACAGAGTTACACACAACACATAGTTACACACAACACGAGTTACACACAACACAGAGTTACACACAAAATACAAACTTACACACAACACAGAGTTACACACAACACAGAGTTACACACAAAATACAAACTTACACACAACACAGAGTTACACACAAAATACAAACTTACACACAACACAGAGTTACACAAAACACAGAGTTACACACAAAATACAAACTTACACACAACACAGAGTTACACACAACACAGAGTTACACACAAAATACAAACTTACACACAACACAGAGTTACACACAAAATACAAACTTACACACAACACAGAGTTACACACAAAATACAAACTTACACACAACACAGAGTTACACACAACACAGAGTTACACACAACATAGAGTTTACACACAAAATACAAAACTTACACACAACACAGAGTTACACACAACACAGAGTTACATACAAAATACAAACTTACACACAACACAGAGTTACACACAACACAGAGTTACACACAAAATACAAACTTACACACAACACAGAGTTACACACAACACATAGTTACACACAACACAGAGTTACACACAAAATACAAACTTACACACAACACAGAGTTACACACAAAATACAAACTTACACACAACACAGAGTTACACACAAAATACAAACTTACACACAACACAGAGTTACACACAACACAGAGTTACACACAACACAGAGTTACACACAACACATAGTTACACACAACACAGAGTTACACACAACACAGAGTTACACATGACTGTATGTGGGAGACTGACAGCAGGAAATTGAACTGGAAACAAATTTATATAGTAATATTCTTTTACTGGACTGTTCGCACAAACAAAATCAGATGGAAATTCAGGAAAGACAGACAGACTGTTTGGCAGCACTTAATAACACAAACTACACAATCAGAAACTTACTCTAAACATTCACAACAACCTGAGACAAAAACGTAAGAGTTCTAGAGCTTTCTTTTCTATACGTCCTGCCGCTCCTCTCTGCAGAGCATTAGACTGAATACCTTTTCAGAACTGATGTCAGTGAGCAGCGTTACAGCAGAGTGCACGTTTCTGAATTACATCCTGTTTATCTACAAAACGTTTGGTTGACCTTCACACATTCCTCTTCTATACTGAAAGCCATGATTCACCTGAGAATGTTATCAATTTAGGATAAATTCCCAAAATGTACTAAAAAAGTTTTTATAGAAATGTACAAATTCTACCTGAGACGTTTCGACAACATGTTCAGAACTTTGGCATGTGATGACCTGGACAACAACCTGAAGCCTAAATGTTTTGGAAGGTAAGACAAGTCAGGCAGACAGGCAGACGTAAACAACTGATAATTCAAAAAACAGCAGACAGGTGTCCATGACCAATAGCATTAATGTACAAACGTATTTGTAAAATATGAAACACAACGAGAAACACTATTATAATGTGACGAGGAGACGCGGAGACTGAATTCATAGTTTTGAGAAATTCAATTCTGATCTGAGAAATAAACCAAATCGACTGAGAAAAACTGTAAACAATACTAGACGTATCAGCTCCAGTAAGTATTCCTACTTCATAACGTCCTCGTCTACAGAGTATAGAATCAGTACCGTTAGAACAGTCTTCTCCACCATCTACTCAGAGCCCAGTTTCCAGATCCAGAGTTCATTTAGAACATGAGTCACTCAGTCACGCTCACCATTCCATCCTCTCCACAATCCAGACCATCTGCTGAATATCTCCACTAGCAGCTGCGTGGACAGTGGGGTCGAGCCTGAGGGACTCAGTCATGTGTCTTCTGACATTGCTGGATGGTGATGTTGCTCTAAAGAGGTACTGCTCGTCTCCAGAGCTCTGTTAATCCCAGAGCTTCTCCTGAACTCTGCAGGGTCTATCATCACTGAATCATCACTTCAGCATCAGCAGCACCTTCTCACACTGTTCCACCACTCTCACCTTCTCACACTGTTCCACCACTCTGACCTTCTCCTCCACCACTCTCACCTTCTCCTCCACCACTCTCACCTTCTCCTCCACCACTCTGACCTTCTCCTTCACCACTCTGACCTTCTCCTGCACCACTCTCACCTTCTCCTCCATCACTCTCACCTTCTCCTCCACCATTCTCACCTTCACTTCCACCACTCTCACCTTCTCCTTCACCACTCTCACCTTCTCCTTCTCCTTTACGATGAAGGTGATTATGATGGAGGTGATTATGATGGAAGTGGTTATGATGAAGTTGTTTGTGATGAAGATGATTATGATGAAGGTGGTTATGATGAAGATGATTATGATGCAGGTGACTATGACAGGTGATTATGATGCAGGTAATTGTGTAGGTGACAATGATGAAGGTGATTATGATGATGAAGGTTGATCGTTGTAATGGTCAGAGTTGATCGTTGTAATAGTCAGAGTTGATCACTGTAATGGTCAGAGTTGATCACAGAGTTGATCACTGTAATGATCAGAGTTGATCACTGTAATAGTCAGAGTTGATCACTGTAATGGTCAGAGTTGATCACTGTAATGATCAGAGTTAATCACTGTAATGGTCAGAGTTGATCACTGTAATGGTCAGAGTTGATCACTGTAATGTTCAGAGTTGATCACTGTAATGGTCAGAGTTGATCACAGAGTTGATCACTGTAATGATCAGAGTTGATCACTGTAATAGTCAGAGTTGATCACTGTAATGGTCAGAGTTGATCACTGTAATGATCAGAGTTAATCACTGTAATGGTCAGAGTTGATCACTGTAATGGTCAGAGTTGATCGCTGTAATAGTCAGAGTTGATCACTGTAATGATCAGAGTTGATCACTGTAATGGTCAGAGTTGATCACTGTAATGATCAGAGTTAATCACTGTAATGGTCAGAGTTGATCACTGTAATGATCAGAGTTAATCACTGTAATGGTCAGAGTTGATCACTGTAATGATCAGAGTTGATCACTGTAATGGTCAGAGTTGATCACTGTAATGATCAGAGTTGATCACTGTAATGGTCAGAGTTGATCACTGTAATGGTCAGAGTTGATCACTGTAATGATCAGAGTTAATCACTGTAATGGTCAGAGTTGATCACTGTAATGGTCAGAGTTGATCGCTGTAATAGTCAGAGTTGATCACTGTAATGATCAGAGTTGATCACTGTAATGATCAGAGTTGATCACTGTAATGATCAGAGTTAATCACTGTAATGGTCAGAGTTGATCGCTGTAATAGTCAGAGTTGATCACTGTAATGGTCAGAGTTGATCACTGTAATGATCAGAGTTGATCACTGTAATGGTCAGAGTTGATCACTGTAATGGTCAGAGTTGATCACTGTAATGGTCAGAGTTGATCTCAGAGTTGATCACTGTAATGGTCAGAGTTGATCACAGAGTTGATCACTGTAATGGTCAGAATTGATCACTGTAATGGTCAGAGTTGATCATTGTAATAGTCAGAGTTGATCACTGTAATGGTCAGAGTTGATCACTGTAATGGTCAGAGTTGATCACAGAGTTGATCACTGTAATGATCAGAGTTGATCACTGTAATAGTCAGAGTTGATCACTGTAATGGTCAGAGTTGATCACTGTAATGATCAGAGTTAATCACTGTAATGGTCAGAGTTGATCACTGTAATGGTCAGAGTTGATCGCTGTAATAGTCAGAGTTGATCACTGTAATGATCAGAGTTGATCACTGTAATGGTCAGAGTTGATCACTGTAATGATCAGAGTTAATCACTGTAATGGTCAGAGTTGATCACTGTAATGATCAGAGTTAATCACTGTAATGGTCAGAGTTGATCACTGTAATGATCAGAGTTGATCACTGTAATGGTCAGAGTTGATCACTGTAATGTTCAGAGTTGATCACTGTAATGGTCAGAGTTGATCACTGTAATGGTCAGAGTTGATCACTGTAATGATCAGAGTTGATCACTGTAATGGTCAGAGTTGATCACTGTAATGATCAGAGTTGATCACTGTAATGGTCAGAGTTGATCACTGTAATGGTCAGAGTTGATCACTGTAATGATCAGAGTTAATCACTGTAATGGTCAGAGTTGATCACTGTAATGGTCAGAGTTGATCGCTGTAATAGTCAGAGTTGATCACTGTAATGATCAGAGTTGATCACTGTAATGATCAGAGTTGATCACTGTAATGATCAGAGTTAATCACTGTAATGGTCAGAGTTGATCGCTGTAATAGTCAGAGTTGATCACTGTAATGGTCAGAGTTGATCACTGTAATGATCAGAGTTGATCACTGTAATGGTCAGAGTTGATCACTGTAATGGTCAGAGTTGATCACTGTAATGGTCAGAGTTGATCTCAGAGTTGATCACTGTAATGGTCAGAGTTGATCACAGAGTTGATCACTGTAATGGTCAGAATTGATCACTGTAATGGTCAGAGTTGATCATTGTAATAGTCAGAGTTGATCACTGTAATGGTCAGAGTTGATGACTGTAATGGTCAGAGTTGATCACTGTAATGGTCAGAGTTGATCACTGTAATGATCAGAGTTGATCACTGTAATGATCAGAGTTGATCACTGTAATGGTCAGAGTTGATCACTGTAATGATCAGAGTTGATCACTGTAATGATCAGAGTTGATCACTGTAATGGTCAGAGTTGATCAGCCCACAACATCTTCTACCCTCTCTGAGATTGTGGAACACGTCATTAGAGGGTCCGCAGTCCTTTCAGCCTAGCAATGTTTTAAATAATCACGAATGAATCGGCTAAATTGCTGCTCTACGCCACTATTAATCAGCGAACTGCTGCCCTCTTCTGGTTAAACTGGCTGAAAAAGAGAATATTTCTCAATGACAAGAAATATAAATAGATATTATTATTAATGATTAATCGCTGTGTCAGCCGTGAAGCTGTGAGAATCCGGCCTCCGGTCAGTCAGCTCAGCTCAGCTCAGCCACAAAGCACGAGGCCAAAGCTGCAGGTGGGCCTACGGTACAGCATACAGCTGTTACACTTACTCACCATGAGCCTGGAGCCCTTGTTTCCATGGTGATAACCTTGACCTGCTTCATTGGCCTTTTGAAATATGAATTGCAGATCAAAGGAGCGGATAGATTCGACTGACCGCCTCTCCGTAAAACACTGCAGGGCTTCATGCAGCTATTCTGCCAGTCATGCGGTCACTTCCAGTCACCAGGGAGTCCACGGCTGGGATCTGGCTGTCCGGATGAGCACACACTCCGAGGAAAGTAGGCCTGGCTGAATCGGGAAGCCTGCCTTCTAAATATGAAACTAAATACTAATAGTATTAAAATAGTATTAATATTAAACTAATATATATATATATATATATATATATGAAGGTTATTATGATGAAGGTGAATATGATGATGATGATGATTATGATGAAGGTGAATATGATGATGATGATGATTATGATGAAGGTGAATATGATGATGATGATGAAGGTGTTGTGCGTATATCAGAGAAAAAAAACTTTTATTTCAGAACTGAACGGGAAAGTGACGTATCTGAATACCCCAGAAAGTAACGGGTGAGGGGGTCTATCTTTTAGGCTGTGTCCCAAACATGGCATCTTGAAAGCCGCCATATTGGATCAGGGGTTTTCCAATGGGAAGGTGGTCGTGTGGCAGATCAAACACAGAAAGTCCCTGGAGCTGAACTACACCCTCAGATCTGAGTTCAGTACCAGAGACAGCTCACTGGACATGTTCTTTAATGTGGTTGTTGTTTCTGTGATGATAATGTTTCAACCAACTAAATCAATTTCTGAGACGATTCTGGTCTTTATTTATTTTATTATTTATATAAGTTTGTGGTGCGATAAAAGATTGCAGCAGTGATGATCACACAGAAGCAACATAGACCAAATAAAATGAGCCTCTGTGTAAATAAGCTCCACCCACATACTATTTAGTTAGCTATGCTAGTTACCTAGAGCTGCTGGTCACTAACATTACCTATACTAGCAACTCGCTTTCATCTGGACATCAAACACAAAGTAGATTAAAGGTGTCACTGTGAAACTGAACCAAGAGACATGAGCCAAACACCAAGAGACATGAGCCAAACACCAAGAGACATGAGCTGGTCACCAAGAGACACCCAGGACATGAGCCGGACACCAAGAGACATGAGCCGGACACCACGATACACCAAGAGTCAAACACCAAGAGACATAAACAAGACACCAAGAGACACCAAGAGACCTGAGCCGGACACCAAGAGACTTAAGCCGGATACCAAGAGATACCAAGAGATATGAGCCGGACACCAAGATATACCAAGAGACATGAGCCGGACACCAAGAGACACCTGAGCCAGACACCGAGAGACATAAACTGGAAACCAACAGACGTGAGCCGGACACCATAAGACGTAAGCTGGACACCAAAAGTTATGAGCTGGACATCAAGAGACACCAAGAGACATGAGCTGGACACCAAGAGACACCGAGAGACATGAGCTGGACACCACGAGACACCAAGAGACAAGAGCCGAACACCAAGAGACATGAGCCAGACACCAAGAGATACTTAAAGACATGAACTGATCACCAAGAGACATGAGCCGGACACCGAGAGACATGAGCTGGACACCAAGAGACATGAGCCGGACACCACGAGACACCAAGAGACATAAACCGGACACCAAGAGACCTGAGCCGGACACCAAGAGACGTAAGCCGGACACCAAGAGATACCAAGAGACATGAGCCGGACACCAAGATATACCAAGAGACATGAGCCGGACACCAAGAGACACTTGAGCCAGATATACCAAAAGACATGAGCTGGACACCAAGAGACATGAGCCGGACACCACGAGACACCAAGAGACATAAACCGGACACCAAGAGACCTGAGCCGGACACCAAGAGACGTAAGCCGGACACCAAGAGATACCAAGAGACATGAGCCGGACACCAAGATATACCAAGAGACATGAGCGGGACACCAAGAGACACCTGAGCCAGAAACTAAGAGATACCAAAAGACATGAGCTGATCACCAAGAGACATGAGCCGGACACCAAGGGACATGAGCCGGACACCAAGAGACGTAAGCCGGACACCAAGAGATACCAAGAGACCTGAGCCGGACACCAAGAGACGTAAGCCGGACACCAAGAGATACCAAGAGACCTGAGCCGGACACCAAGAGACGTAAGCCGGACACCAAGAGATACCAAGAGACATGAGCCGGACACCAAGATATACCAAGAGACATGAGCCGGACACCAAGAGACACCTGAGCCAGAAACTAAGAGATACCAAAAGACATGAGCTGATCACCAAGAGACATGAGCCGGACACCAAGGGACATGAGCCGGACACCGAGGTTTGGTGGACTGACTGGCCTATAGACAACAATGCAGCGTGAACAAGCTGAGAGGACTGATTGATACCAGCACTCCAAAAAATATTTTTATGTAAATGTATGTATGTGATCTCCTCCGGTCGCTCAGAGACGAGTGTTCCAATCCATCCTGCCTCTCCATGATCTGGTTTCAGGTGGTTTGGTCTGGTGAAGATCTCTGTGAGGCTGAAGTAGCTCGTGTTCCTGCTGTCAGCCTCACTGTGACTGTAGAGAAGTAGCAGGTGAACAGAGAGGAACCGTAAATGAGACCTGCACCCGCCCACCGCCAGGATCTGGAGTCTTTCACCGAGATAATTCCCAGCTCCCTGGAGGATTTGGAGTTTCCACCCACCGTCCCCTCCCTCACACCCCCCTCGCTCCCTCCAGGCAGTCGGGCTAGGCAAACTAATAAGTGCAGCAAATTGAAGGAAATGGGCTTTAAAATCACATTTCATAGCAGCCCAGTGACGCGTCCGACTCCTGCACCAACCTGATACGCCTCAACGTATCAGGTGCCTCTTTGTTTCCTTTATTAGATACAGATCATCATTCTACCTCCACCGCCTCTGTTCTCACGCTGCCTCAAACTGAGCTCAGGGGAGGTTCTGGAGATCTCATGCACACTGTTGGAGATCTGGTGTTGAAAATAAAAAGACCACTGCCCACCAGGCGTTCTGAGCAGCCAGTGGTGCAGCACTGAGGATGGGAGAGACTGAGATGTACTGAAATCTGAAGTTACTTTATCACCATCTAGTGGTTCACCTAAGCCATGTCACCCTCTTCATTCACAGTTCCTTATTTTAGCATTTTCTTTTTGCATTACTGTTATAAACCATACACCTACAGGTGGGATCACCTTATTAGACATATGAACCTCAAATCTGGTGAAGGTATGTGTGTCTTTACACCCATTTACACTCTATAGTCTGGTCCAAGACTAAAACTCTCAGTTGAGCTCATGAATAATTAGATGAGCTCTGCTCTGATTGACTGGTTGGTTGTTGTGGTTGTGTGTAAATGTTCTGGTTGGTGTTGTGGTTGTGTGTAAATGTTCTGGTTGCTGGTTGGTGTTGT
The DNA here is from genome assembly GCA_021613375.1 of Megaleporinus macrocephalus. NCBI lineage: Eukaryota > Metazoa > Chordata > Actinopteri > Characiformes > Anostomidae > Megaleporinus > Megaleporinus macrocephalus. The sequence continues at coordinate 1,317,066 of CM038702.1, forward strand.
GGTTGTGTGTAAATGTTCTGGTTGGTGTTGTGGTTGTGTGTAAATGTTCTGGTTGGTGTTGTGGTTGTGTGTAAATGCTCTGGTTGCTGGTTGGTGTTGTGGTTGTGTGTAAATGTTCTGGTTGCTGGTTGGTGTTGTGGTTGTGTGTAAATGTTCTGGTTGGTGTTGTGGTTGTGTGTAAATGTTCTGGTTGCTGGTTGGTGTTGTGGTTGTGTGTAAATGTTCTGGTTGCTGGTTGGTGTTGTGGTTGTGTGTAAATGTTCTGGTTGCTGGTTGGTGTTGTGGTTGTGTGTAAATGTTCTGGTTGCTGGTTGGTGTTGTGGTTGTGTGTAAATGTTCTGGTTGGTGTTGTGGTTGTGTGTAAATGTTCTGGTTGCTGGTTGGTGTTGTGGTTGTGTGTAAATGTTCTGGTTGCTGGTTGGTGTTGTGGTTGTGTGTAAATGTTCTGGTTGGTGTTGTGGTTGTGTGTAAATGTTCTGGTTGCTGGTTGGTGTTGTGGTTGTGTGTAAATGTTCTGGTTGGTGTTGTGGTTGTGTGTAAATGTTCTAGTTGCTGGTTGGTGTTGTGGTTGTGTGTAAATGTTCTGGTTGCTGGTTGGTGTTGTGGTTGTGTGTAAATGTTCTGGTTGCTGGTTGGTGTTGTGGTCGTGTGTAAATGTTATGGTTGCTGGTTGGTGTTGTGGTTGTGTGTAAATGTTCTGGTTGCTGGTTGTTGTTGTGGTTGTGTGTAAATGTTCTGGTTGCTGGTTGGTGTTGTGGTTGTGTGTAAATGTTCTGGTTGTTGTTGTGGTTGTGTGTAAATGTTCTGGTTGCTGGTTGGTGTTGTGGTTGTGTGTAAATGTTCTGGTTGCTGGTTGGTGTTGTGGTTGTGTGTAAATGTTCTGGTTGCTGGTTGGTGTTGTGGTTGTGTGTAAATGTTCTGGTTGGTGTTGTGGTTGTGTGTAAATGTTCTGGTTGCTGGTTGGTGTTGTGGTTGTGTGTAAATGTTCTGGTTGTTGTTGTGGTTGTGTGTAAATGTTCTGGTTGCTGGTTGGTGTTGTGGTTGTGTGTAAATGTTCTGGTTGCTGGTTGGTGTTGTGGTTGTGTGTAAATGTTCTGGTTGGTGTTGTGGTTGTGTGTAAATGTTCTGGTTGCTGGTTGGTGTTGTGGTTGTGTGTAAATGTTCTGGTTGGTGTTGTGGTTGTGTGTAAATGTTCTGGTTGCTGGTTGGTGTTGTGGTTGTGTGTAAATGTTCTGGTTGCTGGTTGGTGTTGTGGTTGTGTGTAAATGCTCTGGTTGCTGGTTGGTGTTGTGGTTGTGTGTAAATGTTCTGGTTGTTGTGGTTGTGTGTAAATGTTCTGGTTGCTGGTTGGTGTTGTGGTTGTGTGTAAATGTTCTGGTTGCTGGTTGGTGTTGTGGTTGTGTGTAAATGTTCTGGTTGGTGTTGTGGTTGTGTGTAAATGTTCTGGTTGCTGGTTGGTGTTGTGGTTGTGTGTAAATGTTCTGGTTGCTGGTTGGTGTTGTGGTTGTGTGTAAATGTTCTGGTTGGTGTTTGTGGTTGTGTGTAAATGTTCTGGTTGCTGGTTGGTGTTGTGGTTGTGTGTAAATGTTCTGGTTGGTGTTGTGGTTGTGTGTAAATGTTCTGGTTGCTGGTTGGTGTTGTGGTTGTGTGTAAATGTTCTGGTTGCTGGTTGGTGTTGTGGTTGTGTGTAAATGTTCTGGTTGCTGGTTGGTGTTGTGGTTGTGTGCGGAATCAGGGAGAGTTCACATGGCGTCTCCCCAGAGGTGGTCACGATCAAGTCACTCCTAAAGGATTCGCCCTGAGGCTCATTTTATGCCAGAGTGGGATTGCGTCACCTGTTTAGATGTTTTCTGAACGTCTTGTCCCAGCTTTCAGGATCTGAGGGTGCTCTGCTCTGGAAACTGAACTGGTTTGAAGGTTCTCGTACTGGTTTATCATATTTTCTGGGTGTGATGTTCTGCAGCAGACCAGACTTCACAGCCCTCATTGTAAAAAGCTGTGTTCTCATATTAGAAGCTGTTTGCACACTCTCAGATAGCGAGCGGCCCAGATGCCTGCTGGAGAAGAACTTATCTCCGACCCCCCCCCCCGGGATGAGCAGCAGCCAGGCGAGGAGATAACTCCTATCTCACCAGCAGAGCCCAAATCCACCACCGCCTCTGTATGCAGTAAAATCAGAGATGGATAGAGTGAACACGGCCAGTTTAAACTACCGGGGGGAGAAGATCAGAGGTGTTCTGGTAGCTTCTTCTACTTATTGACACCATCATTGAGTCTTCAGGTGGGATTTCAGACGTATTTAAAAACATTACAACTAGTTAAATACATGTTGGCCACTGTGCGGCTAATTAACAGCTTAGTTAATTAATTAGTTAGTCCTCTGCACATGGAGGAATTTGACCTCCACATTTAACTCACCTGTGCAGTGAACCACCCACAGTGGGACCAGAACCTTCTGCAAAGCTTCTCTGTGAAGTAATGAATAAGTACTGATGTATTTGGTAAAATGACCAATTTACAGTCTAACAGTTTACATTGGTGGTGGTGGGGTTTATAGTGGTGGTGGTGTTTACAGTGGTGGTGGTGTTTACAGTGGTGGTGGTGGTGATGTTTACAGAGGTGTTGATAGTGTTTACAGTGGTGATGATGGTGTTTACAGTGGTGTTGATAGTGTTTACAGTGGTGATGATGGTGTTTACAGTGGTGGTGATGATGTTTACAGTGGTGATGGTGTTTACAGTGGTGGTGATGGTGTTTACAGTGGTGATGATGGTGTTTACAGTGGTGGTTATGGTGTTTATAGTGGTGGTGGTGGTGATGTTTACAGTGGTGATGATGGTGTTTACAGTGGTGGTGATGATGTTTACAGTGCTGGTTATGGTGTTTACAGTGGTGGTGGTGATGGTGTTTACAGTGGTGGTGGTGGGGTTTATAGTGGTGGCGGTGTTTACAGTGGTGGTGATGGTGTTTACAGTGGTAGTGGTGATGTTTACAGTGGTGGTGATGATGTTTACAGTGGTGGTGATGTTGTTTACAGTGGTGGTGTTGGTGTGTACAGTGGTGGTGATGGTAACCAGGGGTCTCCATGTCTACAGCATTAATCTACACATTGTATTTACTATGAAACCCACCAGTGAAGCTACACGTGTCTTCTGAGTTTATCTGGATGTTGATGGTAAAATGTGGAAGATCTGAAAATACTAGGTTTTTGTTTTGCATGTACATTGAAGTTTTATTTCCAGTAAAAAGTTCAATAAAACAGAATAAACTAGTCTAACACTGTGATTCCAGCAGAAACACACATGCCACCTAGTTGTAAGATAATGCTATTAGATTGTCAGCTCCTCTCACCTGCAGTGAATTACGGTGAGTAACGTTACAGTAACGTTATAGATCTTCAGTTCAGGTCCTGCAATTTTCCCCACTGACATATAAGAATCACCTGTTATGCACCTTCAGCTCCTGTAGGAGGCGCTGAGCTCCCTGTGGTGGCCACCTACCAGGACCTTACTGAGTCTCCCGGTCCATCAAGCTGCTGTCCACGCTGCACACGGCGGTCACTCTGCGTATTATCTGACATCACAAATTATTATTGCTCGTAATAATGTGACTGTATATAATTGAGTGTAATTTAGTTAAACGGTCTCACAACATCAGCATTCAGCGTAAACACCCAGTACGAGTCAGTACCTCACACTTACCTGGGCGATACCTTAGACTTACCAGCTCCTGACTCATGTAATCAGAGTCCTGAAGGCCTTGGATCAGGTTCACTGGGAACCAGAGCAGTCGGAGCAGCCTGGCTGATAATGATAATCATAATAATTGAAGATGAATCATCAGTGATTCCCCAGATCTGCACTTCTGACAGGTGTATGTTCTTACCCAGTCAGATAATCAGATGGTAGGAGAAGCTTCTCCTGTCTGGAGGTGATGCTGTCAAACCAGCAGGTGCTGATGTTCTGGTAGCAGGCTGTACAAGCAAATCTGATATATGTAAATATATATGTATATGTGTGTGCTTTGACTGCTCAGTACTTCATTAAGCTAAATCAAGATTTGCTGCTGAACTGAATACATTCATACAATGTCTGGGGCGTCCAGGAGAAATCTGGAACCTAACTTTGTTCTTCAAACTGGATCAAGATCTGATCTACTTCTCTCACAATAACATATTCATGTTACTTTGTATTGTATGTCTGATTATTTACATCTGTTCTTATCAGATCTGCTCTTCACTTTTACACTATTAAATCATAGTACATTTCACAATATAAGATCATATATTTAGAGCACATATACCTAAATATAAAATATTAGGCTTGTGTAGAGTATATGGATCTTTCATAACTGTTTAACATAATACCCTTTAAAAAAAGAGCAAAATAAGGATATGAGCCCTTTAAGTATATAATATTTAGTATAACTTTTGAAACAGGCAATATTTTATTTTATGTTTTATTTTCAGTGTGTTACATTCAGTACATAAACAGATGTTGTGTATTAAGTTGTGTTGAAATGTGTCTCTGTAGAAAATCAGCAACAAGTCATAATTTACAAATATTAGTTTTTCGATCAACAACAATCAAAAACGGGACACGGTGCCACAGTTCGTACCAAAGCTTGGATGATCCTAAGAGGTGGTCTTAGCCTGGATTCAGCTGAATCTGGAAGGTTCTGAATTATGCCGGGATCAGATTACATCATAATGTTGCTGCTACGGTATCCTTGGTGGTTGCTGTGGTGTTGCTAAATGTTTGCTATGGGATCCTAGGTGGTTGCTATGGTGTTGCTAGATAGTTGCTATTGTATCCTAGATGGTTGCTATGGTGTTGCTAAGTGGTTGCTATGGGATCCTAGATGCTTGGTATTTTGTTGCCTGTCAGTTGCTATGGGATCCTAGGTGGTCGCTATAGTATCCTAGGTGGTTGCTATGGTATCCTAGGGGGTTGCTATTGTGTTGCTAGATGGTTGCTATGTTATCCTTGGTGGTTGCTGGGGTGTTGCCTGTCCTTTTCTATGGTATCCTAGGGGGTTGCTATGTTGTTGCTAGATGGTTGCTATGTTATCCTTGGTGGTTGCTGGGGTGTTGCCTGTCCTTTTCTATGGTATCCTAGGGGGTTGCTATGGTGTTGCTAGATGGTTGCTATGTTATCCTTGGTGGTTGCTGCGGTGTTGCCTGTCCTTTTCTATGGAATCCTATGTGGTTTACATGGGGTTGATAGTTGGTGGCTATGGAATCCTTGGTGGTTGCTGGGGTATTGCTAGGCAGCTGCTATATTATGCCAGGTGGTTGCTATGGTAGACAAGGTGGTTGCTAGGGTTTTGCTAATTTGTTGCTATGAGATCCTAGGTGATTGCTATGTTGTTGCTAAGTGGCTGCTATGGTGTTGATAGGTGGTTGCTAGGATGTTGCTGGGTGATTGCTATGGTATCCTAGGTGGATGCTAACATATTGCAAGGATGTTGCTATGGTGTACAAGGTGTTTACTGAGTGTTATGGGTGAACACAACAGGCCAGAGTGAAGACGACAGGTCGTAGGTGAAGACAGCGGAAGTGGGCAATGACAGCATGAAAGACCCTCAGTCTGAACTTCAGGTGTGAGACCTCCTTTGATGTCTGTCCTGCCCTGAATGAAGAGCTGGACTCTGCGCTCTAATAAAAGACTGAGTGGCTTCAGTGATGGTTGTGATATTGGTGGAGTAAAGCGACTTCGAGACTGTATCACACCAACCTGGGCATCAAGAGCAGTGGTTGCCATGGCAATAGGAGCATGCTGAGCGTGATGTTCTCCACGCTGAGGAACGAGCGCAGTAATAACCGGGTGATGTGGAATACAGTCGCTCAGCCGGGCTGTTTAACAGAGGAGCTCTACAGAAACCGGAATTTTCCTGCATCATTCAGAGCATTAGAGCAGTTCAGATCTGGTCACAGTGGAGGTGAATGGAACCAGACGTCCTCCTCTAAAAGCTTCTCACAGAAAGTTCTTACAGTAGATGTTATAAATACACTGTCTGATTCTGAGACGCTGTTGTTTGGGTTGCAGGTCGATGAAGTCATATACGACATTAAAGGAAACTGTTTAAGAAAAGAACAAACTCTGTTTGGAGACTGTAAGATGATAAATCCAACACTGAATGTCTTCTGGGATTATTTTTAATTTCACAGTGTTGTTGCTGTTAGTCATTCACTGAAACCTGTCAGTGATTAAGGGGATGTGTTTCTAACTTGCCAACCAATCAGAGGCTTCATTTCTAATTTGTTTAACCAATTAGAGGCATTGTTTCTAATTTGTTGACCAATTAGAGGCTGCATTCCTAATTTGTTAACCGATTAGAGGCTGTGTTTCTAACTTGTCAATCAATTAGAGCCTGTGTTTCTAACTTGTTGATCTATCAGAGGCTGTGTTTCTAACTTGCCAACCAATAGGAGCCTGTGTTTCTAACTTGCCAACCAATTAGAGGCAGTGTTTCTAACTTGTTGACCTATCATAGGCTGTGTTTTTAACTTGTCAATCAACTAGAGTCTGTGTTTCTAACTTGTTGACCAACCAGAGGCTGAATTTCTAGTTTGTTAACCAATTAGAGGCAGTGTTTCTAACTTGTTGACCAATCAGAGGTTGTGTTTCTAACTTGTTGACCAGTTAGAGCCTGTGTTTCTAACTTGTTGACCAATTAGAACCTGTGTTTCTGAGTGAGTGATTAAGTGAGTGAGTGAGTGATTAAGTGAGTGAGTGAGTGATTAAGTGAGTAATTAAGTGAGTGAGTGATTAAGTGAGTGAGTGATTAAGTGAGTGAGTGAGTGATTAAGTGAGTGAGTGAGTGATTAAGTGAGTGAGTGATTAAGTGAGTGAGTGAGTGAGTGATTAAGTGAATGAGTGAGTGATTAAGTGAGTGAGTGAGTGATTAAGTGAGTGAGTGAGTGATTAAGTGAGTGAGTGAGTGAGTGAGTGAGTGATTAAGTGAGTGAGTGAGTGAATGATTAAGTGAGTGAGTGAGTGAGTGAGTGATTAAGTGAGTGAGTGAGTGAGTGATTAAGTGAGTGAGTGAGTGATTGAGTGAGTGAGTGAGTGATTGAGTGAGTGAGTGAGTGATTGAGTGAGTGATTAAGTGAGTGAGTGAGTGATTAAGTGAGTGATTAAGTGAGTGATTAAGTGATTAAGTGAGTGATTAAGTGATTAAGTGAGTGAGTGAGTGAGTGAGTGATTAAGTGAGTGAGTGAGTGATTAAGTGAGTGAGTGAGTGAGTGATTAAGTGAGTGAGTGATTAAGTGAGTGAGTGAGTGATTAAGTGAATGAGTGAGTGAGTGATTAAGTGAGTGAGTGAGTGAGTGAGTGATTAAGTGAGTGAGTGAGTGAATGATTAAATGAGTGAGTAAGTGATTAAGTGAGTGAGTGAGTGAGTGAGTGATTAAGTGAGTGAGTGAGTAAGTGAGTGAGTGATTAAGTGAGTGAGTGAGTGATTAAGTGAGTGATTAAGTGAGTGATTAAGTGAGTGATTAAGTGATTAAGTGAGTGATTAAGTGAGTGAGTGAGTGATTAAGTGAGTGAGTGAGTGATTAAGTGAGTGAGTGAGTGATTGAGTTAGTGAGTGAGTGAGTGAGTGTGTGAGTGAGTGATTGATTGAGTGAGTGATTAAGTGAGTGAGTGAGTGAGTGAGTGAGTGAGTGAGTGAGTGATTAAGTGAGTGAGTGAGTGAGTGAGTGAGTGATTAAGTGAGTGAGTGAGTGAGTGAGTTAGTGATTAAGTGAGTGAGTGAGTGAGTGAGTGAGTGAGTGAGTGAGTGAGTCCTGGTGTTGGAGATTGATTTTATTTCTGAAAAGAAGAGAAAGTATCAGTTCTCACTTCCTGCCAGACACGGAGGAGCGAGCACCAATCAGGAAGCTGTCAGGACTGTCAGTCCCAGAACTCTTTCAGAGACTTACTGACCTGCACTGCTCACCTCATCTACATCCATCATCATCATCATCATCATCATCATCATCATCATCATCATCATCATCTACATCCATCATCATCATCATCATCATCATCATCATTATCATCTACATCCATCATCATCATCATCATCATCATCATCTACATCCATCATCATCATCATCTTCATCCATCATCATCTACATCCATCATCATCTACATCCATCATCATCATCATCATCATCATCATCATCATCATCATCATCATCATCTACATCCATCATCATCATCATCATCATCATCATCATTATCATCTACATCCATCATCATCATCATCATCATCATCATCTACATCCATCATCATCATCATCTTCATCCATCATCATCTACATCCATCATCATCATCATCTACATCCATCATCATTATCATCTACATCCATCATCATCATCATCTTCATCATCATCATCTACATCCATCATCATCATCATCTACATCCATCATCATCATCATCATCATCATCATCATCATCATCATCATCATCTACATCCATCATCATCATCATCTACATCCATCATCATCATCATCATCATCATCATCATCATCATCATCATCATCATCTACATCCATCATCATCATCATCTTCATCCATCATCATCTACATCCATCATCATCATCATCATCATCATCATCTACATCATCTACATCCATCATCATCATCATCATCATCATCATCATCTACATCCATCATCATCATCATCTACATCCATCATCATCATCATCATCTACATCCATCATCATCTACATCCATCATCATCATCATCTTCATCCATCATCATCATCATCATCATCATCATCTACATCCATCATCATTATCATCTACATCCATCATCATCATCATCTACATCCATCATCATCATCATCATCATCATCATCATCTACATCCATCATCATCATCATCATCATCATCATCTACATCCATCATCATCATCATCTACATCCATCATCATCATCATCATCATCATCATCATCTACATCCATCATCATCATCATCATCATCATCATCATCATCATCATCATCATCATCATCCATCATCATCTACATCCATCATCATCATCATCTACATCCATCATCATCATCATCTACATCCATCATCATCATCATCATCATCTACATTCATCATCATCATCATCATCTACATCCATCATCATCATCATCATCTACATCCATCATCATCATCTACATCCATCATCATCATCATCTACATCCATCATCATCATCATCATCATCATCATCTTCATCATCATCTACATCCATCATCATCATCATCTTCATCCATCATCATCATCATCATCTACATCCATCATCATCATCATCATCATCATCATCATCTCAGAGGCTATGTTTCTAACTTGTTGACCAATTAGAGCCTGTGTTTCTAATTTGCTGACCAATCAAAGGTTGTGTTTCTAACTTGTTGACCAATCAGAGCCTGTGTTTCTAATTTGCTGACCAATCAGAGGTTGTGTTTCTAACTTGTTGACCAATCAGAGGCTATTTTTCTAACTTGTTGACCAATTAGAGCCTGTGTTTCTAACTTGTTGACCAATTAGAGCCTGTGTTTCTAACTTGTTGACCAATTAGAGCCTGTGTTTCTAATTTGTTGACCAATCAGAGGTTGTGTTACTAACTTGTCAATGTTAGTGAGTGAGTGATTAAGTGAGTGAGTGATTGAGTGAGTGAGTGAGTGATTAAGTGAGTGATTGAGTGAGTGAGTGAGTGAGTGAGTGATTAAGTGAGTGAGTGAGTGATTGAGTGAGTGAGTGAGTGAGTGAGTGATTAAGTGAGTGAGTGAGTGAGTGATTAAGTGAGTGAGTGAGTGAGTGAGTGAGTGAGTGAGTGAGTGAGTAAGTGAGTGAGTGAGTGAGTGATTAAGTGAGTGAGTGAGTGAGTGAGTGAGTGATTAAGTGAGTGAGTGAGTGAGTTAGTGAGTGAGTGAGTGAGTGAGTGAGTGAGTGAGTGAGTGAGTGAGTGAGTGAGTGAGTGAGTCCTGGTGTTGGAGATTGATTTTATTTCTGAAAAGAAGAGAAAGTATCAGTTCTCACTTCCTGCCAGACACGGAGGAGCGAGCACCAATCAGGAAGCTGTCAGGACTGTCAGTCCCAGAACTCTTTCAGAGACTTACTGACCTGCACTGCTCACCTCATCTACATCCATCATCATCATCATCATCATCATCATCATCATCATCATCTACATCCATCATCATCATCATCATCATCATCATCATTATCATCTACATCCATCATCATCATCATCATCATCATCATCTACATCCATCATCATCATCATCTTCATCCATCATCATCTACATCCATCATCATCATCATCTACATCCATCATCATTATCATCTACATCCATCATCATCATCATCTTCATCCATCATCATCATCATCTACATCCATCATCATCATCATCATCATCATCATCATCTACATCCATCATCATCATCATCATCATCATCCATCATCATCTACATCTACATCCATCATCATCATCATCATCATCATCATCATCATCATCATCTACATCCATCATCATCATCATCTTCATCCATCATCATCTACATCCATCATCATCATCATCTACATCCATCATCATCATCATCTTCATCCATCATCATCTACATCCATCATCGTCATCATCTACATCCATCATCATCATCATCATCATCTACATCCATCATCATCATCATCTTCATCATCATCATCATCATCATCATCATCTACATCCATCATCATCATCATCTTCATCCATCATCATCATCATCATCATCATCATCTACATCCATCATCATCATCATCATCATCATCATCATCATCATCATCATCATCATCTTCATCCATCATCATCATCATCATCATCATCATCATCATCATCTACATCCATCATCATCTTCATCCATCATCATCATCATCATCATCATCATCATCATCATCATCTACATCCATCATCATCATCATCTTCATCATCATCATCATCATCTTCATCCCACTGGATCACAACTCATTCATAAATAATCATTCATAAACTTCATCACACGCTCATATCCAGAGAGACCTACAGTTTATCTGTACACAG
>CM038702.1:1333122-1378122 GCA_021613375.1 Megaleporinus macrocephalus
AAGAGTTTTCAACCTCTGAAGAGATCGGACTTCACTGATCCACTGAGTCGAAGTCCAAACCTTAATCAAGTAGACATGTTGAAGTAGAACCTGTTGCTTTGTGGTGTTCATGCTAGAAGGTCCTCCAACATAACAGAGTTGAAGAAGTCCTGTACTGAGAAACAGGCTGAGATGACTTTACGTCTAGGGCTGGTCTACAATTACAGGAACCAGGAGTCATTGCTGCTCAAGAGGGTCACACCAGTTCCTGAAATCAGGGCTTCACATACCTTTGCCAACATAGACTTATAGGGTCTGTCTAAAACCCTACTGAGTGTGTATGTAGGCTGTCTAGGTAGTGAGTGTGTAAGTAGGCTGTCTAGGTAGTGAGTGTGTAAGTAGGCTGTCTAGGTAGTGGGTGTAAGTAGGCTGTCTAGGTAGTGAGTGTGTAAGTAGCTGTCTAGGTAGTGAGGTTGTTGTAAGTAGTGTCTAGGTAGTGAGTGTGTGTAAAGTAGCAGTGTTCTCTCCTCATCTCTCAATCTTTAATAAACAGATTAATGAGCGACGCTCTAGCTTGTTCCGCCCACTGCAGCACCACCCGGTTGTTTAAGTGGTTGCTAAGTTACCGCCGGCATCCAAAATCAATAGACCAAGGTTTAAAATCCACTACCATTATATGCTATGTCTGTGAGTATAAGTGTAAATGGTGAAGCGACTCGTTACTCAGAGTTGATAATTAAAGACTGTTTTGTGTCGTTTATAGACCAGAAATCACATTAAAACTCTCCAGAGATCAAAATAACATTTTAAAACCTCTTTCCACCTGCTCCCCATTGATCAGCCTGTGTTGCTCACTGGGATTTGTCTTGCGCGCCTGAGGAATAGTGCAATATTTTAAATAATCAGGTGTAAATAAGGTTCATCAGTAGCAGATGCTTTAAGGTATGTAAGTATTGGACGTTACTGTCGGCTGACGGCATACTTGATGAACAATGCTGCCTATGTAGGAGCTCAGTAGGATTTGAAACAGACCCCAGGTGTTACGTTAGACTATTAACTATATCTGTGTTAATTGGTTAATTAGGTTCTCTGTATCTTTTGCTATGAGGTAAATGAGGATCTGATTATGTTCTATGTAGAACCTATAACAAACTTTCAAGCAACACTGTATTTCAAGCTCTCGGTCTTGGGAGTCTGAAATGGTGTACCTCTTCAGAAGAACAGTGTTTAGGAACAGACCTGGCTCAGCAGTCTTTTGTTCTTGTCCGTGAAGACGGGTCGGGTGTAGACATACACTGGAGCCATGTGAGTCCTCTTGGGCAGGGCTGCCACTCGCAGGGCCTCTTGCACTCGATTTCGGACCATCAGGGCAGCGGAGCGGCGGTCCCCCAGTGACGCCTGCAGGTAGACCGAGGGAAACAGCGCCGTGCTCACCTCCCACAACCACAGCAGCATCTCGTTCTGCTTCTGCACCTCCTTCGAGCAGCGTCCCGTGTAGCCTGGCAGCTCCCAGCCGTAGTTGTAGCAGTTGGGGAAGAGGTAGAAGCCCCAGAGGTAGCGTGGTCTCAAGTGGGTGCCCAGCGTTAAAGTCTCCAGCATGTAGCTTTTGGCAGCGGCCTGGAAGCGGCGCTTGGCCAGAGAGACCGCCTGCCGGTTTGTCAGGGATGGGTGCTTGTAGCGGGCATAGCTGATGGACAGGGTATGGTAGATCCTCTTGGAACCCCAGTTCCTCTCCCACAGGGGTCGCCAGGCCTCCCAGTCAATTACAGCCAGGCCAGGGGAGCTCTTGGAGGGTATGTAGTGCATGATATCTGCCCTGGCTTTCTCCAGACTGGCGTGCAGGTTGCCTCTCTGGGGGATGCCGCCATTGAACTGTCTCCTGGATTCCAGGTTCACGTAAGGGTACAGGCCCAAGCGGTCAGGGTAGAACAGGACGAGGAACTGATCCGGGATTTGGCTGGGTTACTCACGCTGTGGAAGGAAGAAGTGTCCAGAGAGATGTTGTACCTGTTGCAGACAAGGTCAGGGATATTCCAGGTCACCATGAATGGATGCCCGTCAAAGAATGGAGGGGCAGTACTGGGCGGGGACTGACTGGAGGGGACTGAGCTGAGAGAGAACACGCCGGTCAGGGACAGCGACAGGACAGGCAGCATAAGCGCAGAGTTCTTGCTCGTCGAACCGGACAAGCCCATTCTCTTGCCTGTTGGAGGGAAATTGGTCAGATTTTTATCCCATAGCTGTACAAACACTCATCTGAATGTAAAGACATAAAAACGTCTCAGTAATTTTGGTTTCCTTTGGGAAAAGTAACACAATCACTGGTTTACTGACAAATTCTGTTTTTTTTTTAAGTGAAAAGAAGTAAAACAACCTCAAACTGTCTCAAACAGAAGGAGCCTGGCAATCTTTACCTCTTTAAAAGGGTTTAAAAGCCATTGATGGTTTAAAAGGGTCTAAAAACCATTGAGGGTTTAAAGGGGTTTAGAAACCATTGAGGGTTTTAAAGGGTTTAAAAGCCATTGACGATTTAAAAGGGTTTAAAAACTATTGAGGATTTAAAAGGGTTTAAAAACTATTGATGGTTTAAAAGGGTCTAAAAACCATTGAGGGTTTGAAAGGGTTTAAAACCCATTGAGGGTTTAAAAGGGGTTAAAAACCATTGAGGGTTTAAAGGGGTTAAAAACCATTGAGGGTTTAAAGGGGTTCAAAGCCATTGAGGGTTTAAAGGGGTTAAAAACCATTGAGGGTTTAAAAGGGGTTAAAAACCATTGAGGGTTTAAAGGGGTTAAAAACCATTGAGGGTTTAAAGGGGTTAAAAACCATTGAGGGTTTAAAGGGGTTCAAAGCCATTGAGGGTTTGAAAGGGTTTGAATTCTTTCTGCTCTGGTCCACTTGTTAAGACTCGGGATGTTAAGACGTTCGGGATTAAGCCTCTACTGGGTCGGCCGAGGCCCTCGTTGTTTGAGCAAATCCCAAAAGTCTGAAAATAAGACTCGATTATCATTCCAGCTCTTTCCTGGTCGTGAGAAAGAAAAGAGGAAACAGCTGCTAACAAACAAAGTTTGGAATCAGATCGAACGTTAGCACCGCTGCTAAAAGATAAACTGGTTCTTTGTGGATCAGCTTGATAAACGATGTGGGTTTTATAGGAAGTTTCTTGCTATGAAGCCACATCTTCGTGTTTCAGTTGTCAGGCTTGTCGGTTAAACAGGGGCTGATGAAGAAAGCTAAGATGGACATAAAAACAGCTAAGAAGCAGAAGTTCATCCTATAAAACCCCTAGACAGTATCAGTACGTATAGTTTTATTGGATGTTTCCTGCTATGAACCTATTCTTGCTATGTTAGCTCTTTATCTTTATCTGATCTTAGTCGGCCTCTGACTGACTGACAAGCCTGACGACCGAAATACGAGGACCAGTTGTTTTTCTTCTTTGGTTTAAAAATCGTGACTTGAGTTTTTAAACGTTTCTGCTTCTCTTTAGGAAAGCGCTGGAGTGGTGAGGAGAGATAACAAGACTTTTATAGAGAAACTTTTGATCCAGAAATGAAATGTTCAGGCTATAACAAGCAGATATCTGTACAAGTTTATTCTATATCTTAATTAACTTAGAATTTATATATTAAGTAAAGGGGTTTTAAGAATTCCAGTACTTGGCAAACATGATTTATCAGCTTTTTCTAAACCCCCCCACCCCCCCCCCCCCCCCCCCCCCCCCCCCCCTCCCCCCCCCCCCCCCCCCACGCTTCTGCAGTTGTACTGTTTTGGCTTCTTGAGGGTTTTGTTTGAATCTTTATCCTGTTCCTAATCTTCTACGCCTCTGATTCTTGACTTGACTTTAGAGGACTCAACTTCAAAGCGTGAGAAAAGATCCTTGTCCCCCACCCGTTTTTTTTGCTTAAATATAGGTGGGGAAAAATAAATAAAGGTATAAGTTAACAGGAAGGCAGGGGGTCAAGGGGGGTTTTAAGGTTAAAAAGATTTAGTCTCCGGTGTTCTACTCTTGCTTCTGCTTTTTTTTTTTCTTTTTTTTGGGTGGGTTCTTGGTTAATTTAAATTCTTTTTTAGCGGCGCCATAATTCTTTTTATTGGGGGGAAGGGGTTTATTTTTTTTTAAACTGGGGTTTTATTTATGTTTTTTTTTTTCCTTTTTACAACATTATTTGGGGCTTTTTTTGTTTAATTTTGGGGGTGTGGGTGGTGGGACCTGTTCTTAACCGGGTGCAGCACCTTACACCACCACTGACAGAGATCAGAATACACAGCACTACTTCCTCATCCTCACATACTGAACTGATTCAGGTGACTCACTATCACCTCTACAGGTACAAAGTGGTACTACAGTGACTCACTATCACCTCTTCAGGTACAAAGTGGTATTACAAGACAGAATGGGTTGGGTCTAGCTGGTTAGCATGTTAACTTCAGTAGATATCTCTGCAACATGATTCACAGGTGTCTTTCACACCATTACAACTGTAACTTCTTTTTATGATTGTGAGCTCCATTTCTTCTTCATGAATCCACAGCTCTTGCCTTTGGATTATCAAAATTAACTAAATGGATTATCTGCCTCTTTTAGTCTTTGGTTTTTGTCAAGTTCATGTAATTTTTTGATGACTCTTTCATGCAGATCATGTTTGTACAACCAGTACAGTACAGTACAGTAGTACTGTGCACCATCGTTCCTGCATCCTTGAGATCTTTCTTGATCTTCCAGATTTTAGCTTGACTTCTATTTCCTTTAATAACAGCTGGAGATGCTTTGATATCATTTTACAGCCTCATCTGCTTTTTACAACCAGTCAGCTTCATTATCAGACCTTCATCCAGCTGCTCACAGGATTATTGAAGAGTAGCACACAGTTTTCCATCAGCCAAACATTTCCTAATGACAACTGTGGACATGCTAGTTCAGTTCTAATGAGTCAATTAAGTCTTAACGAGGTAGTTAAGTTCATTACAGGCGTATCCAAACTTTTGTACACGTACAATTCTATTTTCCACTATACAGAAAACTCTTTTTTTTACTTCTTTTCCTTAAAAAAACATCCGCTCCGTCTCTCCTGCGCATTATTTCTTATCTGACTGAAACAAGAGTGACAACAAAAGTACCTGTGATCAGTACAGTACCTGGACATCACTTCACACCACTGTCCAGCTGTCCAGCCCTGGAACACAACAGTCTCTGGAGTGAAAGGAAGCTGCCAAAACAAGCCTGGTCCAAAATACACGAGAGAGAGAGAGAGAGAGAGAGAGGTGAGAGAGAGAGAGGAGAGAGAGAGAGAGACAAACAGAGAGGGACGGGAGAGGGTGGAGAGGAGACAAACAGACGAAGGGAGGGAAGCAGAGGGAGGCGAGGGAGGGAGAGAGGGAGACACAACAGAGAAGAGGGAGGGAGAGAAGGAGGGAGGGGAGGGAGGGAGAGGGAGAGAAGAGGAGGGAAGGGCGAGCGATAGCGGAGAGGGAGGGAGAGGGAGAGAGTGAGAGGGAGAAGGGAGAGACAAACAGAGAGGGAGAAGGGAAGAGAGGAGGGGGGAGAGAAGGAGGGGAGGAGAGAGGGAGGAGAGAAACAGACGGAGAAAGAGAGAGGGGGGAGAGAAGGAGGGGGGAGAGAGGGAGAGAGAAAAACAGAAGGAGAAAGAGAGAGCGAGTCACATGTTGGGCATGAGAGAGAAAGAGATATGTGAGGAGGAGAGAGAGGGTGAGAGACAGGGAGAAAAAGAAAAGAAAGAGGGAGAGAGAGGGAAAAAACGAGGCCAGAGGCAGAGAGAGAAGAAAGAGAGAGAAGAGAGACAGAGAGAGAGAGGGAGAGAGAGAAACAGAGGGAGAAAGAGAGGGAGTGGGCATGAGAGAGAAAGAGATATGTGAAGGAGAGGGAGAGTAAGGGAGAGAGAGAGAGTGAGAGAGAGAAAGAGAGAAAGAGAGAGAGAGGAAGAGAGAGGGAGAGAGAGACAAAGACAGGGACGAGGGGAGAGAGAGAAGAAGAGTAAGAGAGAGGAGAGTATAACGAGAGGGAGTGAGTGGAGAGAGAGAGAGAGAGAGAGACGAGCGGGAGAGGAGAGAGCGACACAGGAGAGAGGAGATAGTAGTTGAGTAGAGAGAGAGCGTAAGTGAGAGAGAGGAGAGAGAGTGGAGAGAGAGGAGAGAGAGTGAGAGAGGACGTGAGAGAGGAGGGAAAGAGAGAGAAGGATGAGAGGAGAGAGAGTAAGAGTGGAGAGAGAGAGTGAAAGAGAGAGTGTGAGGTGAAAAAGAGGATTAAGAGAAGAGGATGTGTGGTGTGTTATAGGATATGAGAGAGTGAGATGTGAAGAGAGAGGAGAGAGAGTAAGAGAGCGATGAGAGCGAGAGAGAGAGAGTAAGAGAGAGAGAGAGAGAGAGCGAGAGAGAGAGGAGAGAGAGAGTGAAGAGAGAGTTGAGAGTGAGAGAGCGTAGAGGAGAGCGAGACGAGAGTAAGAGAGAGTGAGTAGGAGAGAGAGAAGCGAGTGAGGATGAGAAGCGAGGATGTGAGTCGAGAGAGTGGAGACGAGAGCAAGAGAGAGAGAGAGAGAGGAGACGAGAGTATGTGAAGAGTGAGAGAGAGAGAGAGAGATCAGTAGAGAGGGAGAGAGGAGAGAGAGAGAGAGAGAGAGAGAAGAGTAGGAGATGCTGAGCGAGGGAGAGAGGAGAGAGTGAGAGAGAGAGAGGGATATAGAGAGTGACGAGAGAGACGATGAGAGGATGAGAGAGAGGAGTGAGAGAGAGAGACGAGATATGAGAGAGTGGAGAAGAGAGAGTAAGAGATGAGTAGAAAGGAGTAGAGAAGCGAGAGGGAGACGAGAGAGAGAGAGTGAGAGAAGAAAGAGAGTATGCGAGAGATGAGAGGAGTAGAGAAGCGATTTGAGGAGAGAGGAGAGAGAGTGTATTTGAGCAGAGTGAGATGAGAGAGAGAGTCCAAGAGAAGAGACGTACGTGAGAGAGAGAGAGAGAGAGAGTAAAGTAGAGAGAGAGTACGCGAGATGAGACGAGCAGATGAGAGAAGAGAGTAGAGCAGACGCGAGAGCGAGAGAGAGAGATAGTACGAAGAGGGATAGAGAGATGAGAGAGAGGAGGTACGTAAGAGGGGATAGAGAGAGAGAGAGAGAGATGAGTGAGAAGAGAGAGAGAGAGTAGAGAGAGAGAGTAGGAGAGTGAGAGAGTGAGAGTGACGAGAGGAGAACGATTAGTAGAGGGAGAGGGATCTGCAGAGAGTGAGAGAGAGAGACAGAGTTTGTAGTAGAGGGATATGAGAGAGTATGAGGAGACGAGAGAGAAAGTATTAGATGAGAGAGAGTGGAGTATGAGAGAGTGAGAGAGAGAAGTATTAGTAGTAGAGAGAGAGAGAGTGAGAGAGTGAGAGAGAGTGAGAGAGGGATATGAGAGTGAGAGAGAGAGAGAGTACGAGAGAGAGAGAGAGGAGTACGAGAGGAGAGAGAGAGAGTAAGAGAGATGCTGAGTTTAGAAAGAGGGATATGCAGACGAGAGAGGAGAGATTAGTAGCAGAGATGGTGAGATGAGAGAGAGACGAGAAGAGAGAGACAGAGTAGAAGAGAGATAATGAGAGTGAGAGAGAGAGAGAGTAGTACGAGGAGAGGAGATGGAGGAGACAGAGAGAGGCAGAGTAGTACGTAAGAGGGCATATGAGAGAGAGAGAGAGCGCAGCTAGAGTGAGGTAGAAGAGAGGAGTGAGAGAGAGAGAGAGAGAGGTAGTAGAAGCGACGGAGACGAGAGAGAGAGAGAGTGTAAGTAGAGAGAGAGAGTAGAAAGAGAGAGTAAGAGATGAGAGAGAGACGAAGCGTAGAGAGAGAGTGGAGGAGGAGAGAGTGAGATGGTAAGAGATTTGTAGAAGAGAGGAATGAGAGAGAGGCGCGAGAAGAGAGTAGAGTAGAGAGGAGAGAGTAAGAGTGAGAGAGAAGTGAGAGCGATGTAAGTAGAGAGAGGGATGCGCAGATGGTGCGAGAGAGGTGATGAGAGAGTAGTAGAGAGAGTAGAGAGAGAGAGAGAGAGAGAGCAGAGGTGAGGAGAGTGAGAGGCGGGAGATGAGAGAGAGATGAGAGAGAAGTAAGAGAGAGAGAGAGTGAGAGTATGGAGAGAGCGCTGAGAGAGGAAGAGAGAGAGAGAGAGAGATGTGGAACGTGTGCCGGGTTTGTTTTGGAGGGAAGCAGGAAGACACATGAGGGTGTGATGTCATGGAGCTGCACTGCTCTGACCTCAGCAGATCAGCTGCTCCTCCACACAGGAGCCTCCCTGAACCAGAACCGTGAGCTCCACAGCCAGCTCGGCGTTCCTTTCATCACCTGCTCCTCATTTTTACTCCTGGATGTTGTTTTGCATTCCTCAGATGTTTGTGATAAGGTCTCAGGTGTGATAAGGTCTCAGGTGTGATAAGGTCTCAGGTGGGCTTCCTTAGTGTGACTCTCTCGAGATTTTTTTACCCCAGGGGCCAATGGTTCTGCAGGTTCTGGCAGGCCCAGTGGAGCTTAGCTAGGTGGGGTGGAGTAGGCACACGGTGGTGCACTAGTGATGTTTTTCTGTCTCTGCAGGACGTATCATGGAGCACTCCTCTCTCACACTCGGACTCTGACACTCAGGTGTGAGCGGCTGGACGGGCAGCGACGGGTCTGAAAAACATGTCTGCCTACACAGGCGGATTTCCTGACATTCGAACACGAGGACACGGAGACAGGAGACAGACATACAGCAGGAATTTAAAACCTTACGAAAAACATGGAGGTCCATCAATCTCAGGCGTTTTACCACACTTTACAGAAGAACTCCGTGATACTCACTACACAACCAATTACACAGTGAGTCACATTATTATGACAGCTAATAAACAGAAGGGACACGTTTACAGCAGTAGCGGATGGGGGTCTCGCAGTAAGGTCCTGGTAGGGGGTCACATGTATCTGGGGTATGTGCTGACTGCCAGTGCATCCCACAGCATCTGGATTGGAGCGTGGAGGAGCATCCATTAGAACCACACCCATCCAGGTGGTCCCACAGTGCTCAGTTTGGGTTAAGTGGGGAATTAGGGGTTCCAGGGTAGACTTGGGGGTCTTGGTCAGCTCTTCCAACCAGTGTGGGGACATTTCTTGTCGCGATAGGGTGCTCAGTGTCTGCAGGTCATGCTGGTCCTGCTCTTCCTTCCCAGAGAAAGACAATCGTAACCCACACTACACACAACTCATACACCACCACACATCACCAAACATACCCACACACTCATACACCCACACACACACTACCCCCCCCCCCCCCCCCCCCCCCCCCACCACACACACAACTACACTCTCACATTACCCAACACTACCTCACCCACAACACTACACCCACACTCAACCTTTCACACACATTACCCCCACACACACCTACACCCACACACTCACCTACACCCACACACACACCTAACCCAACATTACCACAACTCACCTACACACCTACACCTACACCCACTCGATTACCCACACTCACACCTTACACGCACATTACCCCACACACACTTACACCCACCACATTACCCCCATCAACCTAATCCCACAATTACCCACACCACACCCTTCACCACAATAACACTCTTCACGCACATTACCCCCACCAACTACATCAACATATATCCCCACACTCACCTACACCCACACACACACCCACACCCGCACATTACCCACACACTCACCTACACCCACACACACACCTACATACGTACACAGCTACTACACACACACATATACCCATGCCTTTAACACACACCACCTTACCCCAACATATCCCAGTTTACACACACACACCTCAAATCATTGTACCACACCTTACCACCAACACACATATACCACACCTCTTACCCACACACACATTATACCACACCTTACCACACAAACACAACTCATATACCCAACTTACCACACACACCTATACTACATAACCTATAGCACACCAACCACACACTATACCCACGCCTTACCCACACACACACACATATACCCACACCTTACCCACACACACACACATATACCCACACCTTACCCACACACATATACCCACACCTTACCCACACACACACATATACCCACACCTTACCCACACACACACACCTATAGCCACGCCTTACCCACACACACACACCTATACTCCCATACCTATAGCCAAACTTACCACCAACACACCTGATATAATATTATAGCCACACTTACCCACACACATAAACCACACCTTACTCACAACAACAACCCTTATAGCCACACTTCCCCCACACATATACCCACATCACACACAATACCCAACCTTACCCAACCCACACACACTTCCTATGGCTTGACCTTACCCACACACATATACCCACACATTACCCACACACAGGGTAGCTATAGAAAAGAATTTAGCCCCCCTCCTGCCAGGTAAATCCTCACTTACCATATATATCCATTTGTACCTGAGCCAAAGGGAAAGTCCACCATATTATTCAATTTTCTAGGTGGAAATATCTCCTTCATTCTGCGCTTCACTTCCTGCATATCTTTCACCTCTCTTTATGTTTCTTATCTCTATCTCTCTCTCTCTCTCTCTCTCTTCTTACCTTCATTTGTTTCTTACTTGCTTTTTCTTTTTTCAATGTAAGTCAATGGAACCAAATGATTTTGGAGCATTTTTATTGGTCCATTCATCATGAAATTTATATACAATGTAAACAACAGCTGTCGTGTTCAAATGACACAGAAAAATGAAAATCACCAAAAATGGAAGTGCATGTTTTTCTTTGGACGGTGATGATATATCCCAATTTTCTTAGCCTGGTGATTCTCGATCCCTCTGTATTTATATACTTTCCCTCCTTTAGCTAAACTAATGGCCCAATTAACTAATTAAGAAGATCCCAATTTCAGCCAAAGCAACAAGAATGAAGCCTGTACTTCCACTTTGTACCACTTGGGGGCAGCATTGTGTTGTCTTGAGTGTTTAGACAGTTCATAGCGGTTAGACCTGGAATCTTACCTCGTCCATATTAATATCCAGTAATATTCCAGACCTGGAGATGTACTAGTGTCCTCCTGTAAGTGAGTATCTATAGAGAGAGTATAGAGGAACTCATACAGTATAGTTTAACAGTATAGTCTTTTATGTAAAGTATATATTTTATTATTTCACAGACAAACTCGAGTCGTTATGGCAGTAAGTCGGTTATATTACCGACTAGCGACTAATAATTAGTATTTCTATACTGTTACCCCGTTAACCCTTTGATCTAAAGTGACCTGACTGAGATTTTACTCTCTGTATATTTATAATTAATTAATTTCATTTGAGCTTCCATGAATTCCTCAGTGTACTCAATTCTGATTTTAGTTTATTATTTACTTTATTAATAATAATCACGTTTATATCACTACTTCTAACTCACACAACACGGCTCAGAATTAACCCTTATGTGTTCACTATGGAGTTTGATACGAACTGATGGTATTTGTAAACATTTGTAGTCAGCAACATATCTACAAACACTGTTTTTGTTTATAAAGTAAATAAATAAGAATTAAAATAATGATTTAAGATCAAAAACAAGATTTTTAATGAACACTCGAGACATAAAAATAAATAAATAAACTGATTTTATTTATTTCGCCTTTAGAAATAAATAATCCTATAATAATCTATTCTGATATATATAAATAATGATATATTGATTAGATTTATGATAATTCAGTACCACTATAGAATCAGATCTCTCTTATAAAGGTTTATAAATGGTTTAAAATGAGTTAATTACTTGCTATTAATAATAAGCAGTTATAACACATGAATAAGCGGAGCAACAGCGACCTGCCGGTAGAATAACAGTGTTTTAGAAACAGTCAGTATTAAACCTCTCAGCTTTCTCTTTATTCCATTCACTCATTTTCACCTTTCTTTCTTTCTTTCTTTCTTTCACTCATTTTCACCTTTCTTTCTTTCTTTCTTTCTTTCACTCTTCCTTTCTTTCTTTCACTCCTTTCTTTCTTTCTTTCTTTCTTTCTTTCACTCATTTTCACCTTTCTTTCTTTCTTTCTTTCTTTCTTTCACTCTTCCTTTCTTTCTTTCACTCCTCCTTTCTTTCTTTCTTTCTTTCTTTCACTCTTCCTTTCTTTCTTTCACTCCTCCTTTCTTTCTTTCTTTCTTTCACTCATTTTCACCTTTCTTTCTTTCTTTCACTCTTCCTTTCTTTCTTTCACTTTTCCTTTCTTTCTTTCACTCCTCCTTTCTTTTTTCTTTCTTTCACTTTTCATTTATTCCATTCACTCATTTTCACCTTCCTTCCTTCCTTTCTTTCTTTCACTCTTTCTTTCTTACTTACTTTCTTTCTTTCCTTCACTTTTCATGTATTCCATTCACTCATTTTTACTTATTTCATTCTTTCTTTCTTTCTTTCTTTCTTTCACTCTTCCTTTATTCCATTCACTCACTTTTACTTTTTTCTTTCTTTCTTTTTTCACTCTTCCTTTATTCCATATATATATATATATATATATATATATATATATATATATATATATATATATATATATATATATATATATATATATATATAAGCAAATTAATACTTGTTTTTAGAATGAAAAGATGTTGTATATTTTAAGAAATAAAGATCAAAACTAGTATTAATGTATATAACCAGGTGTTAGAATCTTATAATATTACTACAACAGTCTCATAATGAGAAATATTACACTTATTAACTACAATTAATATGATTTACTTCACTAATATATAATAATCACACTGCTATAAACTGAACAGCTGCTTTCTTCTTTCTTCCTCTCTTTCTTTTTCATTCGTATGACTGTGCTCCAGATGGGTTCTGTGTGTGGTTCTGTACAGGTGTTATGGTGTGAGATGTTCTGATGGTGTAACTGTTTTAATTACTGGAGGAAATGAAAATTAATTCACTCATTCAGACACACGGCCTGCTCAGACGTTTTAAACCTCTCAGAAGAATCTGGTTCCTCTACAGGACTCCAGGACGGGCTTCAGGATGGGCTCCAGGACGGGCTCCAGGACGGGCTCCAGGATGGGCTCCAGGACGGGCTCCAGGACGGGCTCCAGGACGGGCTCCAGGATGGGCTTCAGGACGGGCTCCAGGACGGGCTTCAGGACGGGCTCCAGGACAGGCTCCAGGACAGGCTCCAGGACGGGCTCCAGGACGGGCTCCAGGACAGGCTCCAGGACGGGCTCCAGGACGGGCTCCAGGACGGGCTCCAGCGCTGATCAGACACGTGGAACAGGTTGAATGTGAGTCTCTGAGTGTGACCTTTGTGCTGGTTTTACAGCCTGAAGGTTTATTAGTGAACCAGACGACCTGAAGCTCAGGAACCTGCAGAGCTGCTCTCCTAACCTGAATCATACAAACACATCACAGACCAGCAGCACCACAGACCTCAACTACTCCTCTTTCACATCTCTCTATCTCTCTCTCTCTCCCTCAACTACTCCTCTTTCACATCTCTCTATCTCTCTCTCTCTCCCTCAACTACTCCTCTTTCACATCTCTCTATCTCTCTCTCTCCCTCAACTACTCCTCTTTCACATCTCTCTATCTCTCTCTCTCTCCCTCAACTACTCCTCTTTCACATCTCTCTATCTCTCTCTCTCCCTCAACTACTCCTCTTTCACATCTCTCTATCTCTCTCTCTCCCTCAACTACTCCTCTTTCACATCTCTCTATCTCTCTCTCCCTCAACTACTCCTCTTTCACATCTCTCTATCTCTCTCTCCCTCAACTACTCCTCTTTCACATCTCTCTATCTCTCTCTCCCTCAACTACTCCTCTTTCACATCTCTCTATCTCTCTCTCTCCCTCAACTACTCCTCTTTCACATCTCTCTATCTCTCTCTCCCTCAACTACTCCTCTTCACATCTCTCTATCTCTCTCTCCCTCAACTACTCCTTCTCTTTCACATCTCTCTATCTCTCTCTCTCCCTCAACTACTCCTCTTTCACATCTCTCTATCTCTCTCTCCCTCAACTACTCCTCTTTCACATCTCTATCTCTCTCTCTCCCTCAACTACTCCTCTTTCACATCTCTCTATCTCTCTCTCCCTCAACTACTCCTCTTTCACACCTCTCTATCTCTCTCTCCCTCAACTACTCCTCTTTCACATCTCTATCTCTCTCCTCCCTCAACTACTCCTTCTCTTTCACATCTCTCTATCTCTCTCTCTCCCTCAACTACTCCTTCTCTTTCACATCTCTATCTCTCTCTCCCTCAACTACTCCTCTTTCACATCTCTCTATCTCTCTCTCCCTCAACTACTCCTTCTCTTTCACATCTCTCTATCTCTCTCTCTCCCTCAACTACTCCTCTTTCACATCTCTATCTCTCTCTCCCTCAACTACTCCTCTTTCACATCTCTATCTCTCTCTCCCTCAACTACTCCTCTTCACATCTCTCTATCTCTCTCTCTCCCTCAACTACTCCTCTTCACATCTCTCTATCTCTCTCTCCCTCAACTACTCCTTCTCTTTCACATCTCTCTATCTCTCTCTCTCCTCAACTACTCCTTCTCTTTCACATCTCTCTATCTCTCTCTCTCCCTCAACTACTCCTTCTCTTTCACATCTCTCTATCTCTCTCTCCCTCAACTACTCCTCTTTCACATCTCTCTATCTCTCTCTCCCTCAACTACTCCTCTTTCACATCTCTCTATCTCTCTCTCCCTCAACTACTCCTCTTTCACATCTCTCTATCTCTCTCTCCCTCAACTACTCCTCTTTCACATCTCTCTATCTCTCTCTCTCCCTCAACTACTCCTTCTCTTTCACATCTCTCTATCTCTCTCTCCCTCAACTACTCCTCTTTCACATCTCTCTCTCTCTCTCTCTCCCTCAACTACTCCTCTTTCACATCTCTATCTCTCTCTCCCTCAACTACTCTCTTTTCACATCTCTCTCTCTCTCTCTCCCTCAACTACTCCTCTTTTCACATCTCTCTATCTCTCTCTCTCCCTCAACTACTCCTCTTTTCACATCTCTCTCTCTCTCTCCCTCAACTACTCCTCTTTTCACATCTCTCTATCTCTCTCTCCCTCAACTACTCCTTCTCTTTCACATCTCTCTATCTCTCTCTCTCCCTCAACTACTCCTTCTCTTTCACATCTCTCTATCTCTCTCTCTCCCTCAACTACTCCTCTTTCACATCTCTCTATCTCTCTCTCTCCCTCAACTACTCCTTCTCTTTCACATCTCTCTATCTCTCTCTCCCTCAACTACTCCTCTTTCACATCTCTATCTCTCTCTCTCCCTCAACTACTCCTCTTTCACATCTCTATCTCTCTCTCTCCCTCAACTACTCCTCTTTCACATCTCTATCTCTCTCTCTCCCTCAACTACTCCTCTTTCACATCTCTATCTCTCTCTCCCTCAACTACTCCTCTTTCACATCTCTATCTCTCTCTCTCCCTCAACTACTCCCTCTTTCACATCTCTCTATCTCTCTCTCCCTCAACTACTCCTCTTTCACATCTCTCTCTCTCTCTCCCTCAACTACTCCTCTTTTCACATCTCTCTATCTCTCTCTCTCCCTCAACTACTCCTCTTTCACATCTCTCTCTCTCTCTCCCTCAACTACTCCTCTTTTCACATCTCTCTATCTCTCTCTCCCTCAACTACTCCTTCTCTTTCACATCTCTCTATCTCTCTCTCTCCCTCAACTACTCCTCTTTCACATCTCTCTATCTCTCTCTCCCTCAACTACTCCTCTTTCACATCTCTATCTCTCTCTCCCTCAACTACTCCACTTTTCACATCTCTATCTCTCTCTCCCTCAACTACTCCTCTTTTCACATCTCTCTATCTCTCTCTCCCTCAACTACTCCTCTTTCACATCTCTATCTCTCTCTCCCTCAACTACTCCTCTTTTCACATCTCTCTCTCTCTCTCTCCCTCAACTACTCCTCTTTCACATCTCTCTATCTCTCTCTCCCTCAACTACTCCTCTTTTCACATCTCTCTCTCTCTCTCCCTCAACTACTCCTCTTTTCACATCTCTCTCTCTCTCCCTCAACTACTCCTCTTTCACATCTCTATCTCTCTCTCTCCCTCAACTACTCCTCTTTTCACATCTCTCTCTCTCTCTCCCTCAACTACTCCTCTTTTCACATCTCTCTCTCTCTCTCCCTCAACTACTCCTCTTTCACATCTCTCTATCTCTCTCTCTCCCTCAACTACTCCTCTTTCACATCTCTTTATCTCTCTCTCTCCCTCAACTACTCCTCTTTTCACATCTCTCTCTCTCTCTCCTGAACTACTCCTCTTTCACATCTCTCTATCTCTCTCTCCCTCAACTACTCCTCTTTCACATCTCTATCTCTCTCTCCCTCAACTACTCCTCTTTCACATCTCTCTATCTCTCTCTCTCCCTCAACTACTCCTCTTTCACATCTCTCTATCTCTCTCTCCCTCAACTACTCCTTCTCTTTCACATCTCTCTATCTCTCTCTCTCCCTCAACTACTCCTTCTCTTTCACATCTCTCTATCTCTCTCTCCCCTCAACTACTCCTCTTTCACATCTCTCTATCTCTCTCTCCCCTCAACTACTCCTCTTTCACATCTCTCTCTCTCTCTCCCTCAACTACTCCTTCTCTTTCACTTCTCTCTATCTCTCTCTCTCCCTCAACTACTCCTTCTCTTTCACATCTCTCTATCTCTCTCTCCCTCAACTACTCCTCTTTCACATCTCTCTATCTCTCTCTCCCTCAACTACTCCTCTTTCACATCTCTCTATCTCTCTCTCCCTCAACTACTCCTTCTCTTTCACATCTCTCTATCTCTCTCTCTCCCTCAACTACTCCTCTTTCACATCTCTCTATCTCTCTCTCCCTCAACTACTCCTTCCTTTCACATCTCTCTATCTCTCTCTCCCTCAACTACTCCTCTTTCACATCTCTCTACTCTCTCTCCCTCAACTACTCCTCTTTCACATCTCTCTATCTCTCTCTCTCCCTCAACTACTCCTCTTTCACATCTCTATCTCTCTCTCTCCCTCAACTACTCCTCTTTCACATCTCTCTCTCTCTCTCCCTCAACTACTCCTCTTTTCACATCTCTCTCTCTCTCTCCCTCAACTACTCCTCTTTTCACATCTCTCTATCTCTCTCTCCCTCAACTACTCCTCTTTCACATCTCTATCTCTCTCTCCCTCAACTACTCCTCTTTCACATCTCTCTATCTCTCTCTCCCTCAACTACTCCTCTTTCACATCTCTCTATCTCTCTCTCCCTCAACTACTCCTCTTTCACATCTCTATCTCTCTCTCCCTCAACTACTCCTCTTTTCACATCTCTCTCTCTCTCTCCCTCAACTACTCCTCTTTTCACATATCTCTATCTCTCTTCTCCCTCAACTACTCCTTCTCTTTCACATCTCTCTATCTCTCTCTCCTCAACTACTCCTCTTTCACATCTCTCTATCTCTCTCTCTCCTCAACTAACTCCTTCTCTTTCACATCTCTCTCTCTCTCTCTCCCTCAACTACTCCTCTTTTCACATCTCTCTCTCTCTCCCTCAACTACTCCTCTTTCACATCTCTCTATCTCTCTCTCCCTCAACTACTCCTCTTTCACATCTCTATCTCTCTCTCCCTCAACTACTCCTCTTTCACATCTCTATCTCTCTCTCTCCCTCAACTACTCCTCTTTCACATCTCTCTCTCTCTCCCTCAAACTACTCCTCTTTTCACATCTCTCTCTCTCTCTCTCCCTCAACTACTCCTCTTTTCACATCTCTCTATCTCTCTCTCCCTCAACTACTCCTCTTTCACATCTCTCTATCTCTCTCTCCCTCAACTACTCCTCTTTCACATCTCTCTATCTCTCTCTCTCCCTCAACTACTCCTCTTTCACATCTCTCTATCTCTCTCTCCCTCAACTACTCCTCTTTCACATCTCAATCTCTCTCTCTCCCTCAAACTACTCCTCTTCACATCTCTCTCTCTCTCCCTCAATACTCCTCTTTCACATCTCTATCTCTCTCTCCCTCAACTACTCCTCTTTCACATCTCTCTATCTCTCTCTCCCTCAACTACTCCTCTTTCACATCTCTCTATCTCTCTCTCCCTCAACTACTCCTCTTTCACATCTCTATCTCTCTCTCCCTCAACTACTCCTCTTTTCACATCTCTCTCTCTCTCTCCCTCAACTACTCCTCTTTTCACATCTCTCTATCTCTCTCTCCCTCAACTACTCCTCTTTCACATCTCTATCTCTCTCTCCCTCAACTACTCCTCTTTCACATCTCTCTATCTCTCTCTCTCCCTCAACTACTCCTCTTTTCACATCTCTCTATCTCTCTCCCTCAACTACTCCTCTTTTCACATCTCTCTCTCTCTCCCTCAACTACTCCTTCTCTTTTCACTCTCTATCTCTCTCTCCCTCAACTACTCCTCATTCACATCTCTATCTCTCTCTCTCCCTCAACTACTCCTCTTTTCACATCTCTCTCTCTCTCCCTCAACTACTCCTCTTTTCACATCTCTCTATCTCTCTCTCCCTCAAACTACTCCTTCTCTTTCACATCTCTCTATCTCTCTCTCTCCCCTCAACTACTCCTCTTTCACATCTCTCTATCTCTCTCTCTCCCTCAACTACTCCTCTTCACATCTCTCTCTCTCTCTCCCTCAACTACTCCTCTTTTCACATCTCTCTCTCTCTCTCCCTCAACTACTCCTCTCTTTCACATCTCTCTATCTCTCTCTCCCTCAACTACTCCTCTTTCACATCTCTCCTCTCTCTCTCTCCCTCAACTACTCCTCTTTCACATCTCTCTATCTCTCTCTCCCTCAACTACTCCTCTTTCACATCTCTCTATCTCTCTCTCCCTCAACTACTCCTCTTTCACATCTCTATCTCTCTCTCCCTCAACTACTCCTCTTTTCACATCTCTCTCTCTCTCTCCCTCAACTACTCCTCTTTTCACATCTCTCTATCTCTCTCTCCCTCAACTACTCCTCTTTTCACATCTCTCTCTCTCTCTCCCTCAACTACTCCTCTTTTCACATCTCTCTCTCTCTCCCTCAACTACTCCTTCTCTTTTCACATCTCTATCTCTCTCTCTCTCCCTCAACTACTCCTCTTTCACATCTCTATCTCTCTCTCTCCCTCAACTACTCCTCTTTTCACATCTCTCTCTCTCTCTCCCTCAACTACTCCTCTTTTCACATCTCTCTCTCTCTCCTCAACTACTCCTTCTCTTTTCACATCTCTATCTCTCTCTCTATCTCTCCTTCAACTACTCCTTCTCTTTCGCATCTCTATCTCTCTCTCTCTCCCTCAACTACTTCTGCTCTTTCACATCTCTCTCTCCCTCAACTACTTCTTCTCTTTCACATCTCTCTCTATCTCTCTCTCTCTCTCTCCTTCAACTACTTCTTCTCTTTCACATCTCTCTCTCTCTCTCTATCTCCCTCAACTTCTCTTTTTTCATATCTTTCTCTCTCTCTTTCTCTCTCTCTGGCCTTTCTTATCTGGCCGGTTCTTCAGGTTCTCTCTCTTTACCTCACCTCTCAGTCATGTGTGGGCGTGGCCTAAGCTAGTCCCAAATAGGAGCAGTTCTTTTGTGTCAGCGACCAACAATTCCGTCATTCCTTAAACCCTCGACACGCATTTCTAACATTTCCAGATCTCACAGAGGTATTTCAGGAATTCTGTAACTGGCATGACTTCCCAGTATTCCGCATCATGGAATTACACTGAAGTAGTCCAGGTTTATTTATATACACCTTTTAGAGCAGATTATATATTATATACAGAGTATTACTCCCGTTTATATACATTTCTATACATCCCATACTTCATAACAAGAAATGCCTTTTGTTTTTTAGTGTGTAGGTTTACTCCACTCCAGAATCCAGTGGTGGAGCTTTACACCACTCCAGAATCCAGTGGTGGAGCTTTACACCACTCCAGAATCCAGTAGTGAAGCTTTACACCACTCCAGAATCCAGTAGTGAAGCTTTACACCACTCCAGAGTCCAGTGGTGGAGCTTTAGCCACAACAGAGTCCAGTGGTGGAGCTTTGCACCACTCCAGAGTCCAGTGGTGGAGCTTTACACCACTCCAGAATCCAGAGGTGGAGCTTTACATCACTCCAGAGTCCAGAGGTGAAGCTTTACACCACTCCAGAGTCCAGAGGTGGAGCTTTACATCACTCCAGAGTCCAGAGGTGAAGCTTTACACCACTCCAGAGTCCAGTGGTGGAGCTTTACATGCTCCAGAAACCCAGAGGTGGAGCTTTACACCACTCCAGAATCCAGTGGTGGAGCTTTACACCACTCCAAAATCCAGTGGTGGAGCTTTACACCACTCCAGAGTCCAGTAGTGGAGCTTTACACCACTCCAGAGTCCAGTGGTGGAGCTTTACACCACTTTAGAGTCCAGTAGTGGAGCTTTACACCACTTTAGAGTCCAGTGGTGGAGTTTTACACAACTCCAGAAGCCCAGAGGTGGAGTACACCCTCCAGCCGACACTTGGCATTGCACATAGTGATCTTTGGCTTGTGTGTACGAAACCTGCTTGTTTCTTGGAGCTTGTGAGAAACAGTTCTTGTGCTGACGTTGGAGTGATCTGACATTTGACTTCGTGGCCACAGGACTTACAGTTGTCTGGGGCACATCTAGCAGGACCTGAGCTTCTCAGTGTTGGTTTGTGAAGACTGCATGACTGCCTGCTGGGTGTGGCTGCAACACCTGAGCTCAGTGATCTGGCCATGCAGTGTTTACTGGGCGGCCTATTCGGTGCATGTTGCATTTTTCAGGCTGATTAATGCGCGAGACTGATTTCCAGTTCAGTCATGTCTCTGTGTCACGCGCTCCAGCCCTGCCCCTGCCAGGCCCGCTGAAAGTTTGATTGACGCCTTTCGTCAAGGCCCGTCGACACGGTTGGCCACGCCCGTTCTCGCTCCGGCTCCGCCCACTCCCTGCATTCCTCTCTTCCAGAAACGCAGCCTGACAGCAGCGGCAGCCCGAACTTCTCAGCCCGCCTCGGCCTCCAGGTTCCCGGGACCACGTCGACGCTTCTCCGGACTGCTGAGGTATAAACACCGCCTTGTCGTTACGCGATGGTGGACGCGGATGGAGCGGAGTTTCTCTAAGTTTCGAGTCCTGAGAGCGCCGCGCTTCCCTGTCAGCCTCTTCTCCTCCTGAAGGAACTTCTAAGCAAGCAGCCAAGAACTTCTCGCCTCCGGCCGTGTCAACCGCGAGGACTGACCGCAGGCCGCGGTGACCACAGACCAATGACCGGCTTGCTGTACGACTCAGCCCCGCTGCCTCCGTGATTCCGGACCGTCCTGTAGCCGGCATAGTCCCCGAAAATGAGCGGTCAGCCGCCGCAGAGGCGGCCCACCAACGTCGGCTCCATACTGCTGACAAACCAAGAGAACGACGCGCTGTTCGGCCACCTGGGCAGAAAATGCACCGTAAGTTTAACCACCGTTCTTATTCGAATCTCCCCGTTCCACCTTAAATGGTGCAGCCTGAACGTAGCTCTGGAGCCGTTTAAGTGAAGCAGTTATTGAGTGTAAACCTGAAGAAGGACGTGGCTGAAGTTAGCACCTTATTCGAATCTCCCAGTTCCACCTTAAATGGTGCGGCAGTTGCAGTTACACTGTACCTGCCGCACCATTTAAGGTGGAACTGGGAATTCGAATAAGAAGCTAACTTCAGACACCAATCACTTGAGCTTCTCCAGAAAGCTGATAGCGATCTAAGTTTAATGCTGAGTCCCCCATTTAAGGTGGAACGGGGAGATTCGAGCTGCCTGGTTTCTCTGTTGCTTTGCTAACAGCTCTGGAAGTAGCGTTAGCTTAGCTTAGCTTAGCATAGCTAACTTGTCTCCACAGTTACTCTCCCGAAGTATTTTTTTTCCTCCACAACACTGCAGTTTTTATTCTGTCTCGGACTTGAGCGTGAGAATAAACTCTAAAACTCTTTTGTGAGAGAGTTTGAAGTTTGTTGGTACTCTCCCGCTGGCCAGGCTAACTCGTTAGCTACCGCATAGCTTCGCCAGCTAGCCTAGCCTGTTAGCTTGACTTGTTTTCATGAGCGTTCGCTCCAAAACCCTTCGCGGAGCTTCACCTCTGAGGACGAACTTTGTTGTTTAGGTTCCTATCACCGTGTTTGTGATGCACAAAGACTTTAAAAGTGGTGTTATTGTGAGTTAGGAGGACTTTAGTTCAGCTAACACTGCTGCGCTTCTCGCTCGCAGTAACTTTACAGCTAGCCTGGCATTAAAGGGGAAATCCACCCATCTTTCGAAATACCTGCATACCTAAATCACTCAGGTGTAAACGAGGAAAAGTGTGTTCGGAGCGCTTTGGTGGGAAAACTTGCTGATATATAGACACGTATACAGAAGAGTTTACGGTGGTAGTGATGGGAACCAGACGTCCGAAGGGGAATTCCACTAATATGTCAAAATTTCTGAGTGTTTTCGTGTTTGCAGTGTAAATAGAGAAATTCATAGTATGAGATGGTTCAGATGGTGTTTACAGTGGTGGTGTTGGTAACCAGGGGTCTCAGTGTCTACAACACAAATATACACATTGTATTTACTGAAAACCCACCAGTGAAGCTACACGAAAATCAGTTTTAAAGTTATGTGGTCATGAATTCTGATATCTTGAGTTTTTTAGTTTCTTAAATTTAAATGTCTTCATTCATGGTGGAGGGATATGTGCAGGGTGCTGTGAGGTTAAAATAGTCCCCAAAGAAAACCTAGTATTTTCCAGATTTTACCATCAACATCCATATAAACTCAGAAGACACTGTAGCTTCACTGGTGGTTTTCATAGTAAATACAATGTGTATATTTATTAATTAAAAAACATCAAATAAACAAACATCACTCACCACCGCCCTCTAAAGGACTTGTTAACAAACATCAAATAAACAAACATCACTCACCACCGCCCTCTAAAGGAGTTATTAACAAACATCAAATAAACAAACATCACTCACCACCGCCCTCTAAAGGAGTTATTAACAAACATCAAATAAACAAACATCACTCACCACCGCCCTCTAAAGGAGTTATTAACAAACATCAAATAAACAAACATCACTCACCACCGCCCTCTAAAGGAGTTATTAACAAACATCAAATAAACAAACATCACTCACCACCGCCCTCTAAAGGAGTTATTAACATCAAATAAACAAACATCACTCACCACCGCCCTCTAAAGGAGTTAATAACAAACATCAAATAAACAAACATCACTCACCACCGCCCTCTAAAGGAGTTATTAACAAACATCAAATAAACAAACATCACTCACCACCGCCCTCTAAAGGAGTTATTAACAAACATCAAATAAACAAACATCACTCACCACCGCCCTCTAAAGGAGTTAATAACAAACATCAAATAAACAAACATCACTCACCACCGCCCTCTAAAGGAGTTATTAACAAACATCAAATAAACAAACATCACTCACCACCGCCCTCTAAAGGAGTTATTAACATCAAATAAACACACATCACTCACCACCGCCCTCTAAAGGAGTAATTAACAAACATCAAATAAACAAACATCACTCACCACCGCCCTCTAAAGGAGTTATTAACAAACATCAAATAAACAAACATCACTCACCACCGCCCTCTAAAGGAGTTATTAACAAACATCAAATAAACAAACATCACTCACCACCGCCCTCTAAAGGAGTTATTAACAAACATCAAATAAACAAACGTCACTCACCACCGCCCTCTAAAGGAGTTATTAACAAACATCAAATAAACAAACATCACTCAACACCGCCCTCTAAAGGAGTTATTAACAAACATCAAATAAACACACATCACTCAACACCGCCCTCTAAAGGAGTTATTAACATCAAATAAACACACATCACTCACCACCGCCCTCTAAAGGAGTTATTAACAAACATCAAATAAACAAACATCACTCACCACCGCCCTCTAAAGGAGTTATTAACATCAAATAAACAAACATCACTCACCACCGCCCTCTAAAGGAGTTATTAACATCAAATAAACAAACATCACTCACCACCGCCCTCTAAAGGAGTTATTAACATCAAATAAACAAACATCACTCACCACCGCCCTCTAAAGGAGTTATTAACATCAAATAAACAAACATCACTCACCACCGCCCTCTAAAGGAGTTATTAACATCAAATAAACAAACATCACTCACCACCGCCCTCTAAAGGAGTTATTAAGGTTGTGTTTTGTTCTGTGTACAGTTTTGGACGGTGGTGTGAAGGTTTATCAGTGAGTTGATCTCTGGTCGTTATAAACTGGTGTGTAATATTTAACGTGTAGTTGAAAGTCAGTGGTGTGTTATCTGTAAGTGTGAACTCAGGTTATCACTCCTGACTTTGTTGTTCAGCTTAATGAACAGTTCCAGTCAGTCTGTGTTTATACAATCTGTTGACGCTGGAGTTAGGCTCCCGGGCAGGTGGGGTGTGGCGGTGAACGGGGGAGGGGGTGGGGGGGTTGAAATATGGGCCAAGTATGCTTCCACCTTCACTTCACTACTCGTGAAAAGTGACCTTTAGTTCGTGTTGGCGTGTGAAGATCCGGGTTGCAGTTCCTCGTTCCAGTGAATTACCTGCGTTGTGTTTTGGTGAGAGCAGCTTAGAGTTCTGGATTACTTCCTCCTGGTTCGAGGACGAGGCGAGTCACGCGGCAGGTAATCAGGAACTCTGTTCTGCTCCAGCCTGCCAGTCAGTCAGTCAGTGAGGAGTAATGCAGCATCACTCCTGCAGAGACTAACACATGCAGAGACTAACACATGCAGAGACTAACACATGCAGAGACTAACACATGCAGAGACTAACACATGCAGAGACTAACACATGCAGAGACTAACACATGCTCTGTGGGTGTCTTGTTTTGGTCTTGCAGGTTTTTAGGGACATCCAGGCAAATTTAAATTTTCCCAGAGCAGGATTTTCCAGTAAAGTTGTTAACTAACAGTCTAATACTTATAAATTCCAGAGACATTAAAAAAACAAACAGTCCAGAGTATAACATAGGATATTAATAAATAAGTAATAATAAGTGTAACTGTAGTACAGTGAGGAGGTGTAACATCTGTACAGTACAGTGAGGAGGTGTAACATCTGTACAGAGGAGTTTTTTCTAGTACAGTGAGGAGGTGTAACATCTGTACAGTACAGTGAGGAGGTGTAACATCTGTACAGAGGAGTTTTTTCTAGTACAGTGAGGAGGTGTAACATCTGTACAGAGGAGTTTCTCTAGTACAGTGAGGAGGTGTAACATCTGAACAGAGGAGTTTTTCTAGTACAGTGAGGAGGTGTAACATCTGTACAGAGGAGTTTTTCTAGTACAGCGAGGAGGTGTAACATCTGTACATCTGTACAGCTGTGTATATAAGTGTTACAGAGGAGTTACTGTAATACAGTGAGGAGGTGTAACATCTGTACAGAGGAGTTACTGTAGTACAGTGAGGAGGTGTAACACCTGTACAGCTTTGTATATAAGTGTTACAGAGGAGTTACTGTAATACAGTGAGGAGGTGTAACATCTGTACAGCTTTGTATATAAATGTTTCAGAGGAGTTTCTCTAGTACAGTGAGGAGGTGTAACATCTGTACAGAGGAGTTACTGTAGTACAGTGAGGAGGTGTAACATCTGAACAGAGGAGTTTTTCTAGTACAGTGAGGAGGTGTAACATCTGTACAGCTTTGTATATAAATGTTTCAGAGGAGTTACTGTAGTACAGTGAGGAGGTGTAACATCTGTACAGAGGAGTTACTGTAGTACAGTGAGGAGGTGTAACATCTGTACAGAGGAGTTACTGTAGTACAGTGAGGAGGTGTAACATCTGTACAGCTTTGTATATAAGTGTTACAGAGGAGTTACTGTAATACAGTGAGGAGGTGTAACATCTGTACAGATGTGTATATAAGCGTTACAGAGGAGTTACTGTAGTACAGTGAGGAGGTGTAACATCTGTACAGAGGAGTTACTGTAATACAGTGAGGAGGTGTAACATCTTTACAGATGTGTATATAAGCGTTACAGAGGAGTTACTGTAGTACAGTGAGGAGGTGTAACATCTGTACAGATGTGTATATAAGCGTTACAGAGGAGTTACTGTAATACAGTGAGGAGGTGTAACATCTGTACAGAGGAGTTACTGTAATACAGTGAGGAGGTGTAACATCTGTACAGAGGAGTTACTGTAATACAGTGAGGAGGTGTAACATCTGTACAGAGGAGTTACTGTAATACAGTGAGGAGGTGTAACTGAACCTAATAGTCATGTATGATGTGAAGATGGTCTTGATGACCTGGTCTTGGCCTGACCATGTTCCTCCTCCTGGTTCAGATCCCTGCATATGTTGAGTGTCCAGGAAGTTAAGTGAGGGGGTTGAGGACCCCTCATATCTCAAGTTAGACCACCTCTGTGAAGAGCTGGACCTTCTATTGATAGAAAATAATCTGACTTATAGTCCTAGAATAAACCTTAGTTTTTCTCATTTAATCAGTGTATCTCCTCGGTTCTTTAGCAGTTCCTCCTCCTCATTGCTGTGTGATCTCAGAGCGAGAAGGAGAAGACAGTCTCCTCAGCTCCTCTCTGCAGGAGTGACTGATCACTCTGGCATAGCAAGTGGCTTGTTTGGTGAATGAGGTGGAGAATAAGAATGAGGCTGGCCTGCAGCGGCGGTGCTTCTGGGCTGGGTTATTTTCCCCTCCTCCTCCTCCTCCTCCTCCTGCTGCTGCTGCTGCTCCTGGTGTGAATGTGAACAGCTCCTCCATAAAGACGCCCTTCAGTCGTCCACTCGGCCGCAGAACCAGCATTTAAGTTCTAGCGAGTTCACAGCTGCTCCAGCCAATCAGGAGTGCTGAGTGGAGATACT
Source organism: Megaleporinus macrocephalus (assembly GCA_021613375.1). Classification (NCBI taxonomy): domain Eukaryota; kingdom Metazoa; phylum Chordata; class Actinopteri; order Characiformes; family Anostomidae; genus Megaleporinus; species Megaleporinus macrocephalus. The sequence goes on from CM038702.1 coordinate 1,360,006, forward strand.
TTGGCTTCGAAGCAAATAAGGATGACGAGGCAAATGAACCAAGCAGGTCAGTTTGCATCTGTTCAGACAGGACGAACGTAGTTGTGCTACCTCGTCGAGATGTTTTGCTGTAGCACGTATGTACGGGTTTGTGGAAACACCCCCACCCCCCCACCCCCCAGACACTGGGTCGTACTGAGGAGCTCAGCGCTGTCATAGGAGTCCACCTATTTCAGCTCTGCTAGGGCTGCCCTGGACAACTGTAGGTGCTATAGTTGTGAAATGGAATCCAGGAGCAGTATGGTGGTGTAGTGGTTAGTATGGTGGTGTAGTGGTTAGTATGGTGGTGTAGTGGTTAGTACGGTGGTGTAGTGGTTAGTATGGTGGTGTAGTGGTTAGTATGGTGGTGTAGTGGTTAGTACGGTGGTGTAGTGGTTAGTACGGTGGTGTAGTGGTTAGTATGGTGGTGTAGTGGTTAGTATGGTGGTGTAGTGGTTAGTACGGTGGTGTAGTGGTTAGTATGGTGGTGTAGTGGTTAGTATGGTGGTGTAGTGGTTAGTATGGTGGTGTAATGGTTAGTACGGTGGTGTAGTGGTTAGTATGGTGGTGTAGTGGTTAGTATGGTGGTGTAGTGGTTAGTATGGTGGTGTAGTGGTTAGTACGGTGGTGTAGTGGTCAGTATGGTGGTGTAGTGGTCAGTATGGTGGTGTAGTGGTTAGTATGGTGGTGTAGTGGTCAGTACGGTGGTGTAGTGGTTAGTATGGTGGTGTAGTGGTCAGTACGGTGGTGTAGTGGTTAGTATGGTGGTGTAGTGGTCAGTACGGTGGTGTAGTGGTTAGTATGGTGGTGTAGTGGTCAGTACAGTGGTATAGTGGTCAGTTACCTGAGCAGCTCGTCTCTGTTTGGAATATTTGAATTATTAAATATTTAAAATATTAAATATTACTGATTGGTCAGAGCGACTGTCCGTTTCCTGAGAGCAGCGCTGACGTGATGAGATACGAGTGCCGGCAGATGATGTCATCGTGTTTAACCCAGAGGTCACATCCTCCATCCATCAGTGAAGATCAGTGACGGACTGAGTGATGAACTCAGTCTTTGAATGCAGGTCAGTCAGATGTCGCTGCTGTGCTGTGAGTTCTGTGTAACAGTGTTAAATCTAAAGGGGAATTCCACCAATCTCTTAAAATTTCCACTTTTAGATTGGTTTGGTGTAAAGTGGTTCTGGTGTTCTTTACATTTTTACTATAAAAGCTGCATTAAAGGTTAAAAAATATTAAAGGATGTTAATTAGTTATAGCAATACACTGATAAGTAGTATCACCAGTACTGATATAATGCTTAGTAGTAATAATAATAATAATAATAATAATAATAATGGTAGTAATTGCTGATAATATTTTTAATTATGTACACTTCTGAATTGCTTTGCTTGAGATTAAGTTAGTCCTCTGTTACTCTGTATTTGTACCACTGGGGGGGTGAACTTTTAAACCATAAGAAATATACCGGGCCAAACTGGAGTGTGGTGTGTGATCCATGTGGTTCTGTTTACACAATTAATAACAACGTTGTTAACGAGAATTAAATATTATTTTGATGAGATTTTATTAGTAATAACATTTCGGTGCTCTTCAGAGACGAGAGCTCACATTTCTTTCAATTCTTCAAAGCGTTTGACGGAGAGAGACGACATACGCGACATGCAGAATTCAACCTCCACCTTTAACCCAGCCGTGCAGTGAAACACACACATTCACACACTAGTGAACACACACTAGCGGGTAGTAAAACACCCACGAATACACACTTGGGTAGCAGTGAAACACTCACATACACACACACACACACACACACACACACACACACTAGTGAATACACAAACTCTAGGGGCAGTAAAACACCCACATATACACACACTAGTGAACACACACACTAGGAGGCAGTGAAACACCCACATATATACACACACACACACACAGTAGGGGGCAGTGAAACACCCACATATATACACACACACACACACACACACACACACACACACACACACAGTAGGGGGCAGTGAACCACACACATATACACACATTAGGGGGCGGTAAAGCACTCATATATATTTATATATATATATACACACACACACTAGTGAACACGCACACGCTGGGGGCAGTGAAACACTCACATATACACACACGCACTAGGGGGCAGTGAAACACACACATATACACACACTAGTGAACACACACACATTGGGGGGCAGTGAAATATACACACACACACACACACTAGGGGGCAGTGAAACACTGACACACACACACACACACTAGTGAACACACACACTAGGGGCCGTGAAACACTCACATATATACACACACACATACTAGTGAAAACACACATACTAGGGGCTGTGAAACACTCACATATATACACACACACACACGCACACGCACACACACACACACTAGGGGGCAGTCAGTGCTAAACAATTGTCCTGATTGTGAATAATTAATTGTACGTTTTAATTTTCCCAGTAGCTTTAAGTGTCCCAGTTCAAGTTGAAGTGGTTTTCCAGTCTAGACACAAAGAGTTTACAAGAATTCCTAAAGCGAGTCCTCGGAATACGGTCCCCCTCCTCCACTGTCCTGGACACCTACTCGCGCTCGTTTCCTGCTCGTTCTCCCCCCAGAGCTTTCATCTGCCCGTTAATAGAGGCTTTGGTGGTCTGCGAGGAGCCTTGAGGAGGCTGGTGGCTGGGAGGGCTGTTACGACCTGCTGTGCGGCTGCATTCCCGACCCGGATCCCGGCAGGACCGCTGCTCGTGTGTGCTGGCGGCTCGGCTGAGAGCGGGTCCTCGGCCGCCGAGTCAGATCAGCGGTGGTGATTCTTCACTGCCCGCTGAGAGACTCAGCAGGTCTCTGGGTGTGCTCGTCTGGAGGTGCGGGAGGAGGAATGTGGAATCCTCCTCTCGGTCAGAAGCTGCCGAGCATGTAAAACTCCTCAGTTTAATCACACACTCGCTCGGGTCACTTAATAAACATCACCTCCCAAAAGAATTCAGAAGTCTCTCCTGGAGAGTCTGGACAGGCTCGTCCGCTCCAGACCACCTCATCAGCTGCATAGTGGAAGTAGCTTCTCAGTCAAACTACAAAGTAATGAAGAGAATGTAGTTTTAATGTTAATCAAATTTACTTTCAACAGCAAATCACTGTTAATGAGCTACAACATCCAGATAAACTCAGAAGACACGTGTAGCTTCACTGGTGGGTTTCATAGTAAATACAATGTGTAGATTAGTGTTGTAGACATGGAGACCCCTGGTTACCATCACCACCACTGTAAACACAATCACTGTAAACACCATCACCACCACTGTACACATCATCACCACCACTGTAAACATCATCACCACCACTGTAAACACCATCACCACCACTGTAAACATCACCACCACCACTGTAAACACCATCACCACCACCACTGTAAACATCATCATCACCACCACTGTAAACATCATCATCACCAGCACTGTAAACATCATCACCGTAAACACCACCACCACCACTGTACACACCATCACCACCACTATAAACACCATCACCACTACCACTGTAAACACCACCACCACCACTGTACACACCATCACCACTACCACTGTACACACCACCACCACCACTGTACACACCACCACCACCACCACTGTACACACCATCATCACCACTGTACACACCACCACCACCACCACTGTACACACCATCATCATCACCACCACCACCACTGTACACACCATCACCACCACGGTAAACACCATCACCACCACGGTAAACACCATCACCACCACTGTAAACACCATCACCACCACCACTGTAAACATCATCACCACCACCACTGTACACACCATCACCACCACGGTAAACATCATCACCACCACCACTGTAAACATCATCATCACCACCACTGTAAACATCATCACCGTAAACACCACCACCACCACTGTACACACCATCACCACTACCACTGTACACACCACCACCATCACCACTGTACACACCATCACCACCACCACCACCACTGTACACACCACCACCACCACCACTGTACACACCATCATCACCACCACCACCACTGTACACACCATCACCACCACGGTAAACACCATCACCACCACGGTAAACACCATCACCACCACCACTGTAAACACCATCACCACCACCACTGTAAACATCATCACCACCACCACTGTAAACATCATCATCACCACCACTGTAAACATCATCATCACCACCACTGTAAACATCATCACCGTAAACACCACCACCACCACTGTACACACCACCACCACCACCACTGTACACACCACCACCACCACCACTGTACACACCACCACCACTGTACACACCATCATCACCACCACTGTACACACCATCACCACTGTACACACCATCACCACCACTATAAACACCCTCACCACCACTATAAACACCCTCACCACCACGGTAAACGCCATCACCACCACTGTAAACACCATCTGAACCATCTCACTCTGGATGGTATCCTCTAGCGTGTGGAGGTGAATGAGCAGTGATTTACCTGTCAGTGCTGCGTAGCTGCTTTTAATAATGTGGTCGTAGGAGTGATTTAGGAAAATGAGCTTTGAGCTGCTCCTGATTGGAGGAGGTGGTGTTTTACACTGAAACACTGTTAACCCACTTACAGTTCACACGAACATCTCGAGCTCTGCTGTTCAACACAGTCCTTTTACTGTCAGTATACCTCTGTACAGTGGAATTTAGTGTGACCACCTTCTCCTACCTGTGTACAGGTAAACTGTAACACTAGTTTCAGGTTCTTGGACCTTTCAGAACCACCGGGTTCTCCTGTAAACGTCTTGCTACAGCTGATCGCTTCCCTTAACACAGGATGCTGTTTATCCGTCTGTGATGGGATGTTTGTTTGAGTCAAGTGCTCTCACAAGCCTGAAACTTGTAGTGATGGTGAAATAAATAAAATTATTATTAATAATAATAATAATAATAATAATAGTAGTAATAATAATAATAACAACAGTTGAGTGCAGAATAGTGACGATGCAGGACGAGAGAACCTTGTTCCATGTGTCTTTACTGAATATGAATGTGTTTGATGGTCTCTCTCTGTCTCTCCATTCTTCTCTTTCTCCATTTATCTCTCCCATTCTCCACTTTCTCTCTCTCTCTCTCTCTCTCTCTCTCTCTCTCTCTCTCTCTCTCTCTCTCTCTCTGTAGTCACTGTCCTCAGCAGTGGTGCAGGTATACACTGCGGACAGGAACTCCTCCTGGACGAAGCGGTGCTGTGGCGTGGCCTGTCTGGTGAAGGACAATCCTCTGAGGTCCTACTTCATCAGGGTGTTGGACATTAAAGTGAGTAACTCAGATTTGACCGAGCATGAGGAAACTTTACCCATAATGCACTTCAGTCCACCACCAAGTCAGCACCTGATCAATAACCAGCAGTCTTCTAATCAAACACACGACTAATTCAGACATGAGCTCAGTTCTTCAGGTGTGCTGCAGTCATGTGGCTAAAATCTGACTGTTCTTGGAGAGTACACTATACAGCCAAAATTCACTCCCCATCCACATCTCTGAACTCAGGTGTTCTAATCACTTTCATGGTCACAGGTGTATAAAAGCAGCTCCTAGTCCTGCAGACTGCTTCTACACACATTAGTAAAGAGTGGGTCTCTCAGGAGCTCAGTGAACTCCAGCGTGGTACCGTGATAGAACACCACCTGTGCAACGAGTCCAGTGGTGAAGTTTCCTCACTACTAAATATTCCACAGTGGACTGTCAGTGGTGGTAGAACAAAGTGGAAGTGATTGAGAACGACAGCAACTCCGCCACCAAGTGGTAGAACACGTACAATGACAGAGCGGGTCAGCGGATGCTGAGGAGCATAGAGCACAGAGGTCACCAACTTTCTACAGAGTCCATCACTACAGACCTCCAAACTTCATGTGGCCTTCAGATCAGCTCAAGAACAGAGCGTAGAGAGCTTCATGGAATGGGTCTCCATGGCCGAGCAGCAACATCCAAGTCTTACATCACCAAGAACAATGCAGAGCGTCGGATGCAGTGGAGTAAAGCACTCCTCCCTTTTACACTGGACTCGTGTTCTCTGGAGTGACCAATCACACTTCTCCATCTGGCAGTCTGATGGACGAGTCTGGGTTTGGCGGTTGCCAGGAGACAGTACTTGTCTGACTGCATTGTGCTGAGTGTAAAGTTTGGTGGAGGGGGGATTATGGTGTGGGGATGTTTTTAGGAGGTGGGCTCGGACCCTCAGTTCCAGTGAAAGGAACTCTTAATGTTTCAGCAGACCAAGAGATTCTAGACAATTCCATGCTCCCAACTTTGTGGGGACAGTTTGGGGACGGCCCCTTCCTGTTCCAACATGTCTGCCCACCAGTGCACAGAGCAGCTCCATAAAGACATGGAGGAGGAGTTTGGTGTGGAAGAACTTGACTGGCCTGCACAGAGTCCTGACCTCAACCTGATAGAACACCTTTGGGATGAATTAGAGCAGAGACTGTGAACCAGACCTTCTCATCCAACATCAGTGTCTGACCTCACAGATGTTCTTCTGGAAGAACGGTCCAACATTCCCATAAACACTCTCCTAAACCGTGTGGAGAGACTTCCCAGAAGAGCTGAAGCTGTTATAGCTGTGAAGGTTGGACCGATATCATATTAAACCCTATGGATTAAGAATGGGACGCCACTCAGGTTCATATGAGAGTGAAGACAGACGAGCGAATACTTTTGGCAGTGTAGTGTATCTGTTTCAGACACCAGCAGGTTTGTAGTAGATAGATGGATATTTTATTGATCTCTAAAGAAGTTAAAGCATCCAGTAGCAAAAACAACAACACAATTAGGTGAACAGAGAACCCAAACAGAATAGAGCTATACAAAAGGTTTAGAACTTGTTAGAACAATGCAGTAGATGTTTCCATCAGAAACGGAACTAAAGTGCAAAGTCCAAGTGACATTGGTTGGGATAAAGTGACCTGGTGTGCATATATACATCTGTATTCATACATAAGCATGTACAGTGTGAGCCAAAAGTCTTAGGACACCCTTTTATTTCAGAACTAAAAGGCAAGATGACGTATCTGAATACCCCAGTAAGTAACGGGTGAGGAGGCCTATCTTTTAGACTATAGAACATGGCCATCATCTTGAAAGCCACCATATTGGATCAAGGGTAAGTTTTTCCAATGGGAAGGTGGTCGTGTAGCAGATCAAAGAAGATCAGAACTGTCTCAGAAATTGATTGATGTAATCAGATTTGTAATATCTCTTGTACTTCAAACGTTATCAACACAGAAAGTTACAACAACAACCACATTAAACAACATGTTCAGTGTACTGTCCCTGGAGCTGAACACAGATCTGAAGACCAAGTTCAACACCAACAAACTTTCTGTGTTGATAACATTTGAAGAACAAGAGATATTGCAAATCTAATTGTATCAATCAATTTCTGAGACAGGTCTGATCTTCTTTGATCTGCTACACGACCACCTTACCATTGGAAAAACGTACCCTTGATCCAATATGGCGGATTTCGAAATGGACTTCATGTTCGGGACATAGCCTAAAAGATAGACCCCCTCCCCCGTTACTTACTGGGGTATTCAGATACATCATTTTACCTTTCCTTTCTGAAATAAAAGGGTGTCCAGAGACTTTTGACTCGCCCCTGTATTTTGACATTAAAGTACATCAAAGAACATTAACTGTAGCTTCACGTTACATAACTTGTGAGCTGTCCTGCTTCTTTGGGGTTTCGGTACGTGTAAGTAATTCATCTTCTGGTTTTCCAGGATGGTCGATCCCTGTTTGAGCAGGAGTTCTACACAGACTTCACAGTCAAGTACCCCAGGTCCTACTTCATGACCTTCGCTGGAGATGTAAGTGCTCTCGGCTTCACCGTCTGCCCATGTGCTCGTGCTTGTATGGGAGAAACACTCGGGTCTCCGGGTCATGTGACCGCAGCAGACCTTAAAAGTATGTGTCCCGATAAGACCACAGAGGTAGATAGAGGGAGCCGGGGGGAGATAACCAGTCCAGATCTTCCACTAAGGAAGCTGGAGATCACACGGAGCTCCTGAGCAGATGGTTATGATAGTCACTCAGAAGAATAATAGAGGTTTAGCTTGATGTAACTTCAGAAGACCAAAACAGAGGAGATGCTGAGATCTTCCAGTTACCCAAACAGCAGAATACACAGTCTTTTATCATAGTATCTGAGCCTCACCAGCCTGGGTATTATTATTATTATTATTATTATTATTATTATTATTATTATTATTATTATTATTATTAGTTCATATTTAATTATAATGGGCAGTCGTGGCCTGAAGGTTAGGGATCTAGTCTTGTGACCGGAAGGTCGCTGGTTCGATCCACGGTACCAGCAGGACACGACGGTAGTGCCCTTGAGCAAGACACCTAACCCCCACTGCTCCCCGGGTGCTGTGGATAGGGCCGCCCACCGCTCTGGGCACGTGTGCTCACTGCCCCCTAGTGTGTATGTTCACTAGTGTGTGTGTGTGTATGTGTGTGTTTCACTGCCCCTTAGTGTGTTGGTTCACTTTCGTGTGTGTGTTTCACTGCCCCCTAGTGTGTATGTTCACTAGTGTGTGTATATGTGTGTGTTTTACTGCCCCCTAGTGTGTGTATTTACTAGTGTGTGAGTGTGTGTGTTTCACTGCCCCCTAGTTTATGTATGTTCACTTTTGTGTGTGTATATTTGGATTTTTCACTGCCCCTAGTGTGTATGTTCACTAGTGTGTGTGTCTGTATATGTGGGTGTTTCACTGCCCCCTAGTGTGTATGTTCACTAGTGTGTGTATATCTGTGTGTTTTACTGCCCCCTAGTGTGTGTGCATGTTCACTAGTGTGTGTGTGTGTGTGTGTCTGTATATGTGGGTGTTTCACTGCCCCCTAGTGTGTGTTCACTATTGTGTGTGTGTGTATATGTGAGTGTTTCACTGCCCTCCTAGTGTATGTATTCAGTAGTGTGTGTGTGTGTTTACTAGTGTGTGTATGTGTGTGTGTGTGTGTGTGTGTGTGTGTGTGTGTGTGTATATGTGTGTGTTTCACTGCCCCCTGGTGTGTATGTTAACTAGTGTGTGTGTGTGTGTGTGTGTGGTGTGCGTGTAGTCAGATAAATGATTAAATGATTAAACTTGTGTTCAGCTGGTGGTCCTGCCGGCAGGTGTGTCGTCTCCACAGGTGTGAGTGTGTAATCTGTGTGCTGGTGGTTTCAGGCGTGTCAGGTGGGCCTCAACTTCGCCAGCGAGGAAGAAGCCAAGCGTTTCAAGGTGGTGGCCGACGGCCTGCTGGTGAAGCGACAGAGGAAAACCGGTACGTAGCTGTTTGTGTGGTGAAGGTCACACTTGTACGTTCTCCTGATTAGGGTCAAGCCTGTACAGGGTGAGCCAAAAGTCTTTGGACACCCTTTTATTTCAGATCTGAAAGAGATGATGACGTGTCTGAATACCCCAGTAGGTAACGGGTGAGAGGGTCTATCTTTATGGCCGCCATATTGGATGAAGGGCAAGTTTTTCCAGGGGGAAGGTGGTCCTGTAGCAGATCAAAGAAGACCAGAACTGTTCAGCACCAGGGACAGCTCACTGAACATGTTGTTCAATGTGGTGGTTGTTGCAAATTTCTGAACTTCAAGTGATATTACAAATCTATTTTCTCGATTGGATCAATCGATTTCTGAGTTCTGGTCTTCTTTGATCTGCTACATGACCTCCTTCCCACTGGAAAAACTTGCCCGTGATCCAATATGGCGGCTTTCAAGGAATATGTTAAGATTTTTCAGATCCTACTATTAAAACACAGGTTTGCTAATATTTACGATAGCATTGCACCCTTGTGCTGCTTGTTAATGTTGGAGTGGAGCTGAAAATGGATTACAACACTGCCATCTAGTGGTCAGAGGTTTAAACACAACACAAACTGATTCACTGTCTGTCAGGAATCTGTGTATTGATACTGTGTTTTTGAGAATTGATACAGTATCACCAACATAATATCCCATATTCGATATTTTCTAACACCCCTAACGGCCTTGTTCGGGACATAGCCTAAAAGATAGACCCCCTCGCCCGATACTTGCTGGGGTATTTCAGTTCTGAAATAAAATAGTGTCCTAAGACTTTTGACTCAGCCTGTATTTGATGTTTTATAGACTGTCAGTAACTGTAGTGCTGTCGTTATAACTCCGCCCACGCATATTTAATCAGCTGCAGTCGAAGCCTAACTGCCGTGTTGCCTGGACGTGTGACCCGCTGTCCGTGTTCTGACCGTGTGTGCATGTAAACATGGCTAATCTCTCTGCTGGCTGGAACGTGAGCTCCTCCTGCAGGAGAACCTCCTGCTCTGTTCTTTGAAGCTCCTGCGGGGAAGTCTGCTCCTGATTAACTCGCTCCTGAAGCTTATTCCGCTTTAACCGCTTCCTCAGCGCGTCTCCGTCTCCGCTGTTCTCCTGACTCAGCCCGTTCTGCCGGGGAGAACCGTCCCCACCTCCAGCCTCCTGCTTGCATCACCTACTCACTGCTAATGACAAACATCTGACCTTTCCAGTTCAACCAGTTCCGGCTGACCGCCTTCCTTCTCTCCCGCTTGCACAAACACACACACGCCTGTTTTGGTCGCACCAGATTAATAACCGCTGTCTCAATTTTGTCTTCCAGAGAAGAGACGGGAGTCGCCGAACGGTAGGTTAAACATGTTCTAATCACTGAGTGCCGGTCACTAGCGGTCAGTTAATGTACAGACCCCCCTCCGGGTGTGTTCCTCTGAAGTGCTGTAGTTAATCCTCTCACGTTTACTACCATATGTAACCCATATGATGTAGACGGCCCCCTCCCACTAGCAGAGCTGGTAATTACAGCCCCCCCGTACAGTTTCCCCCTGTAACTGGATGACATGAGTGACAGTAGTTAATCTAGATCTCCTTTAGAACCTTCCACAGCAGTCAGCCAGATGTTTCTCCCGATTGACCCTGAAGACCTTGTGATCAGTGAGCTTAGCAGAATTCCAAACTCACGTCTGTTTCACTCCTCCAGAGCACAAACCATCACAACTGAATACGAGTGGTAGTGTAAGTGGGTTCTAGATAACTGAGTGTGAGTGAGTGGTAGTATGAGCAGGTTCTAGTAACTGTATGTGTGTGTGTGTGTGTGTGTGTGTGTGTGTGTGTGTGTGAGAGAGAGAGAGAGAGAGAGAGAGCATGCAGTTTCTAGATACGTAAATGTGAATGAGTGGTAATGTTAAGCAGGTTCTAGATAACAAAATGTGAATGAGTGGTAGTGTTAAACAACTGAGTGTGAATGACTGGTAGTGTTAAACATGTTCTAGATAACTGAGTGAATGAGTGGTAGTGTTAAACATGTTCTAGATAACTGAGTGAATGAGTGGTAGTGTTAAACATGTTCTAGATAACTGAGTGAATGAGTGGTAGTGTTGGTTCTAGATAACAGTGTGAGAATGACCGGTAGTGTAAGCAGGTTCCAGATAACTGAATAAGTGGTGGTGTTGGTTGTAGATAACAGGGTGTAAGTATGAGTGGTAGTGTAAGCATGTTCTAGATAACTGAGTGAATGAGTGGTAGTGTTGGTTCTAGATAACAGTGTGAGAATGACCGGTAGTGTAAGCAGGTTCCAGATAACTGAATAAGTGGTGGTGTTGGTTGTAGATAACAGGGTGTAAGTATGAGTGGTAGTGTAAGCATGTTCTAGATAACTGAGTGAGGTATGAGTGGTAGTGTTAGCAGGTTGTAGATAACTGAGTGAGAGTATGAGTGGTAGTGTAAGCAGGTTCTAGATAAGTGAGGGTGACAATGAGTGGTAGTGCAAACAGTGTGAGCTGTGACTGTATATGATGTGGGGTCAGTGTGTGGTGTAGGAGGTGTGACTGTATATGATGTGGGGTCAGTGTGTGGTGTAGGAGGTGTGACTGTATATGATGTGGGGTCAGTGTGTGGTGTAGGAGGTGTGACTGTATATGATGTGTGGTCAGTGTGAGGTGTAGGAGGTGTGACTATATGATGTGGGGTCAGTATGTGGTGTAGGAGGTGTGACTGTATATGATGTGGGGTCAGTGTGAGGTGTAGGAGGTGTGACTGTATATGATGTGGGGTCAGTGTGAGGTGTAGGAGGTGTGACTGTATATGGTGTGTGGTCAGTGTGAGGTGTAGGAGGTGTGACTGTATATGATGTGGGGTCAGTGTGTGGTGTAGGAGGTGTGACTGTATATGATGTGGGGTCAGTGTGAGGTGTAGGAGGTGTGACTGTATATGATGTGGGGTCAGTGTGAGGTGTAGGAGGTGTGACTGTATATGATGTGGGGTCAGTGTGAGGTGTAGGAGGTGTGACTGTATATGATGTGGGGTCAGTGTGTGGTGTAGGAGGTGTGACTGTATATGATGTGGGGTCAGTGTGAGGTGTAGGAGGTGTGACTGTATATGATGTGGGGTCAGTGTGAGGTGTAGGAGGTGTGACTGTATATGGTGTGGGGTCAGTGTGAGGTGTAGGAGGTGTGACTGTATATGATGTGGGGTCAGTGTGTGGTGTAGGAGGTGTGACTATATGATGTGGGGTCAGTGTGAGGTGTAGGAGGTGTGACTGTATATGATGTGGGGTCAGTGTGAGGTGTAGGAGGTGTGACTGTATATGGTGTGGGGTCAGTGTGAGGTGTAGGAGGTGTGACTGTATATGATGTGGGGTCAGTGTGAGGTGTAGGAGGTGTGACTGTATATGATGGGGGGTCAGTGTGAGGTGTAGGAGGTGTGACTGTATATGGTGTGGGGTCAGTGTGTGGTGTAGGAGGTGTGACTGTATATGATGTGGGGTCAGTGTGAGGTGTAGGAGGTGTGACTGTATATGATGTGGGGTCAGTGTGAGGTGTAGGAGGTGTGACTGTATATGATGTGGGGTCAGTGTGTGGTGTAGGAGGTGTGACTGTATATGATGTGGGGTCAGTGTGAGGTGTAGGAGGTGTGACTGTATATGATGTGAGGTCAGTGTGAGGTGTAGGAGATGTGACTGTATATGATGTGGGGTCAGTGTGAGGTGTAGGAGGTGTGACTGTATATGATGTGGGGTCAGTGTGAGGTGTAGGAGGTGTGACTGTATATGATGTGGGGTCAGTGTGTGGTGTAGGAGGTGTGACTGTATATGATGTGGGGTCAGTGTGAGGTGTAGGAGGGTGTGACTGTATATGATGTGGGGTCAGTGTGTGGTGTAGGAGGTGTGACTGTATATGATGTGGGGTCAGTGTGAGGTGTAGGAGGTGTGACTGTATATGATGTGGGGTCAGTGTGAGGTGTAGGAGGTGTGACTGTATATGATGTGGGGTCAGTGTGTGGTGTAGGAGGTGTGACTGTATATGATGTGGGGTCAGTGTGAGGTGTAGGAGCTGTGACTGTATATGGTGTGGGGTCAGTGTGAGGTGTAGGAGGTGTGACTGTATATGATGTGGGGTCAGTGTGAGGTGTAGGAGGTGTGACTGTATATGGTGTGGGGTCTAGTGTGTGGTGTAGGAGGTGTGACTGTATATGATGTGGGGTCAGTGTGTGGTGTAGGAGGTGTGACTGTATATGATGTGGGGTCAGTGTGAGGTGTAGGAGGTGTGACTGTATATGATGTGGGGTCAGTGTGAGGTGTAGGAGGTGTGACTGTATATGGTGTGGGGTCAGTGTGAGGTGTAGGAGGTGTGACTGTATATGATGTGGGGTCAGTGTGTGGTGTAGGAGGTGTGACTGTATATGAGTGTGGGGTCAGTGTGAGGTGTAGGAGGTGTGACTGTATATGATGTGGGGTCAGTGTGAGGTGTAGGAGGTGTGACTGTATATGGTGTGGGGTCAGTGTGAGGTGTAGGAGGTGTGACTGTATATGATGTGGGGTCAGTGTGAGGTGTAGGAGGTGTGACTGTATATGATGGGGGGTCAGTGTGAGGTGTAGGAGGTGTGACTGTATATGGTGTGGGGGTCAGTGTGTGGTGTAGGAGGTGTGACTGTATATGATGTGGGGTCAGTGTGAGGTGTAGGAGGTGTGACTGTATATGATGTGGGGTCAGTGTGAGGTGTAGGAGGTGTGACTGTATATGATGTGGGGTCAGTGTGTGGTGTAGGAGGTGTGTCTGTATATGGTGTGTGGTCAGTGTGAGGTGTAGGAGGTGTGTCTGTATATGGTGTGTGGTCAGTGTGAGGTGTAGGAGGTGTGTCTGTATATGATGTGGGGTCAGTGTGTGGTGTAGGAGGTGTGTCTGTATATGGTGTGTGGTCAGTGTGAGGTGTAGGAGGTGTGTCTGTATATGGTGTGTGGTCAGTGTGAGGTGTAGGAGGTGTGTCTGTATATGGTGTGTGGTCAGTGTGAGGTGTAGGAGGTGTGTCTGTATATGGTGTGTGGTCAGTGTGAGGTGTAGGAGTTGTGACTGTATATGATGTGGGGTCAGTGTGAGGTGTAGGAGGTGTGACTGTATATGATGTGGGGTCAGTGTGTGGTGTAGGAGGTGTGTCTGTATATGGTGTGTGGTCAGTGTGAGGTGTAGGAGGTGTGTCTGTAATATTATGTGGGGTCAGTGTGAGGTGTAGGAGGTGTGACTGTATATGGTGTGGGGTCAGTGTGAGTGTGTAGGAGGTGAGACTGTATATGAATGTGGGGTCAGTGTGAGGTGTAGGAGGTGTGACATGTATATGATGTGGGGGTCAGTGTGAGGTGTAGGAGGTGTGACTGTATATGATGTGGGGGTCAGTTGTGATGGTAGTACGGAGGTGTGGTCTGTATGATGATTGTGGGGTCAGTGTGAGGTGTTAGGAGGTGTGTACTGATGATTATGATGTGGGGTCAAGTGTGAGGTGTAGGAGGTGTGACTGTATATGATGTGGGGCTCAGTGTGTGGTGTAGAGGTGTGACTGTATATGATGTGGGGTCAGTGTGTGGTGTAGGAGGTGTGACTGTATATGATGTGGGGTCAGTGTTGAGGTGTAGGAGGTGTGACTGTATATGATGTGGGGTCAGTGTGAGGTGTAGGAGGTGTGTCTGTAATATGATGTGGGGTCAGTGTGAGGTGTAGGAGGTGTGACTGTATATGATGTGGGTCAGTGTGAGGTGTAGGAGGTGTGTCTGTATATGATGTGGGGTCAGGGTGAGGTGTAGGAGGTGTGACTGTATAGATGTGGGGTCAGTGTGTGGTGTAGGAGGGTGTGACTGTATATGATTTGGGGTCGTGTGAGGTGTAGGAGGTGTGACTGTATAGATGTCAGTGTGTGGTGTAGGAGGTGTGACTGTACATGTGTGGGGTCAGTGTGTGTGTAGGAGGTGTGACTGTATATGATGTGGGGTCATTGTGAGGTGTGTAGAGGTGTGACTGTATACTGGTGTGTGGTCAGTGTGAGGTGTAGGAAGGTGTGACTGTATATGAAGTGGGGTCAGTGTGTGGTGTAGGAGGTGTGACTGTATATGGTGTGGGGTAAAGTGTTGAGTAGTAGGCGGTGTGACTGTATATGATGGTGGGGTCAGTGTGATGGTGTAGGAGGTGTGACTGTATATGGTGTGGGGTCTAGTGTGAGGTGTAGGAGGTGTGACTGTATATGATGTGGGGTCAGTGTGAGGTGTAGGAGTGTGACTGTATATGATGTGGGGTCAGTGTGAGGTGTAGGAGGTGTGACTGTATATGATGTGGGGGATCAGTGTGAGGTGTAGGAGTGTGACTGTATATGATGTGGGGTCAGTGGTGAGGTGTAGGAGGAGTGACTGTATAATGATGTGGGGTCAGTGTGAGGTGTAGGAGGTGTGACTGTATATGAAGTGGTGTCCAGTGAGTGGAGTAGGAGCGAGACTGAATACAAAGTGTCAGTGAGAGGTGTAGGAGGTGGTGACCCAGTAATAAGATGTGAGGGTACAGTGGGAGTGGTTGAAGGAGGTGTGAGCAGTCATATGATGTGGGGTCGTGCGAGGTGTAGGAGGTGTTCCTTATATGGAGTTGGTGTCAGTGTGAGGTGTCGGATGTGTCCTGAAATATGATGTGGGGTCAGTGTGAGGTGTAGGAGGTGTGGACTGTATATGATGTGGGGTCAGTGAAAGGTGTTAGGAGGTGTGACAGTATATGGTGTGGGGTAAAGTGTGAGGTGTAGGAGGTGTGTGACTGTAAATGGTGTTGTGGTCAGCTGTGGAGGTGTAGGAGGTGTGACTGAGTATATGGTGATGTGGTCAAGTGAGAGGTGTGGTAGGAGGTGTGACCTGTATAAGTGTGGTCAGTGAGAGGTTGTAGGAGCGATGATTGTCTGGAATATTGGGTGTGGTGGTTCAGTGTGAGGTGTAGGAGTGTGAGACTGTATTATGGTGTGTGGTCCAGTGGGAGGTGGAGGGAGGGTGTGTCTGTCTTAGGGTGTGTGGTTCAGTGTGAGGTTGTAGGAGGTGTGACAGAAAAAGATGTGTCAGAGTGAGGTGTAGGAGGTGTGACTGTATATGATGTGGGGTCAGTGTGAGGTGTAGGAGGTGTGTCTGTATATGGTGTGTGGTCAGTGTGAGGTGTAGGAGTTGTGCTGCCCTCCCCCCTCAGTGGGGGCGTGTCCTGACGCTGCCCCCTGCTGTCTGTGTGTGTGATGTGGTCTGTAAGCGTTAGACTTAATGACTGTAAGAGGATTAGTTCTCCCCTCGCTGTGAGTGTAAAAGCCCCTCCAGTTTATAGTTAGACTGTTATTGTTTTAACTGTTCTGGGGTCAGAGAGTTCTGGAGCGTGTGTAGCGTCGCCCATAAACAATCTGGTTTTCATTGTCACAGTTTTACTGCCATGTGTTCAGAGATCAGACGAACATCAGACACTCCAGTAAACAGTAAACAGGTCCTGTGTGTGTATATATGAGTATATATGTAGTTTACCACACAGGAAGCTTTTATTTACTCAGTAAACATTTTATTATTAAATATTAATCAGTATTAATAGAGTAAGTAGAGCTTTTACACTTTATTATTAAATATTAAACAGTATTAATAGAGTAAGTAGTGCTTTTACACTTTATTATTAAATATTAAACAGTATTAATAGAGTAAGTAGAGCTTTTACACTTTATTATTAAATATTAATCAGTATTAATAGAGTAAGTAGAGCTTTTACACTTTATTATTAAATATTAATCAGTATTAATAGAGTAAGTAGTGCTTTTACACTTTATTATTAAATATTAAATAGTATTAATAGAGTAAGTAGTGCTTTTACACTTTATTATTAAATATTAATTAGTATTAATAGAGTAAGTAGTGCTTTTACAATTTATTATTAAATATTAATCCGTATTAATAGAGTAAGTAGTGCTTTTACACTTTATTATTAAATATTAATCAGTATTAATAGAGTAGGTAGAGCTTTTATACTTTATTATTAAATATTAATCAGTATTAATAGAGTAAGTAGAGCTTTTACACTTTATTATTAAATATTAATCAGTATTAATAGAGTAAGTAGTGCTTTTACACTTTATTATTAAATATTAATCAGTATTAATAGAGTAGGTAGAGCTTTTATACTTTATTATTAAATATTAATCAGTATTAATAGAGTAAGTAGAGCTTTTACACTTTATTATTAAATATTAAACAGTATTAATAGAGTAAGTAGAGCTTTTACACTTTATTATTAAATATTAATCAGTATTAATAGAGTAAGTAGTGCTTTTACACTTTATTATTAAATATTAAATAGTATTAATAGAGTAAGTAGTGCTTTTACACTTTATTATTAAATATTAATTAGTATTAATAGAGTAAGTAGTGCTTTTACAATTTATTATTAAATATTAATCCGTATTAATAGAGTAAGTAGTGCTTTTACACTTTATTATTAAATATTAATCAGTATTAATAGAGTAAGTAGAGCTTTTACACTTTATTATTAAATATTAATCAGTATTAATAGAGTAAGTAGTGCTTTTACACTTTATTATTAAATATTAATCAGTATTAATAGAGTAAGTAGATCTTTTTCATACGTCAGTGTGTTTATTTAACTCTTTCCAAGCTTCTCCTAAACAACCCAGTATTATTATCAGTTCTGATCTACACGAAGTTCTACGTTCTAATCG
>CM038702.1:1383122-1413122 GCA_021613375.1 Megaleporinus macrocephalus
TATATATAAAGCGCTAAAATACATACCTAATATATACTAATAAAACATATGTAATATATACTAATAACACATAATAAAATACATATGTAGTGTGTATATATATTAATAAAACATAATAAAATGCATTCATAATATATACTAATAAAAAATAATACATATGTAATATATACTAATAACACAATACATATGTAGTCTATATATATTAATAAAACATAAAGAAATACATACATAATATATACTAATAAAAAATAATACATATGTAATATATACTAATAATACAACACATAATAAAATACATACAAAGTATATATTAATAAAAAAATAATATATTTATAAAAATATAACATACATGCATGATATATATTAATAAAAATAATAAAATACATACATTAATAGAAACGTGTGGCCTTTTAAAGCCCCAGGCTTACAGCGACTGACTGCAGCTTGATAGTTGAACGGTATGTACTGGATGATACGTATAGGATTAATAACCTGATTTGCGTTTTCTCCTAATCCCACATTAATCTGGAGCTGGAGCTTCAGAACTGGAGTCGCGGCTCTGCTGGTTTCTGAGTGGAGGATTCTGCTCCACCATTTAGACTTACTGGTGAGCAGATCTGACCCCAATCTCCGCCTCAGGCTGATGGTGTGTTTGTGTTTTCCTTCCAGGCATGTCGGGCACGTAGGCTGGGATCCTAACACGGGATTTGATGTAAGTAATACTGTGTGCTCACGCTTTTAATGCAGGGAGGCTCAGCCACTCCTGGGGCCAATCCTGGGGGTCCCTAGTGGTCCGGTGACAACAATTAGACGTAGCGAGTAAAATATTCGACTGTATCTTCACATTTTTACCTGTTTTATCCAGCGCAGGGTTTTTTACCCAGTGGGCTATGAAGCGCCCTCTAGTGGTCTGAGGCAGTGGTTTGTAATGAGCTGTAACGTACAAAAGATTAACTTAATAATTAAAAATCAAACATTTTTACTTTATAACCCACATAAATATAAACAGACCCACAAATAAAACATCTCAGTGGTGAAACAAATAAACATCAGCGAGCATCAGCCACCCGAGCAGGTCTTGAGGCGAGAACAGAAAGAGAACAGGTGATGTAGTGGAAGTGTCTTATTCTGGTCGCAGATAATTGTTTTACACATTATTTCATAATAATAAGCAAATTTACCTTCATTATTTCTCACAACAACAAATAATCTGATTTCTAGTGTAAACATCTGTTGGTATTTCTTCACATTACTTTCATTTGCTTCCAAAAAACTGAATGCACAGAATTAAAACTTCGTCAACTGCAGAGACGCCAGAGCTAAAACTTGAAATAAACAAAGAATCATTTCTCTAATATTTCAAATTCTCCACATAATTCAGTATTAGAGATGTTAATAGAGAGATTCATGGAGGGTTTAGGTGTGAAATGGTTCATATGGTGTTTACAGTGGTGGTGATGGTGTTTACAGTGGTGGTGATGGTGTTTACAGTGGTGATGTTTACAGTGGTGGTGATGGTGTTTACAGTGGTGATGGTGTTTACAGTGGTGATGGTGTTTACAGTGGTGGTGGTGATGGTGTTTACAGTGGTGGTGCTGCTGTTTACAGTGGTGGTGGTGGTGATGGTGTTTACAGTGGTGGTGCTGCTGTTTACAGTGGTGGTGATGATAGCGTTTACAGTGGTGGAGATGGTGTTTACAGTGGTGTTGATGTTTACAGTGGTGTTGATGTTTACAGTGGTGGAGATGTTTACAGTGGTGGAGATGGTGTTTACAGTGGTGTTGATGTTTACAGTGGTGGTGATGGTGTTTACAGTGGTGGAGATGTTTACAGTGGTGGAGATGGTGTTTACAGTGGTGTTGATGTTTACAGTGGTGGTGATGGTGTTTACAGTGGTGGAGATGTTTACAGTGGTGCTGATGATTACTGTGGTAGTGATAGTGTTTACAGTGGTGGTGAAGGTGTTTACAGTGGTGATGATGGTGTTTACAGTGGTGGTGATGGTGTTTACAGTGGTGGTGAAGGTGTTTACAGTGGTGATTATGGTGTTTACAGTGGTGGTGATGTTTACAGTGGTGATGGTGTTTACAGTGGTGGTGATGTTTACAGTGGTAAAGGTGTTTACAGTGGTGGTGATGGTGTTTACAGTGGTGGTGGTGGTGGTGTTTACAGTGGTGGTGATGGTGTTTACAGTGGTGGTGATGGTGTTTACAGTGGTGGTAATGGTAACCAGGGGTCTCCATGTCTACAACACTAATCTACACATTGTATTTACTATGAAACCCACCAGTGAAGCTACACGTGTCTTCTGAGTTTATCTGGATGTTGATGGTAAAATGTGGAAGATCTGAAAATACTAGGTTTTCTTTGGGGGACTATTTGAACCTCACAGCGTCCTGCATGTATCCCTCCACCATGAATGGAGTTTAAGACTGAGATCTTCTCTAAACTATCATAAACAGAGTCTCAGAATCAGACAGTGTATTTATAACATCTACTGTAAGAACTTTCTGTGAGGAGCTTTTAGAGGTGGACGTCTGGTTCCATTCACCACCACTGTGAACAGATCTGACTGTATCTAGAACAGAGAACTGTTTAATTATTGAATAATCAGCGAGATTCCTCTGACAGCAGTGATAATTTGGGGTTTAGGATGCTGTAGTCTGTAGGGACAGTATAAAGTGGGAGCGCTGATGTCCGGATCCTCAAATGCACCGAATTCGTTTACTCGGAAATGAAGAGCCTTTGTGCGGAACGGCTCTCCCGTATTACACAATGAGATTTGAAGAAGAGGAGAAATGACAGATCATAATCCAAACTCGTCCTCTAGAAGAGAGGATCATATTCAGTTATCGAGTCACTTGCAGGAACTTTGCTGACGTCAGATCTGTGAGGGATGTGTTTATGGTTTTGAGGAGATTATTTAAAGGAGATTTGTTTCATTTTTACTCCTGGATTTCTGTGAATGTGGTTCCACTACCTGAATCAGTGCCAACCTGACTTCTCATAGTGGTCCACGTCAACACTGTTGATGTTCACCAGTAAGAACAGCAGATCTGATTAGAACAGATGTAAATAATCAGACATACAATACAAAGTAACATGAATATGTTATTGTGAGAGAAGTAGATCAGATCTTGATCCAGTTTGAAGAACAAAGTTAGGTTCCAGATTTCTCCTGGACGCCCCAGACATTGTATGAATGTGTTCAGTTCTTGATTTATCTTAATGAAGTACTGAGCAGCTCAAAGCAGGTATTAGATCAGAACTGATAATAATACTGGGTTGTTTAGGAGAAGCTTGGAAAGAGTTAAATAAACACACTGACGTATAGAAAACACTACTTACTCTATTAATACTGATTAATATTTAATAATAAAGTGTAAAAAGCACTACTTACTCTATTAATACTGATTAATATTTAATAATAAAGTGTAAAAAGCACTACTTACTCTATTAATACTGATTAATATTAATAATAAAGTATAAAAGCTCTACCTACTCTATTAATACTGATTAATATTTAATAATAAAGTGTAAAAGCTCTACTTACTCTATTAATACTGTTTAATATTTAATAATAAAGTGTAAAAGCTCTACTTACTCCATTAATACTGATTAATATTTAATAATAAAGTGTAAAAGCTCTAATTACTCTGTTAATACTGATTAATATTTAATAATGAAGTGTAAAAGCTCTACTTTATTAAAACTGATTACTATTTAATAATAAAGTGTAAAAGCTCTACTTTATTAAAACTGATTACTATTTAATAATAAAGTGTAAAGGCTCTACTTACATTATTAAGACTGTTTAATATTTAATAATAAAGTGTTTTCTTAGTAATTAAAACTTCCTGTCTGGGAAAAATATAATAAAGTTCTCAAGTGACTAGTACCATCTTATATAGGCGTTCATAGTTTAATATTAATGTTAATTTAAAAATAATACCTTTTAACTCTTTCAACTTACATCTTCTCTGTTCTTATCATAAATGTAGCTATAAGTTATAGATTATAATCACTGTTTACTCTCTGACGCCCGCTGGTTCTAAAGAGCAGCAGCATTCCAGTATTAGTATATAATCAATTTAAAACCTAGAACACGTTCTGTATGTTATGTTTAGCTGCTGCAGACGCTGTATGGAACATGTTTGGCTACTCAACAGCGCCAGCTGACTTAAATGTTACATGTATTTCAGGAAACTCTGTTAAATTCAATATTAATATGAATTAAACCTGGAATATTTTTAATTAATCTGTCTGTACATCTTATTTTCATTAACTGGGATCTAATGTTTTGGCAGTGTGGGCCGCTTCTGAGAGTCTGTCCAGGTGTGGTCAGTTCACTCGTGTGTGTTTAGTAACTACAGCATCCTCTGTAATCGTAACTCTGTAATTAGGTTTAGTCTGGACGGTAAGTGACCCCTAGCTGAGGCTCACTACACTCTCTCTTTAACTAGAGCGTCTCAGTAATCTCTTTTATGTTTTAAAATGTTTTTAAAATCTCTTTTATGAGGAGAGATGAGGAGAGAACACTGCTACTTACACACTCACTACCTAGACAGTGCACTACTTTGAGACACACCCGTCTGCTGCATCCCATAATGCAAAGCACACCTGGCTACAGGAGCTGTTGAGCTCAAGCTTTTGGAGTACACCTAAAACTTGGGTCAAAACAAGGTCGGATCACGTTCTCCCCACAGAGGAACCGTTCCGGACTTCGTTTGGAACCAGACTGAGACCACCTCCTTATTAAGGTCTCGGTGTGATTGTTTTGTTTTGGTCTGCACCAGAGTGCAATGACTGTTTGCACACCTGCCTAAACGAACCACACCAAGGGTGCAAACAAACCAGAGTCCGTTTTAACTGGACTAAATAGTAGGGGTGTCAGAAAATATCAAAATATTGAATATCGGGATATTATGTTTAGTGATACTGTATCAATTCTCAACATCACAGTATCTATACACAGATTCCTGGCAGACAGTGAATCAGTGTGTGTTGTGTTTAAACCTCTGGCAACTAGATGGCATTGTTGTAATCCATTTTCAGCTCCACTCCAACATTAACAAGCAGCACAAGGGTGCAGTGCTATTGTAAGCATTGACAAACCTGTTCATACAGTGGTGTGTTTTAATAAAAAAAAAATTTAATCACAATATATTACTTTACTTGCAGTATCGTGATATATTGAATCGTGAGCGCTGTATCACGATATCTACTGTATCGCCAGGTACTTGCCAAAACACAGCCCTTCTAAATAGTTCTGGTGCGAACATGCCCTGAGCTAGGATCTGGACCAGAACGTCCTTACATGGGTTCTTCATGTTGTGTTCGATGTCGTTGACGTTGGTTTCTCATCTACTTTCAGCTGAATAACCTGGACCCTGAGCTGAAGAAACTCTTCGACATGTGTGGCATTTCCGAGGCGCAGCTGAAGGACAAGGAGACGTCGAAGGTCATCTACGACTTCATCGAGAAGAAAGGAGGCGTGGAGGCTGTGAAGGATGAGCTGCGAAGACAAGGTAGGACCTTCACTCAGTTTCAGTCTCTGTGATTGTATAGTCAGCCGTTTGGTTTGCTGATCTGGAGGTCCCTGCTGTCAGGGTGGGCTGTTTCTAACCGACTCATGAAGGTCAGAAGACCACAGTCAAGTCACATTATTATGATCCTACGTTGAACAGCGGCAGCGCGTAGGTGTCAGTGTTCTGGACTGGTGACATTCTCTGGACCCACTCATCCATGTGGAAGACACTCTCAACCGATCTGGGTCTGAATCCATCCTTGCAGATCACGTACACCATACATGCTGATGGTCTTCTCTGGGTTGGATGGGATCTGCCAGCAAGACACGTCACACCGCTAGAAATGTCCCACATTGGTTGGAAGAGCTGACCAGATCTTCCAAGTACTAACCTTGACCACTAATTCCCCAGACTTAGACCCAGCTGAGCATCCCACCTGGATGGAGGTGTTGGCTCTATGGATCCTCCTCCACGCTCCCTCCAGCAGCTGTGGGATGAACTGCAGTCAGCATGACTCCAGATACCTGTGACCTCCTACCAGCACCTTACTGAGTCTCTTAGTCCGTCTAGCTGCTGTCCATGCTGCACACGGTGGTCCCTCTGGATATTAGCTGGTGGTCATAATAATGTGACTCGACTGTGTGTATATAGAAAATAATTAATACTACAGTCAGTACATGTGTGTGTGTGTATGTGTGTGTATATATATATATATCAACCAGTCACGTAGTGGGTTTTTAATTTTTGGGTGCTGCTCAATGTGACGACAGTGTTCAGTGTTAGTGTTTACAGTTCGGATCCACTAGTTCATGTCAGGTTTTCTGGATGCTCCTGTAGTTTTTATGCACCTTCTTTAAAATAAGAAGTTACACATTTGAGCAGTGACATTAAAGTACAGCAAACTTTATGTGAAAGTTCCAGTTTCTGGTGTTGGTGGAATTGGGGGTGGTGGTGGTGTTGGTGGTGGTGTTGGTGGTGGTGTTGGTGGTGGTGTTGGAATGGTTGTTGTTGGTAGTGGTGGTGGTGTTGGTGTTGTTGGAATTGATGGAGTTGGTGTTGGTGTTGTTGGAATTGGTGGATTTAGTGGTGGTGGTGGTGTTGGAATTGATGGTGGTGGTGTTGGAATTGATGGTGGTGGTGGTGGTAATGTTGAAATTGGTGGTGGTGGTGATGGAATTGATGGTGGTGGTGATGTTGGATTTAGTGGTGGTGTTGGTGGTGGTGTTGTTGGAATTGATGGTGTTGGTGGTGGTAATGTTGAAATTGGTCGTGGTGGTGGTGGTGTTGGAATTGATGGTGTTGGTGGTGGTAATGTTGAAATTGGTGGTGGTGGTGATGGAATTGGTGGTGGATTTAGTGGTGGTGTTGGTGGTGGTAATGTTAAAATTGGTGGTGGTGGTGTTGGAAATGGTGTAGGTGGTGGTGTTGTTGGAATTGGTGTAGGTGGTGGTGTTGTTGGAATTGATGGTGTTGGTGGTGGTAATGATGGAATTGGTGGTGTTGTTCGAATTGGTGGTGGTGTTGGATTTATTGGTGGTGGTGGTAATGTTGAAATTGGTGGTGGTGGTGATGGAATTGATGGTGGTGGTGATGTTGGATTTAGTGGTGGTGTTGGTGGTGGTAATGTTGAAATTGGTGGTGGTGGTGATGGAATTGATGGTGGTGGTGATGTTGGATTTAGTGGTGGTGGTGTTGGTGGTGTTGTTGGAATTGATGGTGTTGGTGGTGGTAATGTTGGAATTGGTGTTGGTGGAATCTGTTTTGCCATAAATACTAACATGCAGTACATTAAGCAGTTAAACAGAAAAGTTTGTTATTATTATTATTATTATTATTATTATTATTATTTCTCTTATTAACTTTGATGCTGATGTTTTGTTCTCTTCTTTCTTCAGCTCCTCCTCCTCCTCCTCCCTCCAGAGGTGGCCCGCCTCTTCCCCCTCCTCACAGCTCAGGGCCCCCACCTCCACCTCCTGCTCGGGGCAGGGGAGCGCCACCCCCACCCCCTCCCTCCAGAGCCCCCTCCTCTGCGCCGCCTCCTCCTCCTCCTTCCAGACCCGGGATGGGAGCTCCACCGCCGCCACCCCCCAGCAGAGGGCACCAGCAAGCTCCTCCACCTCCTCCCGCGCCAGCTTCCCTGGCCCCGCAGGCTCCGCCTCCTCCTCCTCCTCCACCCTCCGCAGGAGGAGCGCCTCCTCCACCTCCGCCGCCTCCGGGACCCCCTCCACCTGCACCTCCTCCTCTACCGGGGATGGACTCCGGGGACGCCCTGCCCTCTCTGGGCGGCGGGAAGTCTGCTCTGCTGGAGCAGATCCGGGAGGGAGCGCCGCTGAAGAAAGTGGACCAAGGAGGCAAACCGCCGGCAACCAGCGGCGGCCGAGACGCGCTCCTGGACCAGATACGGCAGGGCACCAAGCTCAAGACCGTGAGTGGAGTAACTGTGGAGTAATTACTATAGTACTGCACCGAGTACTGTACTTACTACTCCACTATAGTATACTATATACACTGTATTAGTACTACACCTCCGTCCTCACTCCACCACCACACCATCAACATACATCACCACACCACCAATCATACACCACCGTCCTCACTCCACCACCACACCACCAACATACATCACCACACCACCAATCATACACCACCGTCCTCACTCCAACACCACACCACCAATCATACACCACCACCATACACCACCGTCCTCACTCCACCACCACATCATCAACATACTCCACCACACCACCAATCATACACCACCGTCCTCACTCCACCACCACACCACCAACATACATCACCGTCCTCACTCCACCAACACACCACCAACATACACCACCGTCCTCACTCCACCAACACACCACCAACATACACCTCCGTCCTCACTCCACCAACACACCACCAACATACACCACCGTCCTCACTCCACCACCACACCACCAATCATACACCACCGTCCTCACTCCAACACCACACCAACAACCATACACCACCGTCCTCACTTCAACACCACACCAACAACACACTCCACCACACCACCAACATACACCACCGTCCTCACTCCACCAACACACTCCACCACCACACCACCAATCATACACCACCGTCCTCACTCCACCACCACACCACCACCATACACCACCGTCCTCACTCCACCACCACACCAACAACCATACACCACCGTCCTCACTCCACCACCACACCAACAACCATACACCACCGTCCTCACTCCACCACCACACCAACAACCATACACCACCGTCCTCACTCCACCACCACACCAACAACCATACACCACCGTCCTCACTCCACCACCAACATACACCTCCGTCCTCACTCCACCACCACATCATCAACATACTCCACCACACCACCAATCATACACCACCAGTCCTCACTCCACCACCACACCAACAACCATACACCACCGTCCTCACTCCACCACCACACCAACAACCATACACCACCGTCCTCACTCCACCACCAACATACACCACCGTCCTCACTCCACCACCACACCACCAACATACACCACCGTCCTCACTCCACCACCACACCACCAACACACTCCACCACCACACCACCAACATACATCACCGTCCTCACTCCACCAACACTCCACCAACACACCACCGTCCTTACTCCACCATCACACCACCGTCCTCACTCCACCAACCATACACCACCGTCCTCACTCCACCACCACACCAACAACCATACGCCACCGTCCTCACTCCACCACCACACCACCAACATACACCACCACCATACACCACCGTCCTCACTCCACCACCACACCACCAACATACACCACCACCATACACCACCGTCCTCACTCCACCACCCCATCATCAACATACTCCACCACCACACCACCAACACTCCACCAACACACCACCGTCCTTACTCCACCATCACACCACCGTCCTCACTCCACCAACCATACACCAGCGTCCTCACTCCACCACCACACCAACAACACACCACCAACATACACCACCGTCCTCACTCCACCACCACATCATCAACATACTCCACCACCACACCACCAATCATACACCACCGTCCTCACTCCACCACCACACCACCAATCATACACCACCGTCCTCACTCCACCAACACACCACCAACATACACCACCACCACACCACCAACATACACCACCACCACACCACCAACATACATCACCGTCCTCACTCCACCACCACACCACCAACATACTCCACCACCACACCACCATCCTCGCTCCACCACCAACATACACCACTGCCTCACTTCGCCACCACACCACCATCCTCGCTCCACCACCACACCACCAACATACACAACTGCCTCACTTCGCCACCACACCACCGTCCTCACTCCACCACCACACCACCAACATACTCCACCACCACACCACCATCCTCGCTCCACCACCACACCACCAACAAACACCACCGTCCTCACTTCGCCACCACACCACCGTCCACACTTCGCCCTCACACCACCGTCCTTGCTCCACCACAACACCACTGTACTCACTCCACCACCACACCACCGTCCTCACTGACAGTATATTAGCGTATCTTAAAAGCGTAGCGCTGCGCCGCTAACTGCCTCTAATAGATTATTACTGGTGTTTTTTCAGGTGTCGGAGGGGGTTGACTCGCCCTCGCCCCCTGTTGGCGCTCCCTCAGCAGGGATTGTGGGAGCTCTGATGGAAGTGATGCAGAAGAGGAGCAAAGCGATCCACTCTTCAGGTGCGTGAAGCTCAGCGTATCTTCTGACTGGTTTAGTTGAAGTAGAGGAAGTTCAGACTCTGTTCCTGCAGGCCTGTAACCTTAATCTCGTCTCTCCACAGACACTGACGACAACGACGACGACGACGAGGACTTTGATGAAGAGGACGAATGGGATGACTAACAACACTACACTCCCCCCAGACACCCCCCCCCCCACCCTAAACTCCTAGGCCCCAATTGAGACACTAAAACAGTTCCTGTCTCTTTAAATCTCACTCAGATGATTCTAATGTACATGTTCGGCGGGTTTGCTGTATATTTTTGTTGCCTTTAAGCTTTTTTTTTATTAATCTGTGCAATACCTCATTTTACTTCTGTAAAGATTCCTCACGTCTCTTCTTCTTCTCCTCCTTCTTCTCCTTCTTCTCCTTCTCCTTCTTCTCCTTCTTCTTTTTCTCCTTCTTTTTCGGATTAACGTGCAATTTTACGTCAAGTCGTCTTGATTTGTAGAGTTGAATGTTTTTTGTGTGTCTCTTTTTTGTTTTTTTCATCGTTCTTTGAAGGGAGAACCGAACTAGGAAGGTTCTTGATGTGGCTGCATGGCGGAACGCGCGAGAACACTATTTTTTCATACCTTAATCTTCTGTAACTGACATGTTTCTTACTCGAATCCTAGTTTAGCGTTATTTTCTTAAAGAAACACAAAAAAACGAGTCAGCGCTTTGGACTACAGATCACGGCTGCCTCGGAAACTGACTCGGATATATTTTTTTGCACGGACCGAATGACTAAAGGCGTGAATTCCGAGCGCTATCGGGAAGATAAAGATGCTCTGACTCTGACATGCGTCGGGACTCACTACAGCGGCCGCCGGAGTCGGAGTCGGAGGAGAGGACTGGTGTATTTTATTTTTGGCTTTATTGGGTTAGTTTTAAGTCCGTGTGCCGGACGTTCTCGCGGTTCCACGGCGGAGCAGAACCTTCGTTTGCGCTACTAATGGACGGCGTGCTGTCGGGGATGCTTCACTAACTAACAAGGTCGTCACGGTAACCGCGGGGTGGAAGCGTCTGGTCGCGTAGTCGCGGTAGTATACTGTTTTTACCAGCGCTGGGTTATTAAGCCAGTCTGTGGATACGTAATAATTCTTTTAAGGCTCTTTCTTTTCCGACCGGGGTTTAGATCCGCATCAGGACGGAGTTGGGAATTAGGTTGAAACCAGATTTAATAAAGCTGTACACTCCAATAAATGTTATTTCCAGAATCAGCGCCTTCGTGTTGTTACTGAATGCTGATTCACTGTGTACCATATGCACCACCACTGTAAACACTATCACCACCACTGTAAACATCATCACCACCACTGTAAACACCATCACCACCACCACTGTAAACATCACCACCACCACCACTGTAAACACCGTCACCACCACTATAAACACCATCACCACCACTGTAAACACCATCACCACCACTGTAAACACCATCACCACCACTGTAAACAATATCACTACCAATGTAAACATCATCACCACCACTGTAAACATCATCACCACCACTGTAAACATCATCACCACCACTGTAAACACCGTCACCACCACCACTGTAAACATCGTCACCGCCAATGTAAACACAATCACCACCACTGTAAACTACCACTACCAATGTAAACATCATCACCACCACTGTAAACACCGTCACCACCACCACTGTAAACATCATCACCGCCAATGTAAACACCATCACCGCCACTGTAAACACCATCACCGCCACTGTAAACACCATCATCACCACTGTAAACACCATGATCACCACTGTAAACATCACCATCATCACCACTGTAAACACCATCATCACCACTGTAAACACCATCACCACCACTGTAAACATTACCATCACCACCACTGTAAACACCTCCACTGTAAACACCATCACCACTGTAAACACCATCACCACCACTGTAAACATCACCATCACTACCACTGTAAACATCACCATCATCACAACTGTAAACACCATCACCACCACTGTAAACATCACCATCACCTCCACTGAAAACACCACCACCACCACTGTAAACACCATCACCGTCACTGTAAACATCACCGTCACTGTAAACATCACCATCACCTCCACTGTAAACATCACCATCACCTCCACTGTAAACAACATCACCACCACCACTGTTACCATCACCACCACTGTAAACACCATCACCACCACTGTAAACATCACCATCATCACAACTGTAAACACCATCACCACCATTGTAAACATCACCACCACCACTATAAACACCATCACCACCACTGTAAACAATATCACTACCAATGTAAACATCATCACCACCACTGTAAACATCATCACCACCACTGTAAACACCGTCACCACCACCACCACTGTAAACATCATCACCGCCAATGTAAACACCATCACCACCACTATAAACACCATCACCGCCACTGTAAACACCATCACCGCCACTGTAAACATCACCATAACTGTAAACAACATTATCACCACTGTAAACACCATCATCACCACTGTAAACACCATGATCACCACTGTAAACATCACCATCATCACCACTGTAAACACCATCATCACAACTGTAAACACCATCACCACCATCACTGTAAACACCATCATCACCACTGTAAACACCATCACCACCACTGTAAACATTACCATCACCACCACTGTAAACATCACCATCACCTCCACTGTAAACACCATCACCACTGTAAACACCATTACCACCACTGTAAACATCACCATCATCACAACTGTAAACACCATCACCACCACTGTAAACATCACCATCACCTCCACTGAAAACACCACCACCACCACTGTAAACACCATCACCGTCACTATAAACATCACCGTCACTGTACACATCTCCATCACCTCCACTGTAAACATCACCATCACCTCCACTGTAAACAACATCACCACCACCACTGTTACCATCACCACCACTGTAAACACCATCACCACCACTGTAAACATCACCATCATCACAACTGTAACACCATCCCCCACCATTGTAAACATCACCACCACCACTATAAACACCATCAACCACCACTGTAAACAATATCACTACCAATGTAAACATCATCACCACCACTGTAAACATCATCACCACACTGTAAACACCGTCACCACCACCACCACTGTAAACATCATCACCGCCAATGTAATACACCATCACCACCACTATAAACACCATCACCGCCACTGTAAACACCATCACCGCCACTGTAACATCACCATAACTGTAAACAAACTTTATCACCACTGTAAACACATCATCACCACTGTAAACACCATGATCACCACTGTAAACATCACCATCATCACCACTGTAAACACCATCATCACAACTGTAAACACCATCACCACCATCACTGTAAACACCATCATCACCACTGTAAACACCATCACCACCACTGTAAACATTACCATCACCACCACTGTAAACATCACCATCACCTCCACTGTAAACACCATCACCACTGTAAACACCATTACCACCACTGTAAACATCACCATCATCACAACTGTAAACAACATCACCACCACCTGTAAACATCACCATCACCTCCACTGAAACACACCACCACCACTGTAAACACCATCACCGTCACTATAAACATCACCGTCACTGTAAACATCACCATCACCTCCACTGTAAACATCACCATCACCTCCACTGTAAATACCATCACCACCACCACTGTTACCATCACCACCACTGTAAACATCACCATCATCACAACTGTAAACACCATCACCACCATTGTAAACATCACCACCACCACTGTAAACACCATCACTACCACTTGTAAACATCACCATCACCTCTCACTGTAAACACATCACCACTGTTTACACCATCACCACCACTGTAAACATCTCCATCACTACCACTGTAAACATCACCATCATCACAACTGTAAACACCATCACCACCACTGTAAACATCACCATCACCTCCACTGTAACACCACCACCACCACTGTAAACACCATCACCATCACTGTAAACATCACCATCACCTCCACTGTAAACACCACCACCACCACCACTGTAAACACCATCACCTCCACTGTAAACATCACCATCACCTCCACTGTAAACACCACCACCACCACCGTAAACACCATCACCATCACTGTAAACATCACCATCACCTCCACTGTAAACATCACCATCACCTCCACTGTAAACACCACCACCACCACTGTAAACACCATCACCATCACTGTAAACATCACCATCACCTCCACTGTAAACACCATCACCACCACTGTAAACACCATCACCACCACTGTAAACACCATCACCACCACCCACTCTGATTCTCTGTTTTCACCTCAAACACTCATTATTGCAGAAATTCTGAACAGATCAGTGGAGTTGTCCTTCCTTTTGCAGTCCCTTCAGAACCAGCTGGACGACTTCAGGATTTCCCTCATATCCTCCGACCACTGAAGATCTGCTGAAACTAGACCCGCTCCTGCTCGGTGTTCCTCGTGAGCAGGACTGCTCCTCTCGCTGGCCGTCTGGTCCCCGGAGAGCTGTGAAGCTCACTGCTGCTAAAAACATTTCCCTGTTTTCCTCCAACAGCTGCGAAGTGGATTTAGTCCCGGGGAACTTTTCCAAGACTCACAGACGCGCAGGGCAGGATTAGGAGGCTGATATGATCAGATAGATGTAAAAATAATACTCTCCCAGTTTGGCCAAGTCATTCGGGCCGCGGTTTTGGCTCTGGACGGCTAATCTGTTGAGCCGCGGTTTCTTATGGGCCATTTATGTGGCTACATAACCAACCATCTCAGACAGAGCACGGCCAGTGTTTGGTTACAGTGTAGTTACCGGACGTCCTGTGTTTGGTGGCCTGTACACGGAACTGTGAATTAAAAACACCACAGAAAGTCCCAACAAAGACCTGTGACACAGCAGAAGTCTCACGTTGTGCTTGATTTGGCCAGCAGAGGGGGCAGCTGCTATCTCCTGACCACTTCTACACTTCTACTTCTGCTGGTGTATTTTGAGAGACACTGCTGTGTAAAACTTCAATGCCACCCTCAAGTGAGTCCAAAACTTCATCACAAACATCTTATTCTATAGCCACAAGTCTTTATTCTGTAGATATGGGTCTTTATTCTGT
The DNA here is from genome assembly GCA_021613375.1 of Megaleporinus macrocephalus. Taxonomy (NCBI): domain Eukaryota; kingdom Metazoa; phylum Chordata; class Actinopteri; order Characiformes; family Anostomidae; genus Megaleporinus; species Megaleporinus macrocephalus. Next base: position 1,398,548 of record CM038702.1, read on the forward strand.
AGTTATGGTCTTTATTCTGTAGTTATGGGTCTTTATTCTGTAGATATGGTCTTTATTCTGTAGTTATGGGTCTTTATTCTGTAGTTATGGGTCTTTATTTTGTAGATACGGGTCTTTATTCTGTAGTTATGGGTCTTTATTCTGTTAGTTAAGGGTCTAGTTATGCTGTATTTTATGGGTCTTTATTCTGTATTTATGGGTCTTTATTCTGTAGTTATGGGTCTTTATTCTGTAGTTATGGGTCTTTATTCTGTAGTTATGGGTCTTTATTCTGTATTTATGGGTCTTTATTCTGTAGTTATGGGTCTTTATTCTGTATTTATGGGTCTTTATTTTGTAGATACGGGTCTTTATTCTGTATTTATGGGTCTTTATTCTGTATTTATGGGTCTTTATTCTGTAGTTATGGGTCTTTATTCTGTATTTATGGGTCTTTATTCTGTAGATATGGGTCTTTATTCTGTATTTATGGGTCTTTATTCTGTAGTTATGGGTCTTTATTTTGTAGATACGGGTCTTTATTCCAGATTTAACTCTGAAATCTGATCACCTACAAATTCAAAAGAAGTAAACTCAGCAAAGTATTCATGTTCTGAGACATCATGTGAAATCAGTAAAGATGTTTAATATTCTTAACATCACAGCATTTATTTACATTCATACCAACATCAAAATAAAAAGAGAACAAAGAAATATAAGTTATTAATTAATAATAATATTTTAATCAGTGTGCTGTGAAGAACATTAACCAGCTGTTAGTGCCGTCCAGTCATGTCCTTCACTGCTCTGCCCCTCTTCCTCAGTGACTCTATCACTGCAGACAAAGGCGTATAACCTAGACTCCCAGCAGCAGCCACAGACGTTCTAGCTCTGCCGACAGACGTTCTAGCTCTGCTGACAGACGTTCTAGCTCTGCTGACAGACGTTCTAGCTCTGCTGACAGACGTTCTAGTTCCCCCGACAGACGTTCTAGTTCCCCCGACAGACGTTCTAGCTCTGCCGACAGAAGTTCTAGCTCTGCTGACAGACGTTCTAGCTCTGCCGACAGAAGTTCTAGCTCTGCTGACAGACGTTCTAGCTCTGCCGACAGAAGTTCTAGCTCTGCTGACAGACGTTCTAGCTCTGCCGACAGACGTTCTAGCTCTGCTGACAGACGTTCTAGCTCTGCCGACAGATGTTCTAGCTCTGCTGACAGACGTTCTAGTTCCCCCGACAGACGTTCTAGCTCTGCCGACAGAAGTTCTAGCTCTGCTGACAGAAGTTCTAGCTCTGCCGACAGAAGTTCTAGCTCTGCTGACAGACGTTCTAGCTCTGCTGACAGACGTTCTAGCTCTGCCGACAGACGTTCTAGCTCTGCTGACAGACGTTCTAGCTCTGCCGACAGATGTTCTAGCTCTGCTGACAGACGTTCTAGTTCCCCGACAGACGTTCTAGCTCTGCCGACAGAAGTTCTAGCTCTGCTGACAGATGTTCTAGCTCTGCTGACAGACGTTCTAGCTCTGCCGACAGATTATCGAGCTCTGCTGACAGAAGTTCTAGCTCTGCTGACAGACGTTCTAGTTCCCCCGACAGACGTTCTAGCTCTGCCGACAGAAGTTCTAGCTCTGCCGACAGACGTTCTAGCTCTGGATGTGCCTCAGAACTGAATGTGTTCTGTTTTCTGCAGAGCTCAACGTCTGATCTTTAGTCTTTAAGCACTTTTATTTTGTAAAGTCTTTGTTTTGTTTAGCTTCTCTGCTCGGCTGCTAGCGCCTCTATGGGAATCTCAATATGACGGTAGCACTAAGCTAACTGAGATGTACTGGTGTTTATGTCTCTACATTACTCTCAACATCACTAATTTAGCCTGTTAGCCTGTTAGCTTTCTGAGCTACCTGCCCTGCGTCATCAGCACATCAGACGTTCCACCCTTATTAAGCTGGTTCTTTAAGGGTTCTATAAAGAACCATAAACACCAATAGAACTGTATGCATGCTCTCCTATATATATATATATATATATATATATATATATATATATATATATATATATATATATATATATATAAACCACACAACACATATTTTTTCCATCAGAACCATTTCACCATATACGGAACATAAGGTTTGAAATAGAACCATTAATTTTAGGAATATAGTGAAACGAAACTATATTATTATATATCGATTTGTTTGGTATGTACTTTGACTCATTTTTACGTTTATACGTTTTACTGCGGTTTCAGAATATTCTATCCAAATTCTTTGAAATTAATATTTATTTAGGATAATTCAAAATTATTTTTTTAATTATGAACTAGTCGTACATTTTTTTCAAATTTCTAACATGAAGCTACGAGTCCTAAGATGAGTTTACATACCATCACCAATGAAAATAAAAACCTTCTTTATTTTTAATGTAAATCAATGGAACCAGAATATTTTGGAGCGTTTCTATTGGTCCATTCATCATAACATTCACACAGTGTCAACGACAGCTGCTGCGTTCAAACGGTGCAGAAAAATAAAAATCACAAAAAGATTATTTTAAAAAATGTTTTTCTTTGGACAGCGACAGTATCCCTGTATTCGGATACCTACAACCACAACCCATAATAATCTATAAAATAAAACTACAACAGGTTACATACACACTCAGTACATCTCAGTGGTTACATTTCCTACACACCGCTGACCGGCACCAGCGTCCCGGCTCTCTGTAAACCTGTGGACTGGACGACTGACTGGGAGACGCACTCCGCCGGACACACCTGTTTACAAACCGTCCAGGAAAAACGCCAGGAAAGTAAAAAGTTCACCACTTCAACTCGGAGATATGAACCTGCTGGAAGGATGTTCGGAGATGCTACTTCAAACTGGGACGTCCTTCAGGCTCTCTGTCCGAACACTTTCGGCTGTATTACCGAAGATACTGAGGAACTTCCACCTGCAAAGAAAAACAAGGGACGGTCAAGCTTCCGGTCAGGAGCGCCGCTGAAGGTCACACAGTACACAAAGCAAAGCATTCCAGTAACCTGAGCACCTTCTCAGCACCAGTAACTGACCAATAACTGACCAGTAACTGACCAATAACTGACCAATAACTGACCAGTAACTGACCAGTAACTGACCGATACCTGACCAATAACTGACCAATAACTGACCAGTAACTGACTGATAACTGACCAATAACTGACCAGTAACTGACCGATACATGACCAATAACTGACCAGTAACTGACCAATAACTGACCAGTAACTGACCGATACCTGACCAATAACTGACCAATAACTGACCAGTAACTGACTGATAACTGACCAATAACTGACCAGTAACTGACCGATACCTGACCAATAACTGACCAGTAACTGACCAATACCTGACCAATAACTGACCAATAACTGACCAGTAACTGACTGATAACTGACCAATAACTGACCAGTAACTGACCGATACCTGACCAATATCTGACCAATAACTGACCAATAACTGACCAGTAACTGACCAATAACTGACCAGTAACTGACCAGTAACTGACCGATACCTGACCAATAACTGACCAATAACTGACCAGTAACTGACTGATAACTGACCAATAACTGACCAGTAACTGACCGATACCTGACCAATAACTGACCAGTAACTGACCAATACCTGACCAATAACTGACCAATAACTGACCAGTAACTGACTGATAACTGACCAATAACTGACCAGTAACTGACCGATACCTGACCAATAACTGACCAATAACTGACCAGTAACTGACTGATAACTGACCAATAACTGACCAGTAACTGACCGATACCTGACCAATAACTGAGCAGTAACTGACCAATACCTGACCAATAACTGACCAGTAACTGACCAATAACTGACCAATAACTGACCAGTAACTGACCAATAACTGACCAATAACTGACCAATAACTGAACAATAACTGACCAGTGTGTGTGTATGTGTGTATGAGTGTTTCAATGCCTCCTAGTGTGTCTGTTCACTAGTGTGTGTATATGAGTGTTTCACTGTTCACTAGTGTGTGTGTATGTGTTTCAGTGCCCCCTAGTGAGTCTGTTCACTAGTGTGTGTATATGTGAGTGTTTCACTGTTTACTGGTGTGTGTATATGAGTGTTTCACTGTTCACTAGTGTGTGTATATGTGAGTGTTTCACTGTTCACTAGTGTGTGTATATGTGAGTGTTTCACTGTTCACTAGTGTGTGTATATGTGAGTGTTTCACTGTTCACTAGTGTGTGTATATGTGTTCCAGTGCCCCCTAGTGTATCTGTTCACTAGTGTGAGTGTGTGTGTGTATGTGAGTATTTCAGTAATATGTTGTGATTGTGAGCTACAGTGGAGAACGACTATGTTGGTGAGTCTGTCAGTGTGCAGCAGCTAACCGAACAGCTAACTTCACTATCCAGCAAACGGTGATATCTTAGAAATGAAAACATAATAATAGTGAATAAAGAGATTTAGAATATTTTTAATTATTTAATGGTTGTAATTTTGTTAGGCCTATCATTTCACTGGTTTTAAGCTCTCTGTATTTTATGAAAGTGTGTAATTTTACTAGTTTTAAACATTATTAAATATTCTGATAATAAAAAGACTTGTTTACTAGATAAACTAGTATAAATGTCTATAAACAGCTGGAACAGTCTTATAAAATTCTTACAACAGAGAGATTAAAATAAATGATATGAATTAAATAAAAATGATATTAAAATATCAATATCAACTCTATTTAAGATGATTTATTAGTGATTGGTTTAAGAAATTCTGAGCAGTTCTAGTGTGCATGTTGTTTTTTCTCTAACAGACTATTTCTAAACTTTACTGTTAAAAATGTTTACGGTTGCTGTTGAGGTTTCAGGGACGAGTTTTAAAAGATATAAAATCAATTTTAAAGTCATTAATACGACCCTAAACTTTAGAAATAGTCTGTCAGAGAAAAAATAACATGCTTTGTTTATCTAGTCAGGCGGTTGCCCGGCACTGGGAGGCATCCGTCTTATCAAGACCGGACAAAACGAGATCTATTAATAGCCCAGTAAGTGGGAGGTATTTGTGGGGTCAGGATCCTGTCAACTGAGGTCAACAGCAATTTTCCATCACAGCTTCACAGATTTCCACTGTAAACCAGTACAAAGTCCAGAACAGAGAACTGGAACCTGCTCTGCTGTTAACACCCACAGTGTACCTCGAAAACGAGAACCCACCTCAGTCTAAACACAGCAAACCAACACTAACCTCAACATCTACACTAAACACTAACCTCAACATCTACACTAAACACTAATCTCTACATATACACTAAACACTAACCTCAACATCTACACTAAACACTAACCTCTACATATACACTAAACACTAACCCTTACATTTACACTAAACACTAACCTCTACATCTACACTAAACACTAACCTCTACATATACACTAAACACTAACCTCAACATCTACACTAAACACTAACCTCAACATCTACACTAAACACTAACCTCTACATATACACTAAACACTAACCCTTACAATTACACTAAACACTAACTCCTACATTTACACTAAACACTAACCTCTACATTTACACTAAACACTAACCTCTACATATACACTAAACACTAACCTCAACATCTACACTAAACACTAACCTCTACATCTACACTAAACACTAACCTCTACATATACACTAAACACTAACCCTTACAATACACTAAACACTAACTCCTACATTTACACTAAACACTAACCTCTACATTTACACTAAACACTAACTCTACATATACACTAAACACTAACCTCAACATTCTACACTAAACACTAACCTCAACATCTACAATAAACACTAACCTCTACATATACACTAAACACTAACTCTTACATTACACTAAACACTAACTCCTACATTTACACTAAACACTAACCTCTACAATTACACTAAACACTAACCCTTACATTATCACTAAACACTAACTCCTACATTACACTAAACACTAACCTCTACATTTACACTAAACACTAACCTCTGATCATATATCACTAAACACTAACTCCTACATCTACACTAAACACTATCCCTTACAATTACAATCTAACACTAACTCCTCCATTTACTCTAAACACTAACCTCTACATTTACACTAAACACTAACATCCTACATTTACACTAAACATAACTTCTACATTTCACTATACACTAACTCCTACATTTACACTAAACACTTACCCCTACTATCTGCACTAAACCTAACCCTTACAATTACACTTAACGACTAACCCCTACATCTACACTAAACACTAACCCCTACATCTACACCTAAACACTAACCTCTACCAATATACACTAAACACTAACCTCAACATCTACACTAAACACTAACTCAACAGTACACTAAACACTAACCTCTACATTTACACTAAACACTAACCCTTACGATTACACTAAACACTAACTCCTACATTTACACTAAACACTAACCTCTACATTTACACTAAACACTAACCTCTACATCTACACTAAACACTAACCTCAACATCTACACTAAACACTAACCTCAACATCTACACTAAACACTAACCTCTACATATACACTAAACACTAACCTCTACATATACACTAAACACTAACCCTTACAATTACACTAAACACTAACTCCTACATTTACACTAAACACTAACCTCTACATTTACACTAAACACTAACCTCTACATATACACTAAACACTAACTCCTACATCTACACTAAACACTAACCCTTACAATTACACTAAACACTAACTCCTACATTTACACTAAACACTAACCTCTACATTTACACTAAACACTAACCTCTACATATACACTAAACACTAACTCCTACATCTACACTAAACACTAACCCTTACAATTACACTAAACACTAACTCCTACATTTACACTAAACACTAACTCCTACATTTACACTAAACACTAACTCCTACATTTACACTAAACACTAACTCCTACATTTACACTAAACACTAACTTCTACATTTACACTAAACACTAACTCCTACATTTACACTAAACACTAACCCCTACATCTGCACTAAACACTAACCCTTACAATTACACTAAACACTAACCCCTACATCTACACTAAACACTAACTCCTACATTTACACTAAACACTAACCCCTACATCTACACTAAACACTAACCTCTACATTTACACTAAACACTAACCTCTACACCTACATTACACACTACTCCTACATTTACACTAAACACTAACCTCTACATCTACACTACACACTAACTCCTACATTTACACTAAACACTAACCTCTACATCTACACTACACACTAACTCCTACATTTACACTAAACACTAACCCCTACATCTACACTAAACACTAACCTCTACATTTACACTAAACACTAACCTCTAACACTACATACACACTAACTCCTACATTTACACTAAAACACTAACTCTACATCTACACTGACACACTAACTCTACATCTACACTAAACACTAACCTCTACATTTACACTAAACACTAACTCCTACATTTACACTAAACACTAACCTCTACATCTACACTACACACTAACTCCTACATTTACACTAAACACTAACCTCTACATCTACACTACACACTAACTCCTACATTTACACTAAACACTAACCCCTACATCTACACTAAACACTAACCTCTACATTTACACTAAACACTAACCTCTACACCTACATTACACACTAACTCCTACATTTACACTAAACACTAACCTCTACATCTACACTACACACTAACTCCTACATCTACACTAAACACTAACCTCTACATCTACACTAAACACTAACTCCTACATTTACACTAAACACTAACCTCTACATCTACACTAAACACTAACCCCTACATCTACACTAAACACTAACCTCTACATTTACACTAAACACTAACCTCTACACCTACATTACACACTAACTCCTACATTTACACTAAACACTAACCTCTACATCTACACTACACACTAACTCCTACATTTACACTAAACACTAACCTCTACATCTACACTACACACTAACTCCTACATTTACACTAAACACTAACCCTACATCTACACTAAACACTAACCTCTACATTTACACTAAACACTAACCTCTACACCTACAATTACACACTAACTCCTACATTTACACTAAACACTAACCTCTACATCTACACTACACACTAACTCCTACATCTACACTAAACACTAACCTCTACATTTACTCTAAACACTAACTCCTACATTCACACTAAACACTAACCTCTACATCTACACTACACACTAACTCCTACATCTACACTAAACACTAACCTCTACATTTACACTAAACACTAACTCCTACATCTACACTAAACAATAACTCCTACATTTACACTAAACACTAACTCCTACATCTACACTAAACACTAACTCCTACATCTACACTAAACACTAACCTCTACATTTACACTAAACACTAACTCCTACATCTACACTAAACACTAACCTCTACATTTACACTAAACACTAACCTCTACATCTACACTAAACACTAACTCCTACATTTACACTATTTAATATTTCGTTGTAAAAGTGTGAGATCTCCTGTATGTGGTGTATGGTGATATTCACCCGTCTGAGAGATTTGATACTGCTCGTCCGGATGGCGGCCATGAGTTCATCGTGAGCCGAGCGCTGCGGCGTGGACGGCCTGGAATTCTCTCTGTCGGAGATGGGCCTCAGAGCGTTCTTCAGCTCCTTCAGGATGCTCTCGGTCTCCTTCTCCTTGGGCGGCCTCTTTTTCCCCTTCTTGGACTTGCCGTGAGTCGACTGCTGCTTCTTGGCTTTGGATTCTTGGAGCTTGATGACCTCCGCAATGTTCCTGGAGGGAGCTTTCTTGGGGCTTGTGTCTTTTTGGGCTTTGGGTGGAGGTGGGGGTGGAGGAGGTGGGGGCGGTGGAGGTGGAGGGGGCGGCGGAGGTGGGGCCAGAACAGGAGGAGCATTCTTCTTCATCGGATCGTTCCGCGGCAGCTTCGGAGAGGACCACGGAGAACTCCGAGGAGAACCGTAAGGCGAAGAGGTGGGCGTGCTCCTCTGCAGGGCGCTGGTACGTGGGTTGATGGGAGTCGCGGCGCCCCCTTGCTGCTGACGCTGCTCCTGCATCCTCTTCTGCCTCTGTCGGTCCTGGTTGCGGGTGAGGATGCTGGTCATGCTCATGCGAGGACCAGCCAGGTCAAACTGGTAGCCCAGCTTGAGCAGCGTGGTGTTCTCCTTCAGCAGCTTCACCACCTCCATCTCCACCTGGCCGCCCAGGATGTGGCGCTGGTTGTGGAAGCGCAGCTCCGTCAGCGTGCTGTTGCGGGCGAGCGCCTGCACCAGCGCCAGGATGCCCTTCCCCGTCACGAAGTTGGACTCGATGTTGAGGTTGGTGATGTGGTGGTTGTCCCTCAGCGTCTTGGCGATGGCGTAGGCCACCTGGTCGTCGGCGTGGGTGTTGGCCAGGCTGAAGATCCGCACATGCGTGTTTGAGCGAAGAGCTTCTGCGAAGCGGATCAGGGTTTCCTGGGAAACGTTGTCGATGTTGTTGAGGTTGACCTCTGCAGTGTCAGGGTCGTCGCTGAGGATCTTCTCCAGAGCCTCGTCCACCACTGTGGGGTTTCCAGACAGCTGGCTGGACTCCTGAGCTCTAAAGTTCAGGTCTAATGGTGAACTTCTCCGCAGTGGCTCCTCTGGCTTGAGCGTTGAGTGGCCGTTTTGGATGGCGTACGGAGGAGAGCGTTTCTCCACAATGTTTTCGTTTTTGGAATGTTCCTCTTCTTCTTCATCCTCTTCTTCTTCTTCTTCATCTTCATCCTCCTCATCTTCAGTCACAGCGTTTTCCAGTTCACTTTCCTCCTCATCGTTTTCTTCCTCCACACTTTCATGGTCTTCACATTCTCCCTTCTCGTTCTCCTCATCAGCTTCCTTCTCCTCCTCCGATTCCTCACTGTTACTTTCCATCACACATTCCTCTTTTTCATTATCTTCATTTTCCTGTCCATCCTGTCAACCAGAGAGAGAAACTCAGTAAAGACTACAAGCTTGTGGATCAGAAGTGAAGTCAGATGTGGTCGGACAGGAAGACGATTATCTGGGAATAATAAACTGAACACACTTGAAAGCTAGTACATATTATATAAAGTATATAATGTATATATATAGTATATAGTGTAGCTAGTATAGTACATGTAGTTTATGATGTACATTATAGCAAGTATAGTATATATGGTATATACTATGACTAGTTTAGTGCATAGTATAGCTAGTATAGTATGTGTATGTAGCATATATTATTGCTAGTGTAATATATATTTTATATAGTATAGCTAGTATAGTGTATATATAGTATAGCCATTGTAGTATGTATAGTATATAGTATAGTTATTTCATTGTGTATAATATATAGTATAGCTAATACAGTGTATATGTAGTATATACTATATATAGTATAGTATATATAGTATATCTAATATAGAGTATATATAGTATAAAGGATAGCTATTATAGTATATATTGTATAAGTATATATTATATATATATGAGAGAGAGAGAGATAGATATATAGATATAGATATATAGATATTATGTAGTATAGCTGGTATAGTGTATGTATAGTATATAGTTATATATTAGTAGCTAATATAGAGTATAATAGTATAAAGTATAGCTATTATAGTATATATGATATAAAGTGTAGCTAGTATAGTGTGTGTATATAGTACACACACTTATACTACACACTATAGCCAGTATAGTGTATATGTAGTATATAGTATATAGTATAGTGTATACTTTATATAGTATATAGTATATAGTATAGCTAATATAGTGTGTGTATATATAGTATATAGTATAGCTAATATAGTGTGTATATATATAGTATATAGTATATAGTATAGTGTATACTGTATATAGTATATTGTATATAGTATAGCTAATATAGTGTGTGTATATATAGTATATAGTATAGCTAATATAGTGTGTATATATAGTATATAGTATAGCTAGTATAGTGTGTATATATAGTATATAGTATAGCTAATATAGTGTGCATATATAGTATATAGTATATAGTATATAGTATAGTGTATTCTGTATATAATATAGTGTATACTGTATATAGTATATTGTATATAGTATAGCTAATATAGTGTGTGTATATATAGTATATAGTATATAGTATAGTGTATACTGTATATAGTATAGTGTTTACTGTATATAGTATATTGTATATAGTATAGCTAATATAGTGTGTATATATAGTATATAGTATAGCTAGTATAGTTTATTGGTATAGTGTATATAGTATAGTGTATACTGTATATAGTATATTGTATATAGTATAGCTAGTATAGTGTATATTGTATATAGTATAGCTAATATAGTGTGTGTATATATAGTATATAGTATAGCTAATATAGTGTGTATATATATATAGTATATAGTATAGCTAGTATAGTATATATAGTATATAGTATAGTGTATACTGTATATAGTATATTGTATATAGTATAGCTAATATAATGTGTATATATATATATATAGTATATAGTATAGCTAGTATAGTATATATAGTATATAGTATAGTGTATACTATACTATATAGTATAATCACACTGTGATAAATATGAGATCCCAGCTAATGAGAACATCTTATGTGTAATAATAATAATAATAATAATAATAATAATAATATTTTTATAGAGCACTTTTCATAGCAGTTTCCATCAGTAATAATCAACAAGCTTAATTAACCAGTGTATGTAATTACCTTAATTAAGTAGCATGTAGTTATAGAAAGAATAATAATAATAATAATAATAATAATAATAATAATAATAATAATAATAATAATAATAGTTCTCATTGTTAGACTGTTGTTAGAGTTTTCTTTGTTGAAGAAGTTTCCATCTATTTCTATATGTTCTGATGTTATTTGCTCAATAAAACCCAAAGTAAATATTTCTAAATAAATAATTTTACTGTGCATTAATCTTTATATTAATATGACCTGTATTAGTAAATAACTGGAGCACTATTACTAATAATAGCATTATTAGCTGTAATAATAATTATTGGTATAGTGTATATAGTATAGTGTATACTGTATATAGTATATTGTATATAGTATAGCTAGTATAGTGTATATTGTATATAGTATAGCTAATATAGTGTGTGTATATATAGTATATAGTATAGCTAATATAGTGTGTATATATATATAGTATATAGTATAGCTAGTATAGTATATATAGTATATAGTATAGTGTATACTGTATATAGTATATTGTATATAGTATAGCTAATATAATGTGTATATATATATATATAGTATATAGTATAGCTAATATAGTGTGTGTATATATAGTATATAGTATAGCTAATATAGTGTGTGTATATATAGTATATAGTATAGCTAGTATAGTGTGTATATATAGTATATAGTATAGCTAATATAGTGTGCATATATAGTATATAGTATATAGTATAGTGTATACTGTATATAGTAATAGTGTATACTGTATATAGTATATTGTATATAGTATAGCTAATATAGTGTGTGTATATATAGTATATAGTATAGTGTATACTGTATATAGTATATTGTATATAGTATAGCTAATATAATGTGTATATATATATATATATATATATATATATATAGTATATAGTATAGCTAGTATAGTATATATAGTATATAGTATATAGTATAGTGTATACTGTATACTGTATATAGTATATTGTATATAGTATAGCCAATATAGTGTGTGTATATATAGTATATAGTATAGCTAATATAGTGAGTATATATATAGTATATACTATAGCTAGTATAGTATGTATTGTATATACTATAGCTAGTATAATATATATATAGTGTTTTGTAGGTGGTCCTCTGACCTGTGGGCTTGTGGAGCCCATCCTTTCATTTTCCAGAAGCTTGCGCGTCTCGTTCTCCCAGTATTTCATGAGAGCCTCTCGGCTGAAGGTGCCGGTGGGAGTTTTAGCCGTCTGGTCTCTCTGTCGTAGTCCGATCGGGAGGTTGTCGTCCGGGTCGATGTCAGCCAGCTCCTTCTCCAGCTCCTGGAGCTCCTCAGGAGAGAGCGAGGCCAGCAGCTCATCTTCATCCAAGTCCTCGTACTTGCTGAGCTCCCGCCGATAGCCGAAGGTGCTCATGGTTCCCTGAGAGCTGCGAGAAAAACACCCAGAGGAAACCCGTCCTGCTCTCGGGCGTCTCGGTCAGTCAGGGGGTCTGAAGGTCTACAGCCCCCAGCAGACAGACTAGCTCTTAAGAGAGGGATCAGAGGAGGCGTCGACAAAGCTCTGCTCTGTGATGCTGTTGCTTTTTTGGGAGGCGGGAGTCAAACGGATAGAGCCGGAAAAAGAAGGTGAGATCACCGTGTGGCCGCGGCGAGGCCGGTCAGCAGATCCCCGCAGCATTGTTCATGTCCTAAATAAGCCCAGCCAGAGACGAGCTTAGAACTGAGCACAGCGGACCTTCAGGATACTCTTCAGTCAGCAGAACCAAACAGATCCAATAAACTGTTTATCACCAACGCCTGATCAGACACAGGGACCAACACACCATTAATAAATATTACTTTTAATTAAAATCTAACAAAGTTAACAACTTTCAGAGACAGGACTGTTTTAAGAAGCACGTCTTGCTTTATTACCCAATAAAACTCAAATTAGACATTAATAAGTTTATTAACTATACATAATTAAGATTTATTCATTATGACCTGCACTGGTGTATAATCACACTGTGATAAATATGAGATCCCAGCTAATGAGAACATCTTATGTGTAATAATAATAATAATAATAATAATAATAATAATATTTTTATAGAGCACTTTTCATAGCAGTTTCCATCAGTAATAATCAACAAGCTTAATTAACCAGTGTATGTAATTACCTTAATTAAGTAGCATGTAGTTATAGAAAGAATAATAATAATAATAATAATAATAATAATAATAGTTCTCATTGTTAGACTGTTGTTAGAGTTTTCTTTGTTGAAGAAGTTTCCATCTATTTCTATATGTTCTGATGTTATTTGCTCAATAAAACCCAAAGTAAATATTTCTAAATAAATAATTTTACTGTGCATTAATCTTTATATTAATATGACCTGTATTAGTAAATAACTGGAGCACTATTACTAATAATAGCATTATTAGCTGTAATAATGTCCAAAAACTATTTGTTAAGACCATAGTTATGTACATTATTCAGTATGTTTTATAAGTATATAAATATGTATATAATATGTAAAGTGACTGGCAACAATTGATTCCTATGTTTTACGCTCTGTATCAGGTTTATAGCATTATTACAGTTTAATAAGTTTAGTAAGTTTATTAATTAATTAAGTTTAATTAAGAGTAATAAGTCACTAATAGTTTAAGGTGTGTTTATATTCTAAAGTGCAGTTTTAGTCACTGAACTTTTTTATAAATACTGAATACTGAAGTTTTTAATTAACACTAGAAACAAAATACTAAAAATAGCTATGAAGTCTGTGATTAAACTTTTTAAAAACTTTTTAATATCAA